>BPLQ01002694.1:0-383794 GCA_021605075.1 Caerostris darwini
TTGAAATAAGCTAAGGTCTGGCAAAGTAATTAAGTAAGCTGCTAAAGCTTGCAGAATTATTCCAGCTTCGTACTACATTCATTCTACCTCTTAGTTACCTTAATTATGCTAGCTTAATTAATTCTTGTTTATTTCATTTTAAAAAAATTCTGTAATCTTCTTCTTCTGGAGAAAGGTTGAAAGAATAGGATGGTTATTGAAGCACAACTGCTCAGCCAAATTTTTCTAAGACACTCTTTATCACTCTTGCAGTATGAAGTTTGGCAAAGTCTCTGAAGAATCATTATTTTCCATGCATAACTGTTTATAAACTTGATATTTTGACAAAATTGATATCGTTTGGTTGATGAATATCAATTGATAAATTGATATTGATCGCCACAAATTGATATTTTTGTCCGTTATGGTTATCACCTAATATCTCATAATTTCTACGACACCCGAAAGAAAATTCTTTGGTGGTAAACCATTTTTACAGTAATTTTATTACGTCTTGTTTTTATTTTATTATAAAAGGTTCACTGATTTATTACATATAGTAAGAAGTTGAATCGGTTTTATCAAATTCTGTAATTATACTTCAAATAACATATAGGATTTGTGTTACGACCTAAATTATTCTAAATTTATAAAGGACAATGGTTTAGTTAAAGCGCTTGCCATTAAACTTATATGGAAAAGCGTCATATGTTTGTTCTTATATTTGTAAGACAATTAAGGTATCATAATATTTAATTAAATATCATTAACACACACTAAATACAATTTTTGCTATTAAATAGTTCTTTGCTATCCACTCAAAAATAAAGAGAAGCATTAGACAAATATCCTACTAAATGTTATATCGATCACAAGATCTCTTTTCTCTTTGTAAAAAGAACCATTATATCGATTATTTTGTGGTTTTCCAGAAATGGGCAATTAGTAAAATAAATGACTTTTTTCCACCTATTTATTCACTTCTCTTCTAGTGCCTCTTTTACCACTGCGTTTCAAACATTTTTTTCCTTTAAAAGATGGACAGCGTGTTATTTTGGAAACATTTTTCTAACAACTTTGAAGGTTTAATGAGCCATTTTTTTTTACCAATGTGAGGTTTGAAACATTTAAGCATATATTATCGATTTAACTAAATGTTCTTATTTGTTATGTCTTAGTTCAGACTTATTTGGGAATGTCTTTCATTACACAGCATTTTTTTTTTCTTTTTTATTCTTTTTTTTTTTACCTTTTTTTTTTTTTTTTTTTTGTCTCTTTGGAAGCGTTGAGAGGGGAAAGAAGCAAATTTAAGTAAATAGCAATTTCTTTCATTTTTTGTTTGTTTGTTTTACTATTTTCTTCTCATCAAATAAACTGGGTTCGAAAACTTTTTATTCAAGAGAAAAGTAAACATTTTTTTTTGTGCAGTTTAAACTGTGTTTTATACTATGTAAATACTTTTGAAATTAATTAAATTTATTAGGTGATTTAAATTATTTTAAGCAACAATATTTTACTTGTCAACATTTTTTTTTAGTCTTTTCTATTTTAAGATAAATATTAGAATTTAACTTTTCGAAACTATGTTGTAATTAAAACAAGTAATATAAAAGAAAAATAAGTCAATTTCTACTTTTTTTTTCACTATATTGCAGAAAGTCCTTTATAAATAATTTTCATTCATTTTTTTAAGTTTATCTGGCTCCATTATTGATAGATATATGCAACTTAAATCTAAAAAAAACTGAAATTAATTATTTAAATTTAATTACTGAATTAATATTTGAAAAAACTGTATTAACATCAAGTGTCATCCACAAGTTCAAAAAAAAGGTATTTGAACTTGAGTAGATAAATAAAAAGTATTTTGTTAACGATTGAAAATTTGAACAAGATATATATAGGGAGAGTGTGAACTAATAGAAGGAATTGAAAAAATACTATATTATTATATGTTGTTTTTTTTTACTTTTACAAAATTAATTATGACAAAACGCAGCAATTTTTTCTATGTGTATGTAGCCCGTAGTATTCTCTAGGTAAGGCTGAATATGTACATAACTTCTGTTCAATAGACGAATGATTAATGCCAAAGAGTCAAATATTTAACGCCAAAATGTCGAATATTTAACGCCAAAGAGTCGACTATTTTACGCCAAAGAGTCGACTATTTAACGCGAAAGAGTCGAATATCTAACGCCAAAGTGTCGAATGATTAACGCCATAGAGTCAAATATTTAACGCAAAACAGTCGAATATTTAACGCAAAACAGTCGAATATTTAACGCCAAAGAATCGAATGTGTTAAAGTCAAAGTATCCGGATATTGAAAACAATTTTTTTTTACTTTACATGAAAGTTTTTATTCGAAATTTAATAATAAACGTGATCATTTCAAACTTTTTAAAAATGTTTCATTTCGGAATTAATATGGTTAAATTACGACACATAAAATTCTTTAAAATTACTTAATACAATCAATTTGAAGTAAGCTTAAGTGTAAGAAAAAGTGTTATAGATGTAAATACTATTTTTTATGTTATTTAAATAATAATTTTACAATTTTAGCAGTTTGAAATCGAAATATAATTGAAACAATGATATTTTATTGGTATATAATCTTAAATAGTTTACTAAAAGACTTGATTTCTTATGCGTTTTGTGATATATAGATATCCAGTCAAAGGTTGAATCTAAGTGAAGTTATATTTTATTTTACCTTTCTAGCTAAAGTGAATTGCATTAAACTCCCCTACGGCTTAAGGAATTTAACAATAAATTAAGAAAATAAATATAAAAAAAACCATCCACCTCTGTTATGGAATTCATTAGATTCGCCTTTGCTCCAGAAGCAAAGCAAGGTTTTCTATTGACTCTTCAACCTGAACTTTCTTTACTCATATTTTTATTTCGGAGAATGCTGTCCTTATTTGTTTTGGTTATCGGCAGTCCCCGGAATCTCTCTTTACATTTTCGATCGATTCCTGATTTCCTTAAACAAATATTTGCAACTCGCAGGGAAAGAAAATATAATTCAATTACTGGAGGAATTCAAACCCGGAACTACACTAGGAACTACAAACGAATGAACTTTGAGGGTTACATGCCCCATGAACACAAAACACTTCTGGAAGCCTTCTATATATTTGTACCTTTTCTAAAATTTTGAAAGGTATATACGCACAGAAGGGGCTTCAACAATATTCTGGAGTTCCAATGCTTTTTCGCCAGCATACCTTTGCTTTATTTGAATGTGAACTTAATGCACGGACAATCTTTGGCATAAATAAGTTGAACTTAACTCAATAAAACTCAACATCTGGAGAATGTCTTTATTTTCAATCAAACTACTTAATTTAGGATGAAATCAATCCCTATTTTAGAATCGTTTTAAATTAAGGATCAAATCACATAGTAAATTCTTCTTAAATCTAAAGAAAATCAATAAATATTTTTCAGGAATATTTTTGAAATTCAGTTTAAACTTAAGTTATTTTAATTTCCAAATATAATGCTTTACCCCGAAATTGCTTCCGTGATATACCATTAAAAGTAATACTTTTAATTTTCATTGTTTTATGTAACTCACATGTTTTTTTTTTAACAGTTGAAGCTATTCAATTGAAACTGAGGTTTTTTCCGACTGAATGGAATAATGAAGTTTTTTTTTTATGTTAAAATGTTAAAAAATAGAATATTCATATTTTTTAAACTTGTTATATATAATTGAAACATTAACATGCTTATTATATAAAGATTTTTATAAGGGAAATTCAATTTTGGAATGATTTTTTTTTTTTTGGTGTAATATCTATTTTTGTAGCATAGAATTTTTATATGCATATATACTCTTTAATAAGGTGTATTAATGATTATATTAAATGATAATAGGTGTATTAATGATTATATTAAATGATTATAGGTGTATAAGGTGTAAATTAACCAAATTTATTTTAATTATTTATTTTATTTAAAAAGACTTTGTTGAAAATTTATCTAACAATAAATCCTTAGAAAACTTTATAAAATGACTAAATTTGCAATTCATCCACGTTTTGCCAAACAAATAATGTTAACAGAAACTGATTTTGAATGGAAACTGGAGTCTCCATATTAATTCAATAACCAAATGTGCAATATTTTAATAATTTATAAAATATTAAATAATTTTTTAAGAAAACTTATCATAAAATTGTAGGAAAACTTATCACATGTGGGATTTATAAATAAGACAGGGAAATAGAAACTTTAAAAAAATAACATCAGTTTCGTTATTGAATTTTAAGGAATATTTTTAACACCTGTTAAGATGTAGGGAAGTTCATTAATTTTCCAAACTCATTGCAAATGTCAAACAATTTGTAATATTTTTAAACAAATTATTATTGACTTTTTAGATTTTTTTTTTCCTTTTAATTTTATAACAATCCGTCTTTTAGTGAGTTTTTTTATTCAATGTTTTAATCAGTAACATTATTGCAGTTTACATAACATTAATGCAGTTATTCTGGATTGTGTTTATAAAATAAAATTTTAAGGCATAATGAAATATTTTCCAATTTCATGTTAACTTTACCAAATGTTTTTTTTTTAATATAAAACCTAATTCATGAATTTAAATTTAAATGCAGGATGATTATAATTAAAGTCCCACTTTCAAAATGTTGTAGATAAAATAAATACTCTTCACAATGAGTTCAAATTTGAACTGAAGATACTTGAAAAAAAGGGAAATGGTATGGCATCAAAAAAGAGTTCCAATAAAAGTTCCACCGTTTTTTCCCATCCGAATTGGTATGACCTTTGCCTGTGTGTGGATTTTCCACTAACAGTGTCACAATTGCTGAATGACTTGGAAGTCATTTTTTCCTTCAAAAAACCAAAACTATCAAGCACATTGAACCCTACAGTTGGTTTAATGTGTAACTCCTGCCAAATATGTTGCAATTTCGATTCAAAATATCACTGGAAGCCAAATTCCCTTTTTTATGCCTCTTACAGCACCATCTATTAATATACTTTGGAACTCTTCCGATCAGTGGTTCTTTATTTACAGCATTTTGAAAGTTGAACTTTAATTATAATCACCATGTATATTGGATACTAACTGTACTCGTTTAAGTGTCGTGTTAATAAATGTTGTATAACTCTGTCAGTGCACGTTTACTAATACAATGTATAACTTCACGTTTAATAGGCATATATTTAGACCCATTTAATTTGTTTGCTCATAAAAAATATCATTAATAGAGTTCCTGAACATTTTCGAAACACTTTTCGCAAAATCAATTAGCTTAATTCCCTTCATGGTCCAACATACAAAAATTAATTTCAACATTAATCCTTTCCCTCAAGCAGCACTAAAAGATTTTAATCATTTAACACATTCCTGCATCGTATTCTTTTAATATTAACGAGATTGTTAATAATCCGAATAGACGCCCCAGTTGAGAACTGCTGTTAGCTTTTAACACCATCCTTCTTTTTAGCTCTTGACTATGAAATTCAATTAGGTGGTCCATTTAGAGAAAGAATTATTTCAACTCCGCTCTAGTACCGCTGTATAAAAGCTCTTACTCTAGTCCTTACTCTTTTAATGTTTTCGTTAATGGGGTGTGCCGTTGCCTTCTAATATGGCAGCCCTGGTGCTTGAGTGAATGGTAGTTCCACCAGGCTATTGACTACTGGCAAGGGGTTGAGCTGTCCACAGTTGATAGCGAATGGTGATCTTTCCGATTATAGTGATGTCTTTAGGTCCCATTCTTGTTGTGTAAAAAGACCAAAGGCTTCAACAACAGGGTTATTGAGGGAAGTTAATGGCGGTTCGTTTTTCTTTCCTGGCAGCCTGAATGGTAACGCGGATTAAATTTGTACCAAATAACCACCAATAAGTATTAGTTTGTACTTGGAGGATAAATTGGTCTCTTCCCGAAATGCTTATTCCGGTTGTTTGGGTAATGTCAATGGATTAAAATGCTGATACCTAATCTGCTTTTCGATGTCCATTTTTACAGAAAGAAAGGAGTAATATCTTTTTGTTTTTGTTTTTAGGAGATATATGTTTCAGTATGCGTTGTGTAAGTTTAAGTTGATGTAAACATAACTGCAATTATTTCTTTTATCTATAATGTGACTTTGTATAAAAAATTTGAAAACACATATAATTATTAAAAATAAGTAACTTATAAGCATATAATTATAACAATAAGCATATAATTATTACATTAATTAAAGACATTTTATAAATAGTTTTGTCTGTTTGTAAAAAAAAAAAAAAATACCTCATAATTTAAAAATTACTATTCCTACAATAAAAAAAAGAGTTAATTCAAATATTTACTTAAAATTAAAATTAATAATTAAATTTGAAAAAAGAAAACTTTTATATCACATCAGTATTTATGTTTATTGCAGTAATATATGTAGATATTTGTAAAGTAAAATTATGGATAGATTTTTTTTCAGTACGTTAAAACATAATTTATATTTAAATAAGCTATTATATAATACAATATAATATATAAATATTTTTGTATACATACATGATATTTTGCTAATTTTGTAGCATGAAATTTCGATCTAATTTTCGGATTTAATACGGATCAATTAAAATTTTTCGATAAAATTTTAATTGATCCTCATTTTGGAAAACAAATTAAAATGTTGACAGAAACTGATTTTTAATGGAAATTTCAAGTCTCCATATTATATCAATAACCAAATGTACCATATTTTAATATTAAACTATGCAATATTAATATTTACTCACTGAGAATATATTAAGTATTTTAAATTTTAAGCATATGCATTTTATTAATTTTTTTCAAATTATTTTCTGAAACGATATTTTAATTTAATAAAGTAAGCGTAACAGTAAGAAATATTTTCTTTTACATTACATGTTTTAGAAACCTATGTAAAGCCTGTAAAATACAAATGGTTTTATAATACATACTTTATAAACGCTGAAGATAAGTGAAATAAAGTAATGCAATTTATTTTTCAGGCATTGAATCTTTTAACCAATAATTTAAAAAAAAAAGGTATATTGGGTAAAAAAGTTTCCTTTTAGATTTTAACTGCATAATATTTACTCACTAGAAAGAAGCGTAAAAATATTTTTTTTAAATTAGATTAAAAATAAACAATAAATTGAATTTTTACAAAATAATGTTTTCGTTTTATCAGTAAATTGCTGCAAATGTTGCACCGAAATTTTGATTCTAAAAGCATAATGTATCACTTTATTTAAGAAAATCATTTTAAGAAAACATTAACGCTTTTATAACCTTAGAACGAACCTGGGAATTTTATACATTTATTCGGTAATGCAATTGTGGGAGTTTCCTGTTACGAAAATTTCTTTTCATTAAATTTTCAAACCCCAGCGTATCTGGGGGATAAATCGAACATTACCGACGAAATAGTTTATTGACTTCCGTTAAGGTACAAAAAATGAGATGGGATCAAAAAATAAATCCTGGAACGTTTATTCAGTCTAAACTACTTTAGGAGCGGAGTTCCTTTTCTCAGAGGAGTCTTGGTTTAAGGGTCAGAACTCGCTTCTATGCCAAATTGTTCGAAATTGTGAGTGTTTTGAAACGATAAGCTTGGTGAAAAAGAAAATTCATAGAATTTGGTACAAAAAGAGCCAACCAGATTTCTCACTTTTATTTTTTTAATATTAATCCTTGTTGAGTTTTGATGTCATTTGCTAATAGAAAAACATGTTGAAAACAGACTGTAAAGTTATTATTTGTACATTATATCTTCTACCTAAAAACAGCAAAAATAATTTCCAAAAAATTGTACACGAGGTAAGTGAGAAAAATTGCGATCTAAATCAGTAATAACAAGATTTTGAAACAAAAAAGGAAGTTTACAGAATTTTTTTTAAAAACTGTAACCTGATTTAGCACTTAAATCATTTTTTTATAATACCGAACATTTTTTTATGCCATTTACTATTGAAAAGCAGTTTCAAACAAAATTGTGGTTAGAAATTGAACATTAAATCTATTTAAAGAAAGAGAACATAAATAGTCTCCATAAAGTTTATTAAATACCAAATTATACATCGTGTAAAACAAGAATTTACCATAAAGGGTAAGTAATGGCCAGTAACCAGTAAAATAAACCAGGAAGGCGCGCCGTATTTGACTTTTTAATGTCACAAAATTTGTTTTGATTATTTAAAAGCTACTTCGATTATTCAGAAATAGTTTAACTGCAAATTATTTCTCCATTTAATCAATTAAATAGTTCTGAGTAATCATATTTTCTCTCGCTTTTTCCCAAATTGTATATTTGTATGTTTATTCGACTAAACATTACGTGATCAATTTTCCTTTTATTATTATTACGGATTATTTTTAATCAAAAACATAGCTGCATTTCATCTATAATTTATTTTTTATTAAGTGCTATTGCCATAAAAAAGGAATGAAAACAACAAATGCATCTATAATATCAAAAATGGAATTCTTTGAACTAATAACATGTGGGCCTTAAAGTAGAATATAGATTTTTAGTAAAATCTGAGAATTAAATATGAAACTTCATTATTTAAATGAACATGTTCTAAATAAAGTTTTTAATTTTTATAAAAGTGTTCAGTTTTTTAAATGGCATTTTAATAAAAGCTGTTTTATTGATAAAACATATTTCTTTTAACATTAGAAGACATAAGAAGACATTTAACATAAGAAGTTTAATTTTTCCACATTATCTATTGCATAGCAACACGAAGCAGGATAAAGCGAGTTCCGTTTCCAGTTATGATAAGCCATTCGTCCCAGTGGTTGCAAACCAAGATAAGAAAATAAACTATGTTTCAGAAACAGTCATTAATAAAACTGTAGGAAGATGTTTTGTTTACAAACATTTACGCTGTTTCAAGTTTCATTTCCAAAGCAGGGAGGCCACAACGAGTCTCTGATCTCTGTTTATTTAGCACTATTCTGAAGTAATCTTGTGAATATATTTCTCTAAAGAAATAACAGCAATGTTTGCACTTCCATAAATAAGAATTCTGACAAGGATCCCAAAAATAACAGAAAATATTTAATTACTGAAAATTAATTAGTATGCAATTAATTAGTTTGACATAACACAAAATTGATTGACTTTATAAATTTAATTTATATAAGGGGTACATGGATAACATATATTTGTCTAGTTAATGTTAGTTTTTTCAGATAGAGAGTTGCAATGCAATTGATGCTAAAATCTAAACTTTCGTTATTATTATTATTATATCAAGGAAAGATTTTTCAAAATCATTTTTCCTTTCCTTTCATTGCATTAATAATATATTTTTCTAAAGAGCATTTTGTTTTAGAAAAATTCTAATAACATTTGTTGGTTCATTTTAAGTGCTTTAAGTTAGTTTGTTCTAAAAACATTTTTATTCTTTGGTTGTTTTCTAAATTGATGTCTACTGTGTTTTTCTTGTGGAATTCTTGTGTCGTATTTAAATTAAAAATTGAGTCAGCCGAGTGACCAACACTCTGGCTTTCGGCACCACAGGCTTCGGGCTCCAGTCTAGGCGGTGCCATGTATCCCCCTCCAAACTGCAGGTCCCGGTCTAATATGACTATAGAGCATTGACGTAGAGCTGACAACCCTACCCCGTAAAAAGGAAGCATCTCATGTTTCGGTATCTACCAATAGGTGGAAGGCCTTGGCCCAGCATGGGGATGTCACGCCTTTTTAAGATGAAGAAGAATAGTACTTTATTTCATATAAAATTTTCAACTATATTTAAAAAATATGAACAGTGTTATGCTTTATTCAAGTTGTTGTATAATAGATATTTTACTCAAATTTCAAGTATGCAAGTGAAAATATAATAAAAAACAGTTTTTATGTCTCACTTTATAAAATAATGCTAAGGCAATTTACTTTAAAAATAATACATTTTTAAAATTATAATTACTTCTAGATAACTCATTTAAAGAAGATGACATGAACAACATGATGCCATTTAACAATAATAAAAAGTATAGTAAACTCTTAATTAATAAAATACGAGGTTTTAACTTTCAAATAACTGCTGTATAATAGCTTGACGAAAATATTGTTCTATACCATGATTTCAAGTTCTCCCATTATAGATATAGTTTACTAAACTCTAAATGTCCTACTTTATTAATGAACCAACTTTGTAAAGTCGAGTGCTTATGGCAGACCACCACCATTCCACCATTCATAACGCGATATTTAGCGTGTAATAGCTTAACCGTAGAAAATTAATGATTTTTCGCTGAAAAATACCTTGCACACTATCAGTTAGATAATTTTAAAGATCTAATTATTCAACACTGATGTGCGTAAGTAATTTAACCAAACATGCTCACTTTATTTAAATACTGATACTTTGAATTCTTTCAAAAGTTATAGTTGATTTTCTTGTAACTTTTGTTACAATATAATATTTTAACTAAGGAGATTTAAAAAAAAAAAATAAATAAAATGCTCGGAATTGTGAAACATTAATTCTGTGAATTCACAATATCATTAGAAAAATTAACCCATATATTAATTTAAAAATATTTATACTAGAAAATTAAAATTTCCTACAAAATTGTAATCGCCTTAGTTAAAATAAATTTTTATTGCAATAATTGCGTTTTGGAGAATTCTAAATTATATTTAGATAATTAGCATCAAAATAAAAAGCAATTACACACACATATAGATATATTAAAAAATTATGTATTTTCGTGAGTGCATTCAAACCAAAATATAATTTATAAAAAAAGAAAATTAATATTGTAGTGTGCAGTTTGGGCAACCATATTGTAACTGTGAAGGGTAGGGTTGAGATAGTAAAGGCAAAAGTTTGAGAGCTGAGAGCCTTATTTACTCATACACAAACACCACACATATACAATTAGAGACATACAACATTTAAGTACAGGCAGTTATAGAACCGTCGATGGACTCCACTTCCAAGCCGAAAACTCGAAACTCGGCTACGCACAGGGCGAGTGAAATATACTTCCTCTCCAGATGACAGTCTGTAGACCTACTAATGCGTCGGGATGAGCTAAATAGATTTTCTCTCGGGATGACAGACTATACGACTATAGACGTTTCTCACAGGAATGCGTAGTTGCATTGTACTTCCTTCCAGCTGAGAGTCCCGAAGCCAACTGACTATTCCTCTCGAACAGCAAAGAGGGGCCTCTTGCCAGTGTGTAGGAGGTACAATATCTTTTTCATATTTGAAAGTATTGTTTTTAGCATATTTGCTTTTAATTGATTTTTATGTATATTTTGGAAATATTTTACCGCATAAAAGTGCATTAAAATGTATAAAAATAAGATTTCAGTTTACTTAAGGTGATAAATATATTTTGTATTTTTTTCCCTGAGATATATGCCAGTTATTAAAATTTATTGTTTTACTCAATGATGAAAAAAAAAGAATTCTACATGAAATAAAATCAGAGAATACTATTCTAAGAAGTTTTTATCTATTAACCATGCTTATTGTTTCATATTATAAATCATTTACAACATTTTGTGTTATTTTATATATATTTTTTTTGCGGCTTAAAAGCCCATTTTTTTTTACCCAAATGCGACTCAATAAGTCTAAAAGATCAATATTTATTTTGAAAGTCTTCTAAATTATAACGCAATTTTCTGAAAACAAATATAAATGCATTATTGTTAAACACATATAAAAGTCTCACAGAAGTTCTAAAAGACTTTCAGCTATAACTTAATAATATGCTTGCAATAATGAAATAATATGAGAGGCTTCTTCGGTAATTTCCATCAATAATATGACACAAATGAGAAGTCTCTGATTGCAGCCATATATTATTCTGGATAACAGCTTTATCTGCTGAGCAAACTCTACGCTCAAATTGCGTTACTGCCCTTCCCGTCCCGGCGACTTCTATCTGTTAAATTTAATATGTAGCTCGGATGCTTTTCCAACTCTGGAGAGAAGGCCAGGAAACACGAAGTAATTGAGAAGCTCTTACAATGCCTTCGAGACACTATGTTGCCAATCGTGTTTCCAATTGCAGTCGTGACTCCGAAGATCTACAAGAACACTTGATTACTCTGGCGCATCGGATCGAGAGATCACCCAGTAATCGATGCGCCAATCCATGAAGTTCTACAGGCTGTTAAGTATCGCATATTGATTAAACATATATTTTTATCGGGTATATCTTGATTAAAAGTGAAACATACAAAAGTCTACATGAAAATTATTCATTAGTCTATATTAATTAAAAGTTGAATTAAAATTTAAATAAAGTGGTGTTAAAGCATATATTATAATTATGCTTAATACAATAAATAAGAATGTCATTCTTATTTAGTTCATTATTGATATCATGAATGTGAAGTTCATTTATTGATATGATTAAATATTACATTTAACAAAAAAAGCATTAGAAAATTATATAATCATGTATATGAATATATAGCCAGTGCATGTATATACAGCTTTTGTATTGAATTTCATGAACTCAACTCGGAAAACAATATTAATTTAAAACTTATGTATTAATAGGTATGGACATTTATGGGTGCGGCGTTATTATCTGCAGAGATTTATTATCGGTATGCTTAAGTAACTTGGCATTAAGAAGTTGCAAGTTGTGCTATTACTACGACTACAACACCACATCGCATCTATGTAGCTAGAGCATAGAAGTACCTGTACAGTTTTCGGAATGGCATGGGTGAAATTGCATGTGTACACAATAATATAGAGGGAATCATTAAACTCAGGAGATTAAATAGTGGAGTAGGGGTGAGCGTTGAAGTGATTTACGAAATAGAACTGGATTAAGAAGACACGAGGGGGTGCAGAATTTGCTTGGGATTTCAGCTGAGAAGTGAGGGAAAAAAAGGAAACCAAAACGCATGCTTTTACTTTTGACATCTCAGTGATTAAATAATTATAATGTTATTTAAAAATAAACGATATAAATACTAAAATAAAACACATATTAATTTTAAAAATTGAAAATAAATATAATCCAAACTTATATATTAGATGAATCACTGATACGAGAAGAAGTTTATATGTAATATTTATAAAAATTAATGCAGTATAATATAATTTCGAGCATTTCATTTAGATATGTAATAAGATCTAAGTGTAATATAGAATACTCATAATTTAAAGTATTCATCAATTTTTCAATGCATGGAAAGAATGATTAGAAAGAGGAATGGTAGATAGTTAATAAAATGAGAAATTTATTCGATATTGACAGAATGCGAAATAACACATCAGCTGTAGTAGTTTTCCAGGCGCAGGTTTAGGGCTTTTAGGGTTGGCTTTAGGTTTCAGGCTTTAAGGGTTGGGCATTGGGTTTTTATGGGATCTCAATAATCTAGAAAGTAAAAAAAAATAATTTGAGATTAGTATTGATAAAGTTCTATTACTTTTGAAAATATTTAATCAATAGTGCATTAAAATTAAATTAAAACCGCTCCATTAATTCCACCATTTTATAGAATTGTATAAGCTCTAGATGAAAATATATTTAGGAAAACAAATTTTAAAACACAAAGAAGGATTTAATACAACTTATGATTGTAATACGCTAAGTGTTAGATAATTTCTGAAGTGTTTATAACTAATCTCTTATCACTAGGTAAATTCACTGACGTCATTTGTGGAAATCGCTGAAGTATGTAAGTAATAAAAAATAGTATGCCTCGATAAAATACTGGAATTCAATTTCATAGAAGATTGCTATCATCATTTTAATAATCAAAAAGGCTCAGTGTTCTTAACAGACTATTCTTTAACATAAGAAACTGTTTGATGTGTTCTCACACGCAACTGCAAAGAGAGCATGACAGCATCCATCCTCCAATAAGCTCTACCTTGGTACCAATGAAGTCACACATGTCGAAGATTTTGAAATGATGGCATGAGCGTTGCAGAGTGTCTAGATTGAAACTATAGTACACGAGTACATGATTTGTTATAGCTCTCTGCAACCCTCTGCTTACAAAAGAAATTCGTATTTCTGCTTCAAATATAACACGATACATAATAACAATGCAGTGAATTGCGACAGTAGTTTCTCGTGATCATTGCTACTATTGATCATACATAGCGGATACTTTTTGCAAAGTTTTTCTGAAATAAATATCGCGGAACGGAATTCCAACTTTCAGTAGTTTTGATTTGGGCCTGATGGTCGAGTGGCTAGCACTCTGGCTATTGGTAACAAATGTTTCAGGTTCGAATCCCGGTGGTGTCTTGGATGTTTGTAGTGTTTCGGAATCCACTTTAAGACGTAGGTTCCGGTCTCATAGGACCATAGAGCGTCACAGAGCCCAATCAAATTTCTCACCCACCTCATTCCCAAATTGTAAAGTGGCAATTCAGCTCTAGGCACAGTGAGGCGATGCGATGCGATGTGATGTGATGTCGTAGTAGTAGTTCTATGGAAAAGAATATTATCTATCAGAAAAAAAAATGTTTGAAAGGATAGATGATAAGAGAGGATTATATCCATCACTTACCTACTTAAACATTTTTTTTATTTATACAGATACAGCGGTGCTATATATATAACGGTGCTAGATATATGCCCAGGCTTGTAGTTTGAGCAGATATTCATCAACGTAGAAGTTTCTTTCTTCACTATACTTCTGTCATGAGCTACTTATCTACAAAACGAACAGCCCACCGTCAGTAGATATAGAGCGATTATTGATTTCATGTAACTGCTCAGAATTTATGTATCTTACTTTAGAAAAACAAAGGCTCCCACTGGAAAACTTGCTTGTCACTATGAGACGTTCATACTCGATGTCTAAATCGACATCGTTTCTGAGTCGAAAAGATGTCACCAATCAATTCGAACTTGAGGTATCCTGCATGCAATCTGCACATGTCGACACTAAGCCACGAGTAACGCAGAAGTTTGAAATTAGATTGACTCAATCGCTGGCCGCTGCAGACCAAGTTTAAGAATTAGTCTTTAAACATTATTATTTTTTATTTTTTAGATAGGAATACACAGATAACTTTCTATCTCATCATGTGTTCATTTGCATTAAAATTATAATTAATAATTTTGAAATTATTTATTATAACTTATTATTTTATTTTTTAATTTTTTTTTGAAAAAATAAATCTGGAAACATGATTCAATTGCAGTTGAATAAAACATATACAAATATTAAGAAAAAAAATGTATTTAATTCTTTTTGTTCTGTTGCACAGATCCTTGATTGATAATGTGTTAACCATCATACAGAAACCCGTTTAAGTAATTTTTTTTTTGTATGTACAATATTTATTATGTTCCACGTAAATATTTTTAACTGCTAAATTAGACATTAATCTCCACAAGTGAGTTTGCAAAACATGTACAGATCCACACATATTTGGAAAATCGATAAATATAAATATAAACCTTCTGACTTATGACTTTCCGGCGTGATTACTACCGAAATACACTCATGTCCATAAATTAAGGATAATGAAGTTCAGGCAAAGAAAGAGACAGAAGCAAAACAAATTTGACTTATTTGTAAAGTCTATTTATTAAACAAAAGGTAAAGAGGAAAAAGGATGCTATATGTTTGAAGCAATTAATAAAAATTGCGATTTTTACTCCCTGGAGCAAATTTCAAAAAAGAACCTATTTACAAAAAACAGTGTAACATGGTTAGTATGATGGTTAATATGGAGTATGTCTCCCGGGCGATGCAATACAGGCCTTACAACGCCTAAGCACGCTGAGTATCAAATTATCAATCTGATCTTGGGGAATATTACACCACTCATCTAGCAATGCCCTCCGAAGTTCCGGTTGACAGGTGGGAGGGGGTTGACTGGCTGCAATTCGTCGGCCAAGCATATCCCACACATGCTCTATTCGATTCAAGTCCGGTGAGTATGCTGGCCAACCCATACGGGTGATATCCACCAATTGAAGGCATTTTCTCTACAATGTTTGCACGTGAGGACGGGTGTTGTCATCCATAAACAGAAATTAAGCACCCCTGGCGCCCCGAAACAAACGTACATGTTTTGCCAGAATCACATCCCGATAGATGTGGCCTGTCATCGGTACACTCTGAACATGCAGGTCAGTTTTGGAACCAAGAATAATTCCTCCCCAAACACGCCATCTTGCACCACCGTAACGGTGTCGTTCAATGGTGTTCTCTTGGTGGTAACGGGCACCTGGCGCTCTCCATATGAAAGTTCGGCGAGAATCAGACTGCAAATTAAACCTGGACTCGTCGGAAAACATCACACCAGACCACTGTTGCGCTGTCCACAATGCATGCTCTCTACTCCAGGCTAATCGCAGGCGACAGTGAGTTGCGGTAAGTGGACCACATCTGACAGGCCTACGAGCATATAGACCAATGTGCCCTAAGCGTCTGTACACGGTCTGCCTTGAAGCTGTCGTACCGGTTGCTGAAGAGAGCTGACGAGACAGGTCTGATGCTGTGCTCCGTCTGTTTCTTTTGGCAGTAACTGCTAAATACCGGTTCTCATTCGGCGTTGTAACTCGGGAGCGACCTGTGCTGTAACATCTGCTCACATTACCATCATCTTGGAATCGTTGCCAAAGTCTGGAGATGACACCCTGGACGATTCCAAGTTCCGCGGATACTTCCAGCTGGGTACGTCCACATTCCAGTCATCCAATAATTCTACCACATAAAAAATCATCCAAATGCTTCCTTTGTGCCATAACTATGCGGTTATTGCACTGAAAGGCTTTTAATGCGCTTGTGAACAATTTTACTTCTTTGCCACCATTCCTTATATACCCCTCTCTTACACTTGTGACGTACTATCCGCGCCATCTGGTGGTTTCCTGTAATTTGCATATTCTTCTTCAAGATGTGTGTGATAATTCTACAGGTGAAATTTTTATTTTAGAGTTCAATTTCTGTGTGATTCTGAATTATCCTTAATTTATGGACATGAGTGTATATATAAGATATACACAAGCAATATATATATATGCATATATTGCCTGTTTGAATTTATCTTCTTGAAACTCTACAGCCACTATTAGACTGGCAACTGTTGTTGAGACGTAACATCAATTCTTCATTTCTTTAGAGAACATGTAGGTACTAGGATATTATTTATTAGTCCATAATATAGACTAATAAATAATATGTTCTCTAAAGAAATGAAGAATTGATGTTACGTCTCAACAACAGTTGCTAGTCTAATAGTGGCTGTAGAGTTTCAAGAAGATAAATTCAAACAGGCAATATATGCATATATATATATTGCTTGTTTATATCTTATATATATTATATATATTAGAAATAATAAGTTTTGAATCTAAACGAAGTCTTGTTTCCCAGTTTGGGTTACAGAAAAAATATTAAAAACAATGTTATAGACTCTATAACATTGTTTTTAATATTTTTTCTGTGTTTAACAAAGTCCACTTAACAGTTGGCGAACTTTTTCCTTTTTCTTCGCCAAGGGTTTTCTTACACCCGATTATCAGTTCACCTGAAAACTAGCGTAATTAATAGGAGACCTCCATTTTCCGATGAGAGTTCAGTGATTAAATATGCATTGTTCCAAGTTTAATTCAGCGAATTTTTATCCGGCGTTGTACTCGTTAAATCGAGAAGAGAGGTAGGCCGACGTGCCGAGATAAAAGACTGCTTCTCTGGTAATTAGAAAAGCGAAAATTTTGCTTCTCATCCGCTGCTCCGTTTGAGAACAAAGACGCGGCGAGGTGATTGGACGGTTTGAAGCAGGGAGGAATTCAAGACTGCCTGCTGAAAGTTCCAAAGGAATTTTTGAAATTTGCCCGGAGAAAAGAATTTATTAATTATGAAATCTCAATGTTTCAGCGCAGAGCATTTGTTTGGGCTGCGGAATTCGATAACAATAGATATGTTACTGAATTCATTAAATTGTTGATTTTTCAGGAATTCTATATTTAACATATAGTTTACATTTATTTGCATAAGAAATAAGTTTTCCAACTGATTCAAACTCTTAATTGGCTTTTGTGTAATTGTGGCATTTAATTGCAACCATTAAAGATGGAATGAAATAATTGAAAGATTCATATAAAATGGAGTATTGAATTAATTTTAATGTAATATTATATCTACTACAGCATTTTAAATACAATGTCTATTATTTAATTATAATACCCATTGTATTGAAAATGCTGTATTATAATATTATAATATGTAGTTATAATATTAATGTTAAAAATATCATACGCATTATTGAATGAATTAAAAAGTTTCGAGTTGTTTTAACTAGTTAAAATTTTAATTATTATATTAGTAAAGTTAAAAATTAAGTTAAATTTTAATTATTAAATATAGTTGAAAATTAAATTATTTAAAAATAGTCATTAAATAAAAGATACATTAACTTTTCAGGGAAGTGTTAAATAACTGTATTTACTGATAGTTATAAGTATTTAACATCATATAGCAAAAGAAAATTACAACTAACTAAAATTCTATGTAGGTCATATATACAATAGAATATAGTACAGTTAAATAAATATAAACAATTATGTTTGAGGATCAACACTAAATTGATATAAAATAAACAACATTCATAGTTTATAAATATTAACATATTTATAAACTATGAATGCAGTTAATAAGCCAGATAAAATTATTAATGAATACTATTTTTGAAGTATAATAACCATGAAATTAATGTAAATGCAATCAATAGAATATACAAATTACATTATTGTGAAAGAAAAATATATAAATATAATAAATATAGTTGCATATATGATTATTATAGTAACAATTAATATAATAGATATATTTATATGATTAATTCATTTTAAATTATAAGCATATTTGCTATCATATGTTGATATAATGTTGTACTGTTATGAGATCATTGATGTCATCAAAACCAAATGTTAGGTGGAAACATTGTTAAGTTAAACAATTATTAAGTCAATTGTAGACAAAGAACCAAATACACTGACAACAACAATAGCGTACAAAAAGAAAATAGAGTTACGTTAGAAAACATGCAATTGCTCCGATTTGGACCAAGTTGAATATGCAAGATTATTAATTGAAGATGAATTGCTGTTTAAGGGGGAAAATGTGACTGCATTTCATTTTTTTTTATAATATTGTTTGGTAGTGAACTTAACTGATATCTGCCTTATATAAATTAAATTTTGCTTCATGAATTAACTTTGGTTATTAAGCATTGGCTTATTTATGTGAATATTGAACTTTGGTATATTCGTGTGGTTAAAAAACGGCTTTGATATTATTTTAAAATGTTAACCTAATTGTGGCTCATAATTTAAAAAAACATCATGCATAATCATGCAGTATCAAATTCAAGCATTTATCATTTAAATGAATTGAACTATTCATTATGTTATGAAATTTTACATAAAATTGTCTTAATTTACATTCATAGCTTTAAGTCCAATAAAAATATAATGTGTATTGTAATTAAAATTTTATAAGTGGACTTTTTTTTAAATTATTTTAATTTACTGTGAAATCTGATTCAAATACAAGATACAATCAGATTTATTTGAGAAACTCAATTCGAAAATACATTTTTAAGTGAATATCTTGGTATAGAAATGAGTTTATTATACGATTTAATAAACAGACGCTGACAACCAAAGACATCAATAACCTTACTTCCACAAAATGCATTGAAGTTCTTTCAAAATACTGCAATTTTGTAAAAATGACTTAAAATAAGTATTTTTACCAATTCATCACTTAATATAATCCTCTTTTCCCTAATATTAATATATATAAAAGCCATATATATTTTACAAGACATGAAGGACGAAATTCTTAAAAGGATTACGAGTATTAAATATTTCAAAATGCAAAATAGATATACTTGGCGAAAGTTCAATTCGTTCGCTTTTCTGCCTCTTCTTCATACTTTGTCACCTAAATGCTATACATCATGTCACGACCTAAGCTACGACACATAAATATTTCATTTTTAAAGCATTAATCATGCTTCCTTTGAAACTGAGTAAAGTGGTCTTGAAATATGTCGATATTGATATTTTTGAAAGCTTCACTCCACTTATGCACTTGGAAGTGATATCTAAATAAGATGCCACGCATAGATGGTCTCTTGCAAGTGTGGAATTTCTTTCAATCTAAAAAGCTTAAAAATTCAACATTACTTATCTCATTGTTGTATTTGGAGATATGACCTGGTTTTCAGGAAATAGGAATAAATCTAAATTTATTAAGACATGTCAAAAATATTTTCCATATGAAATATTTTTTTAAGGTTAAATTATTTCATAGTAATAATGAGTGCAAAATAAATATACTATATCAATCGATAGTTTCATTATGCTGTTTATGATAGCATGTAATTATGTAATGTATGTGTAGATATGTAGGATGTATTCAGTATGATAGTTTTTTTCAATTCCTACTATTAGTTCACATTCTCCCTATATATATCTTGTTCAAATTTTCAATCGTTGATAAAATAGTTTTTATTCATCCACTCAAATTTAAATACATTTTTTTAAACTTGTAGTGGATGACACTGATGTTAATACATTTTTTCAAATATTAATGCATTAATTAAATTAAATTAAT
This sequence comes from Caerostris darwini, assembly GCA_021605075.1. Lineage (NCBI taxonomy): Eukaryota > Metazoa > Arthropoda > Arachnida > Araneae > Araneidae > Caerostris > Caerostris darwini. The sequence continues at coordinate 20,572 of BPLQ01002694.1, forward strand.
TTTTTATTTGATTTTCAAATAGAAAGCAAATAAATGGTAGCAAACAAAAATAATAGTTCAATACCATATACGAAAAGGAAAATGGAAAATTGCAAGCAAATTATTTTTCTATTTTGCCATTTAATATTGTGATTCTGTCATATGTATATACATATTTATATTAATTGTAATTATTTAATAAAAAGTAAATAAAATAAAATGTTTCTTTGTTGACCTATGTAGGAATTGACTTTATTTTTTTTTTTATATTACTTGTTTAACTGAACAATAAGCAATTAAAAAAAATAAAAAATTACAATGAATGAAAAATAAATAAATAAATACATTAAATTCAAATGCAATAAATAAAAAATTAAATAAATTAAATTACATTAAATCCCAATATTAAAAAAAAAAAAAAAAAAAAAAAAAGAGTAAAGAAAACTTGAATCTAAATTACAAATCATCAACATGAATAAAAACCTATTTATAATTCTAGGGCAGATAATTCTTGCATTAAATATTTTATAATTGCAATTAAATTTATTATTTTTTATTACATTTTATTCAAATAAATATAAAGAAAATAGTAATTTTCATTTTTTATCCCAAGCACCATTTAAACTAATCAATTTACTGGGGAAAAAAGGCTTCTAAATGTTATTGCTTAAAAATTATTTAAAAAAATAAACGGGAATGTCTTTATATTGCTTTAATTTAGCAAAAGATAAATGGGCTTTTAAGGAATCCAAGTGAGCTGGAAACAATTTTATGAATGTCATTTTGCTTATTTTATAAATATTTTTTGTTATTTTTGTGGTTTTATAAATAAATTAAAGGATTCTAAGTATATCTTGAATTATGTTTAAAAAAATATACTTATTTTAATTTTTGTTGCACTCAGCCTACAGCCGTCAAAAAGACAAATGCATGCCATTGGAAATAATAGGTCAATTTAAACAAAAATTTGTAATGGACTTCAATCCATAATGCCACTCCAAAGCAAATTACTTGCTTGGTACCCAATAAACATTAGCAGTACATATCATATATATTAATATATACATATATTAATATATACATATATATACCACTAATGTACATTATAACGACAGTTCTGTCCATTTTATTTGTTTAAATATAAATGATAGTTTAGATAAAAAATATATTTTTTCTGATCATTAATATCTTCACAAATGTTTTCAAAGACATTTTCTTATTTGCATTTCGGTGCCTTTTTTGATTAAAATTAATTTGATTTTACCCTAGAATTTATTTTTAATTTTAATGTCGTCTCTTTAAATAAGCTGAAGTATGGCAAAATAATTATGTAAGCTTCTAAATTAAGCTTCTAATAATTATGTAAGCTTCTATTTTACTAAGTTCTACTTCTTACTTACCTTAGTTATGATAGCCTTGTTAATTCTAGTTTCTTTTGTTTTTAAAATAATTCTGTAAGCTTCTTATTATTCTGGAGTACGGTTGAAAGAATAGAATGGATATTGTAACACAATGCTCAGCCAAGACAGTCTTCATCACTCTTGAAGTATGAAATTTGGGAAAGTCTCTACAGAATCATTATTTTCGTTGCAAATCTGTTTATAAGCATTTTAGCCCACAAATTGATATTTTTGTCTGTTTTGGTTTGTCACCTAACATCTCATAATTTCTGTCTTATTCTCATGATACAAAAAAAAATTATTTGCAGGCAAACCACATCTACAATTATTTTATTACGTCTTTTATTGAACTTTATTATAAAAGGTTACTGATTTATTACATATAGTTAAAAGTCGAAATAGTCGAATCAGTATTATCAGTATTACACGTGTCCCCTGGTGTTAAATGAGTAAAAGCAGTGCAGCCATTGCTTATGGCACAAAGACTAACTGTCTCTGTATTGCGAGCTGCATTAGAACAACAACAGTATTATCCTGTTCTGTTATTATGCTTCAAATGACAGACAGGATTTTTGTTATAACCTAAATGATTCTAAATTTATAAAGAATAATGGTTTAGTTAATGGTTTTACTTGCTATTAAATTCGTATGAAAATGTGCTTTATGTTATGTCCGTAAGACAATTAAAGTATGATAATATTTAATTTATTTAATTAAATATTATTAACACAAATTAAGTACAATTTTTGCTATTAAATAGCTATTCGCTACCCAATCAAAAATAAAGAGAAGCATTAGATAAATATCCTACTAAATGTTATATCGATCTCAAGATCTCTTTTCTCTTTGTAAAAAGAACCATTATATCGATTATTTTGTGGTTTTCCAGAAATGGGCAATTAGTAAAAGAAATGACTTTTTTTCCTCCTATTTATTCACTTCTCTTATAGTGCCTCTTTTACCACTGCGTTTCAAGATATTTTTTTTTCCAAGATGGACAGCGTGTTATTTTGGAAACATTTTTCTAAACTCTTTGAAGGTTTAACGAGCGATTTTTTTTACCAATGTGAGGTTTGAAACATTTAAGCATATATCATCGATATAACTAAATGGTCTTATTTGCTAACTCTTAATTCAGACTTATTTGGGAATGTCTTTCATTACAGAGCAATTTTTTTTTTCATTTTTTTTTATCTTCTTTAGAAGCGTTGAGAGGAAAAGAAGCAAATTTAAGTAAATAGCAATTTCTTTCATTTTTTGTTTGTTTGTTTCACTATTTGCTACTCATCAAATAAACTGGGTTCGAAAACTTTTAATTTAAGAGAAAAGTAAACATTTTTTTGTACAATTTAAACTGTGTTTTATACTATGTAAATACTTTTGGAAATTAATTAAACTTATTAGGTATATTTTAATTATTTTAAGCAACAATATTTTACTTGTCAACATTTTTTCCAGCCTTTTCTATTTTAAGATAAATATTAGAATTTAACTTTTGGAAACTATGTTGTAATTAAAAAAAAATAGTATATTATGTGTTTTTTTTGTACTTTTACAAAATTAATTATGACAAAATTCAGCAATTTTTTCTATGTGTATGTATTCCGTGGTATTCTCTAGGTAATGCTGAATTTGTACATAACTTCTGTTCCATAGACGAATGATTAACGCCAAAGTGTAGAATATTTAACGCCAAAGAGTCGAATATTTAACTCCAAAGGGTCGAACATTTAACGCCAAAGAGTCGAATGATTAATGCCAAAGTGTCGAATATTTAACGCCAAAGTGTCGAATGATTAACGCCAAAGTGTCGAATGATTAACGCCAAAGAGTCGAATATTTAACGTCAAATTTTCAAATATTTAACGCCAAAAAGTCAAATATTCAACGCCAAAGTGTCGAATGGATAAAGTCAAAGTATCCGTATATTGGGAACAATTTTTTTACTTCAGATGAAAGTTTTTATTTAAAATTTAATAATAAACGTGATCATTTAGACTTCGTTAAAAATGCTTTATTTTGGAATTAATATGGCTAAATCACAGCATATAAATTCTTTAAAATTATTTAATAAAATAAATTTGAAGTAAACATTAGTGTAAGAAAAAGTGTTATAGATGTAAATACCAGTTTTTATATTAGCCAAATAGTAATTTTACAATTGTAGTAATTGGAAACGAAATATAATTGAAACAATAATATTTTACTGCTGTGCAATTTTAAATAATTTACTAAAAGACATGATTTCTTATGTGTTTTGTGATGCATAGATAGCCCGTCAAAGGATGGATCTAAGTACAGTTATATTTTATTTTACCATTCCAGCTAAAGGGAGAGGAATTAAACTCCCCGACGGTTTAAGGAATTTAAAAATAAATTAAGAAAATAAATATGAAAAAAGCCGCCACCTCTCCTACGAATTCATTAGATTCGCCTTTGCTCCAGAAGCAAAGCAGCTGGTTGAAGCAAAGCTGGTCCAGAAGCAAAGCAGATGTTGAAACCTAATGTGCTTTTCCATTTCCTTTTTTACAGAAAGAAATGAGTAATATCTTTTTGTTTTTGTTTATAGGAGATATAAATTTCAGTATGCGTTATTTACACTCAAGAGCCAAAACATTATGACCACCCCTACATTTTGCAATGAACTCGCCTGGATGACGTGGAAGGCACGTGATCAGGTGGAAGTGGTATTTAACTGCTGCTGGAGAGTCTGAAGAATCATTCTTTCCCTTACTTCTGTGTGTGATGGGAAAGGCTGCGGATCTAAGCGACTTTGATAGAGGGCAGTTTGTAATGGCTCGAAGACTCGGAACAATTGTTTCCGAAACTGCACGACTCGTGGGTTTTTTGCGACCTACAGTTGTTAGTACTTATGCAAAGTGGATGAATGACGGTGAAACCAGTAGTCGAAGACATGGCGTTGGACGTTCACACACTATCAAAGAAAAAGGTCGTCGGAGACTGTCTCGCATGGTGAAGCAAAAGCGGAGCCAGACAGTGGCTCAGCTGACAGCCCAATACAATGCAGGCCAAGTAGAATAGTATCGGAGCACACTGTTAGATATCGGGATAAGCAGCAAACGTCCCACTCGTGTGCCTTTGCTGACCAAGCGTCATCGCCAACTGCGCCTGCGCTGGGCCCGGGAACATCGTGGCTGGTCCATGGATCAGTGGGAGAGAGTTGCCTGGTCAGATGAATCACGGTTTGTCATTCATCACGCTGATGACCGTGTCAGGATACGCCGTCTTCCAAGCGAACAGTTGCTCCCTTAATGTACAGTAGGTCATACACAGGCCGGTGGTGGAGGTATTATGTTTTGGGGTACGTTCTCTTGCGCGTCTCTGGGACCCGTGGTTGTGGTAGAACAGACCATGAATGCTACAGGGTATCTGAACATCATTGCGGACCAGTTGCACCCTTACATGGCCTCTGTTTTTCCAGATGGAAATGGAATGTTCCAACAGGACAACGCTCCTTGTCACAAGGCTAAAATTGTGTTGGAGTGGTTCCAGGAAAATGATGCTGAATTCCAGTTAATCTCCTGGCTGCCTAACTCACCGGATCGCAATCCGACAGAACACATTTGGGATGTCCTGGTTCGGCAGCTCAGAGTTCAAAGACCACCAATTCTCAATATCTGGGATTTGCGTGACCGTTTCTTAAACATCTGGTAAAATCTGTATCCGGCCATCTACCAAGGACTTGTGGCATCCATGCCAAGGGGGTTGAAGTTGTGTTGCTCGCCAAAGGGGGGGGCAACTCGATTATTGACAGGTGGTCATAATGTTTTTTTTAAATTCATGTAAACATAATTGCAATTATTTCTTTTATCTATAATGTTACTTTATATAAAACTTGAAAACACATATGATTATTAAAAATAAGTAACTTATAAGCATATAATTTTTACAATAATTAAAGACATTTTATGGGTAGTTTTGTCTGTTTGTAAAAAAAAAAATACCTCATAATTTAAAATGACTATTCCTACAAAAAAAAAAAAATATATTTAATTCAAATATTTACTTAAAATTAAAATTAATAATTAAGTTTGCAAAATGAAAACTTTTGCATCACATCAATATCTATGTTTATTGTAGTACTATATGTAGATATATGTAAAGTAAAATTATGGATATATTTTTTTTCACTACCTTAAAACATAATTTATATTTAAATATGCTATTATATAATACGATATAATATATAAATGTTTTTGTATATGTACATGATTTTTTGCTAATTTTGTAGAATAAAATTTCGATCTAATTTTCAGATTTAATTCGGATCAATTAAAATTTTTCGATAAAATTCTAATTGGTCCACATTTTGGAAAACAAATTAAAATGTTTGCAGAAATTGATTTTGAATGGAAATTTCAAGTCTCCATATTATTTCAATAACCAAATGTACCATATTTTAATGTTAAACTTTGCAATATTAATATTTACTCACTGAGAATATATTAAGTATTTTAAATTTTAAGCATACGAATTTTATTAATTTTTTTCAACTTATTTTCTAAAACGATTTATTACCTTAACAAACTTAGCGTAACAGTAAGAAATATTTTCTTTTACATTACATGTTTTAGATATAAATGTAAAGCCCTCAAATGGTTTTATAATACATACTTTAGAAACGCTAAAGAAAGTGAAATAAAGAAATGCAATTTATTTTTCAGGCATTGAATCTTCTAACCAATTATTTAAAAAAAAGTAGGTATATTGGATTAAAAAGTTTTCTTTTAGATTTTAACTGCATAATATTTACTCACTAGAAAGAAGCGTAAAAATATTTTTATTAAATTAGATTAAAAATAAACAATAAATTGAATTTTTATAAAATAATGTTTTCGTTTTACCAGTAAACTGCTGCAAATGTTGCACCGAAATATTGATCCTAAAAGCTTAATGTATTACTTTATTTAAGAAATCATTTTAAGAAAACATTATCGCTTTTACAACCTTAGAACGAACCTGGGAATTTTATACATTTATTCGGTAATGCAATTGTGGGAGTTTCCTGTTACGGAAATTTCCTTTTATTAAATTTTCAAACCGCAGCGTATCTGCGAGATAAAACGAACATTACCAACGAAATAGTTTATTGACTTCAGCTAAGGTACAAAAAAATGAGATGGGATCAAAAAATAAATCCAGGAACGTTTATTCAGTCTAAACTACTTTATGAGCAGAGTTCCTTTTCTCTGAGCAGTCTTGGTTTAAAGGGTCAGAACTAGCTTCTATGCCAAACTGTCTGAAATTGCGTGTGTTTTGAAACGATAAGCTAGGAGAAAAAGAAAATTCATAGAATTTGGTACAAATAGAGCCAACCAGATTTGTCACTTTTATTTATTTACTTTTTTTTTTTTTAAAATATTAGTCCTGGTTTTGTTTTTATGTCATTTGTTACTAGAAAAACATGATCAAAACAGACTGTAAAGTTATTGTTTGAACATTGCAACTCCCAACTCCTCCAAAAAAAAGGAGCAAAAATAACTTCCACGATGTTATATATGAGGTAAGTTAGAAAAATTAAATATAAACTAGAAACATCGGCATTTTTAAACAAAAAAGAAACTTACAACATTTTGAATAAAAACGGCAACGTTATTTAGCACTTTTTAATCCTTTTTCTTAATAACGAACTTTTTTTTATGTCATTTACTATTGAAAAGCAGGTTCAAATTAAATTGTAGTTATAAATTTAACATTAAATCTATTTAAAGAAAGAGAACAATAATTATATAATTGGTTTATTACGATTTATTAAATACCGAATTATACACGAAGTAAACCAGGAAAAATAAGCGATTATCAGTAACTAGTAAAGTAAACCAGGAAGTCACAATTATTTTTCGATTATTTAAAAGTTATTTTTATTTTCCATAAGCATTTTAATTGAAAATTATTGGTCCAGTTATTGATTATTGAATAAAATAATCATATTTAATGTATGGCCACCTATATTAAATTACTTAATATATATATATATATATACCTTGCTTATCAGCAAATTGTATGAGCTTCTGTTAGTACTTTATTCGACTAAACATTGTGATAAATTTTTCTTTTATTATTATTATGGTGATTTTAATTACAAAAAATTGTTTCAATTTATCTATAATTGTTTTTTATTTAAATTTTATTGCCACCAAAAAAGGAATGAAAACAACAAATGTATCTATAATATCAAAAATGTAATTCTTTGAAATACTATCATGTGGTCCTTAAAGTAGAATGTAGATATTTAATGAAAACTGAGAAATGAAAATGAAATTTCATTATTTAAATTAGCATATTATAAGTAAATGTTTTATTTTTATAAAAGTGTTCAGTTTTTAAAATGGCATTTTAATAATAGCTGTTGTATTGATAAAAATATTTCTTTTAACATTAAACGTTTAATTTTTGACAATGTACTGCTTTCCACACTATCTATTGCATAACAACACGAAACAGGATCAAGCGAGTTCCGTTCCAGTTATGATAAGCCATTTGTCCCAGTGGTTGCAGACCAAGATAAGTAAATAAACTATGTTTCAGAAACAGTCATTAATAAAACTGTAGGAAGATGTTTTGTTTACAAACATTTACTCAGTTTCAAGTTTCACTCCCAAAGCAGAGAAGCCACATCATGCAAGTCCCTGACCTCTGTTTATTTAGCACTATTCTAAAGTAATCTTGCAAATATATTTCTCTAAAGAAATAACAATGTTTTCACTTCCATAAATAAGAGTTCTGACAAGGATTCCAAAAATAACATAACATATTTAATTCTTGAAAATAATTGGTATGCAATTAATTATTTTGACATAAAATAAACTTGATGGACTTTATAAATTTAATTTTTATGTGAATAACTCATATTTGTCTAATAGATACCAGTTCTTTCAGATAGGGAGTTGCACTGGAATTGATACTAAAATCTAAACTTTTATTATTATTATTATTATTATTTCAAGGTAAGAATTTTCAGAATCATTTTACCTTTCCATACACTGTTTTAAAATTATATTTTCTAAAGAACATTTTGTTTTGGAAAAAATGTAATAATATTTGTTGGTTCATTCTAAGTGCTTTAAGTTAGTTCGTGCTAAAAAAAAATTGTATTCTTTGTTTTCTAAACTGATGTGCTGTATCGTTTTCCTTGTTGATTTTTTTGTGTCTTAATTAAATTTAAAATATTATAATCAAATATTACTTACTATTTAGTATATATTAATATATATTATAATAATCTAATAGGACTTTGGGGCCTGATGGCCGAATGACTAATGCTCTGGCGCTCGATAGTACAGTCTTCGGACTCGCGTCTTGGCAGTGCGATGGAGAATTGTAATGGTTTGGAATCCACCTTAAGCCGTAGGTCGTGGTCTAATATGGCTGTTGGACTTAGGGCTGACGGCCCTACTCCGTGAAAAGAAAAACATTTCATGTATTGGAATCTGCCAGTAGGCAGAAGCCATTGGCACACTATGGGGCTGTCGTGCCATTTAAGAAAAACAATAGAACTTTATTTCATATAAAATCTTCAACTATATTTAAAAATGATGAGAAATATTATACTTCGTTAAAGTTATTCGATAATAGATATTTTACTTAAATTTCAAATAAATGGAAATACGAGTATTTTTTAATTAAAAACAAGTAATATATAAAAAAAAAAATTAAAGTCAATTTCTATTTTTTTTCACTATATTGCAGAATGTCCTTTATAAATAATTTTCATTCATTTTTTAAGATTTATCTGGCGCCATCTATTGGTAGATACACGCAACTTAAATCTAAAAAAAACTAAAATTCGAAAATATTATTCGAAAATACTACGAAATAACAATAAATTAAAATAATATCATAATCTGAAATACATGCAAATTATACCAATATGATATTCTGAAATACATGCAAATTATACCAATATCATATTCTGAAATACATCAAATTATACCAATATCATATTCTGAAATACATCAAATTATACCAATATCATATTCTGAAATACATGCAAATTATACCAATATCATATTCTGAAATGCATGCAAATTATACCAATATCATATTCTGAAATACAACAAATTATGTCAATATCATATTCTGAAATATATGCAAATTATACCAACATAATATTCTGAAATACATCAAATTATACCAATATCATATTCTGAAATATATGCAAATTATACCAATATCAAATTCAAAAACACTTATACCACATATAAGAAAAAATAGTAATACACAAAAACATATCATATTAGTAGAAATAATAGTTATCATCAGGTACGAGGTTAATCAAATTCTTAATCCAAAACGCATAAAAGTATCAGGGGGATCCTCTCATTCCTTAAAACGCCTTCCAATGCCTCGAGTATGCTTTGAATTTCCCTTGCTACCCCGAAATCTTTCCTTTGAATGACTTGGATCTCTGTACTTGGATCCGCGCAACTTAAAACACGTTGATCTATCATATCCTTTTGGTTGTTGAATGTGGGAAAGACGAGGTATTCCGCCAACTAATACACCACGCGAGCGACGCAGTCCCTCATACCGCTGGTGTTTTCGACCATCACCTATCTTCACAACATTATAAGCAGCATATTTTCCAGTGCGTTGACGAAGAACAACACCATTCTCTACTTTATCCTCAGATTGTACGCTTTCATCCCTTTTAACTTCAGATATGGGAAATAACAGCCTTTTCCTTTCTTCTGCTTCGTACGATACAAATCCAAAATTTCCTTTCATTGTATCTGCGATACTGTGTACGTTTGCTCGGACAGCTTTAACGTTAACAGCGCATTCATCCTTCACTACTCCCCTTTGAAACTGAACTACATCTTCCTTTTGTGGAAACTCATGCTTGTCGTCTAAATTAAGTAGCTCTACCTTATTTTCTCTAGTAATACCAAATTTACCCTCAGCCAAATCTTCACTTTTTTTACAATTAGATACTACAGACGATTTTTCTAAATGGGTTTCTTGATAAGGATCAGAACATCCTAAATATTTAATAGCACTATTCAAGACCTCAGGTTTAATGATTTCTCTAGGTAACAGTGCAACATGTGTAGAAAAAGTTTGTCGTCTTTCGACACAATTCTCCTAGATGTATCAATGGTTTCAGTTACATCTGAATTACACGAAGAAATAAGATCTGTGGGTTTATTTTTAACCAGCGTGTCACTCGTGTGACTCAGTTTAACCTAATTGCCCAAATTTAATTTGAATGCCTGCTTTGAACATATCTTTGTTTCGTATTTACAAAATTCCACATTATCATTTACGAAGTTTATTGAAGCCTGACCTAAAATATCAGCTCCTATAACCGCCTGAAACTGTAACTCTGCGGTTGGCACTACATGCCATATCAAATTGAAATTATTTTCATCTATAGTAACTTCTTGTTGTATAGAACCTTAGTGGAAATCCACGAATTTCCGAACCCTTCCAAAACTACTCCTTTATTAGAAACATACGGCATTTCATTACATACATCTTCACGTAATAGACTTACGGAACTACCTGTTTTGACAAGTGTGACCACATTTCTTTTATTTAACTTAATCTCTTTTGTTATGTTTCGTACTGTAAACATTGCAGAAGGGATTTGAGCAGCATTAATATTTTGAGTTTCCTGACTTTCATTAATCTTTTCCTGATTTTCCTTAATTCTATCAAATATTGAACTGTGTCTGTTTTGTTTTTCCTCTCTATCAGGGAGTCTATTCCCAACCTCAGTGTTTGAGTTTCCGAACACGTAATCCGACCTTTTCGCATTATTTGTAATTTTTTTAATTCAAATTCACTTTTACGACGTCGTTCGTCTTCGTCTCTCTTGGCATTCCTCTCATTAATAATCGCGCTTAACAACTCCCTACAAAATCCCTCATCATAATTGTCACTTTTAAGAATAGCATTCTTGTAATCGATAATTCTAAAATTGGGATTTGTAGATATGCCTAGTTCTCTACACAATATGCACAAAGTCCTCTTTTAAACCCTTGGCTATATAAGCCATTTGAGCCATATTCCTCCAAATATAGAAACATTTCTAATTATTTTACTATTTAATATTCATTTCTCAAAGAAAGACATATAAAAACATATGATTCAAAAGCATAGAATATCCGAAATTAAAAATAAGGATTAAGTATTTAAAACAATCAAAAAAATAGCAACTGTATAGAACTCTCTTTCTAAAATGACCTTTTAAATTTAAACACATGAAAACAATTACTTTTATAGTATTAGCTTCACTTTTAAGATACAAAGAAAAATGCAATGGTACTTAAAATTAAATTATCATAATGCAAATATGAAAACAAGTTATTGTAAAATAAATGTCTTATCTAAAAATTTCGTCCAATAGGCCAGGACGGCCGGATTCACAAAAAAGGCTTGCTTTTTCCTTGCTATAGCCGGGACGGCTATCTCCTTTGCAGAATCACTTATAGCCGGGGTGGCTATCACACTGTGTTCCGAAAACAGAAAACAGAATCTCCAACACTTCTTGGCCAGGGGGGCCTTATCACACTGCATCACTTATAACCAGGATGGATATCTCCAACGCTTCCAACAAAATGGCTTCTTCAACCGCTTCCCTTCAACATTCCAACGGGTTCATCTTGGCCAGGGTGGCCATATCTCACTGTATCACTTATAACCAGAACGGCTATCTCCAACGTTTCCAACAAAATTCAATCGCTTCCCTTCAACATTCCAACGGATTTATCCCGGCCGATCCCCAAATTTTTGTAGAGTTCTGCCGGTTTCAATAGATTCATCCCGGCCGAGCCCCAAATTTTTGTAGCGTTTAGCCGGTTTCAATAGATTCATCCCGGCCGAACTTACAGTTTTGTTAGACTTCTCTACCAGTCTAACGAAAGCTGGACTTTTGCAGTGGGTGTCTACGGATGTATTTCAAAACGCATCAACGAAACGTTGTTTTTCTCTCAACAACAACATTTAATTAAGCACGGTTATATGTACAACGATATTTACATTAACAATTAATTAAGGGACAGGACCGTCCATTCTCTCGCTGCTTGCCCATCCGTTCTTTCGTGTCAGCTAGCGTTCTCTTTTGCCCCCATCTTCATCTACGGGGATCTTGCCCCTTCTCCAGGGGTCAGAGTTCAAAGCTGAATACTCCCCCACATCGTAAACAGGCTCTGTCAAAGACAAGCGACCGTAAGGTGTCACCGTCTGCTGATCACCACACAAATAAATCCTACATTAATTTTAACTACTGTATTAATACTTGAAAAAACTGTATTAACATCAAGTGTCATCCGCTACAAATTCAAAAAAAAATGTATTTGAACTTGTGTGGATGAATAAAAAGTATTTTATTAACGATTGAAAATATGAGCAAGATATATATAGGGAGATTGTGAGCTAATAGAAGGAATTGAAAAACAGATTTTATGTTTCACTTTATAAAATAATGCTAAAGCAATTTACATTAAAAATAATTATTTTGAAAATTATACTTAATTATAGATAATTCATTTATAGAAAATGACATGAACTTATTTAACAAATATAACAATTATGAAAAGTATAGTAAACTCGTAATTACAAGTTTTTAATTTTGAAATATCTGCTATATAGCAGCTTAACAAAACTATTGCACTATACCATTATTTCAAGTTCTCATATTATAGATAATAGTTTACTAAATTCTAAATGTCCTATTTTATTAATGAACCAACTTTGTGAAGTCTAGTGCTTATGGCAGGCTTCCAACATTCATAACGCTATATTTAGCGTGTAATAGCTTAACCGTATAAAATTAATGATTTTTGCTGGAAAATACCTTGCACACTATCAGTTAGATAATTTTAAAGATCTAATTATTCAACACTGATGTGCGCACGTAATTTAGCCAAACATGCTCACTTTATTTAAATACTGATACTTTGAATTCTTGGCAAAAGTTAGAGTTGATTTTCTTGTAACTTTTATTACAAAATAATATTTTAACGAAGGAGATTTTTCTTAAAAATAAATAATTAAAATGATCCTAGTAGTAAAACATTAATCTGCTGAATTTACAATAGCATTAGAAAAATAAAACCAATTTTTAATTTTAAAAAATTAATACCAAAAAATCAAAATTTCCTACAAAATTGAAAAGGGCCTTAGTTAAACTAAATTTTTATTTTAACAATTGATTTTTGAGAATTCTAGCTAAAACATGTAATTTCAAAGGGTAAAATTATAGTAATTATAATTTTCTAAATTATATTTAGAAATTTAGTTTACAGCATCAAAATAACAAGTAACATAAAAAAGTTAATTCCTCTTTTTTTCATTATAATGCAGAAAAGTCCTTTATAAAGATTTTGCACTCATTTTTTTAAAGTTTATCTGGCGCCATCTATTATTAGATACATGCAACTTAAATCTAAAAAAAAGCTAAAATTAATTAGTTAAATTTAATTACTGAATTAATATTTGAAAAAACTGTATTAACATCAATTGTCATCCATTGCAAGTTTAACAAAAAATGTATTTGAACTCGAGTGGATGAATAAAAAGTATTTTATGAACGATTGAAAATTTGAGCAAGATATATATAGGGAGAGTGTGAGCTAACAGAAGTAATTGAAAAAGTAATTACATGCACACATAAACATATTTATGTATTCAAATATTATATATTTTTTGTGAGTGTATTCAAAAATCAAAATATAATTAATAAAAGGAAAAACAAATAGCATTTTTTTTTCTTTTACAATTTAGTTTGTTTGTTTTCATTTTTTTTTTTCGAAAAAAATATCACTACATAAAAAATAAAAAATTTATAAAAATAAAATTTCATTTTACTTAAGACATTATTACTATTTTTTTCTTTTTTTTCTAGATATATTTCAGTTATTAAAAATTCTTGTTTTACTCGTTGATGAAAAAAAAATTCTATATGAAATAATATCAGAGAATATTCTGCTAAGAAGTTTTTATCTAATAACCATTCTTAATGTTTTATATTATAAATCATTTACTACATTTTGTTTTACTTTATTTATTTTATTAGTAGCTTAAAAGTCCCTTTTTTTACCCAAATGCGACTCAACAAATCTAAAATATTCAATATTTGCTTTGAAAGTCATCTAAATTATAATGCAATTTTCTGAAAACAAATATAAATCTATTGTTATTAAGCGCATATAGAAGTCTCACAGAAATTCTAAATGACTTTTAGCTATAACTTATTAATATTCTTGCATTCTTCGAATGTCTTCTTCGGTAATTTCCATCAATAATATGACACAAATGCGAAACCTCTGATTATACCGATATATTATTCTGGATAACAAGTTTATAATTATTTACTACATTTTGTTTTACTTTATATATTTTATTGCCGGCTTAAAAGCCTCCTTTTTTTTACCCAAATTCGACTCGGCAAATCTAAAAGAATTCAATATTAGTTTTGAAAGTCTTCTAAATTATAATACAATTTTCTGAAAACAAATATAAATGCATTATTGTTAAACACATATTAAAGTCTCCTAGAAGTTCTAAAAGACTGACTTTCAGCTATAACTTAATAATATGCTTGCATTCTTTGAAAGGCTTCTTGGGTGATTTCCATCAATAATATGACACAAATGCGAAATCTCTTATTACAGCCATATATTATTCTGGATAACAACTTTATCTGCTAAGCAAAATGCACGCTGAAATTGCATTACTGCCCTTCTCCGTCCCTGCGACTTCTATCTGTTAAATTTAATATGTAGCTCGGATGCTTTTCCAACTCTGGGGAGAAGGCCAGGAAACACGAAGTAATTGAGAAGCTCTTACAATGCCTTCGAGACACTCTGTTGCCAATCGTGTTTCCAATTGCAGTCGTGACTCTGAAGATCTGCAAGAACACTTGATTGCTCTGGCGCATCGGATCGAGAGATCGCCGGGTAATCGATGCGCCAATCCTTGAATTTCTACAGGCTGTCAAGTATAGCATATTGATTAAACATAGATTTTTATCAGGTATGTCTTGAATAGCAATAAAACATACAAATGTCTGCACGAAAATTATTCAGTAGTCTGTATTAATTAAATGTTATATTAAAATTGATGTAATATGGTCTTAAAGTATATATTGAAAATTAAATAAGTATTAAAGCAATAGGTAAAGTTATAAGTAATAAAATTAAATAAGTTTGAAAGTGTGAAGCACATTTATTGAAATGATTAAGTATTGCATTTAACAAAAAAACAAGTAATATAAAAAATATTTAAAGTCAATTTCTACTTTTTTTCGCTATATTGCAGAGAGACCTTTATAAATAATTTTCATTCATTTTTTTAAGTTAGAAAAAATTATCTCTCTCTCACATACACACTTTCCATCTCTCTCACTAATTTATTCACATGTTTCATTTTCCATTTTGTTCCCTCCTTGACTCAGACTAGAACCCAGAATGAAAAAAACGAATCTGAAAAATAAATTTTTTTCCAGCGATCTACACACTTCGCCACAGACGGTATTTATTCCTTAATTTATATCCTGCTAAATATCTTATATAAGAGAATTTTTTTTCACCTATATAAAACTAAAATTAATTAATTAAATTTAATTAAGGAATTAATATTTGAAAAAAACAGTATTAACATCAAGTGTCCTCCACTACAAGTTCAAAAAAATGTATTTGAACTTGAGTGGATGAATAAAATGTATTTTATTAACGATTGAAAATTGAAGATATATAAATATAGATAGGGAGAGTGTGAACTAATAATAGAAATTGAATGATTAAAAACAAAAGTAAAAATTATACGAATGCTATAGATTGTGTATTGAACTTCATGAATGCAACTAGGCAAATAATATTAATTCATAACTTTTGTATTTATGTGCCAAATCTGTATACCTAATATATTCTTCATTATCTCCAGAAAGTTGCAATAAGTTTTAGGTTATGATAATGCTAATACTATAACACCCCATCACAGAAAGCTAAGAAGTACTTGTACAATTTTGGGAAAGATATGGGTGAAATTGCATGTGTACACAATAATATAGAGGGAACCATTAAACTCAGGAAGGGGTGAATGTTGAAGTGAATTATTAAATAGAGCTAGATTAAGAAGACACTAGTGGGTATAGAATTTGCCTGGGTTTTCTGCTAAGAAGTACAGTGAAAAAAGGAAAACAGAATAGCTGCTTTTACTTTTGACATCCCAATGATTAAATAATGATGATATTATTTAACATTTCAATACAGAACATTTAATTTAAATATGCAATAAAATCAAAATACAATATAGAATACCCATAACTTAAAGTACTTATCAATTTCTAAATGTATGGAATGAATGATTAGAAAGAGGAATGGTAAGTAGTTAATAAATTTAGAAATTTATTCAACGATGAAAGAATGTGAGATAGAATATCAGCGATAATAGTATTCAAGGCTCTTAATATTTTAGGGTTGGTTAATTAAAGTTTATTTTTAAGGGGTCTCAGTACTCTATAGAATAAAAAAATTGAATTTGAGATTATTGATAAATATTCATGATTTCAATATATTTCTAACAGTGTATTACTTTTGAAAGAATTCAATCAAATGTTCATTAAAAGTAACATTACAGAATATAAACAATAATTTATTTCTGTCAATTATAGTCATCGTATACTTTACAGTCATTTCCATTATTTCAAAAACTTTATAAGCACTAGGCAAAATATATATTTAGGAAAAATTTTTAAACATTATAAATGTTTTCATATAATTTATGAATGTAATGCGTCAAGTTTTAGATAACTTATGTCCCCCAGATCTTAGAAAGACCTGATGGCCAAGTGACTAACTCTCTGTAAAAATGTTTCTGGTTTGAATTCCGGCGGTACCATGGATGTTTGTAGTATTTCGGTATCCACTTTATACAGTAGGTCTAATATGGATGTAGAACATTGGTCGCAGGACTCACAACCCTACCCCGTAAAAAGAAAACATCTCATTTTTCGAAATCTACCAGTAGACAGACGACCTTGGCCCATCAACGGGCTGTTGCGCCAATTAAGAATAAGAAGATCTTAGAAAGTGCTTAACATAATAATGTGTAGTATACAAATAAGAGTGTTAACAATGATATAGTCCCATATATTAAAAAAAAAAATTAGTGAAATTTAATGCTGCCTTATTTGGAATATAGGACTTATGACATACTTTCAATGTAGGCGAAAACCTTAAAAGCACAAGTTGTAATAGAAATTTCGGTTGCAGGCAAAATATGCGATCCTCTTTGCTACTAGACACCTCGATTTATTGTGATTTTTAAGAGCAAATATTCTTATCCTTTTGCAAATAAAATGAAAAAAATAGATAGAAAATTTAATTAGAGGTCGGGTATAGGATAGTGTAAACAAGAATAAGTTGATAATGACTAAGAATAAGAGCCCATATGAAGCAAGAATGTTTTAATAATGTTGTATTATTGTCTTTAAATGCAATTCTCTCAAAAAAAAAATATTTTCAAATTTCTATTCACCTTTTCTACCAAAAATATTATATGCATAGTTTTAATTATTTGCCTATAAATATCTCATGTACTGAAGATTATACTAAAATGAGTTTTTAAAATTTTTTGTTGAAATATTTCTTTTATTGTAATTTTAAGTAAAAAAAAAAATTAAAAATTTTCAACTTTCTTTTGGTTATAGATTTTTTTTAAAGTTAAAACTAATAATTTCTCAAAAGCTCATTTCAGTATTATATAGAATGTACATTTAATATACAAAAATTTTTCAATTTTCTAATTATAGTACTTTCTTAGAATTTGTATATTGGAAATGATCATTTTAACATTATCGGTACAGAAGGTACTAAAATCCCGAAATGATGAAATGGATATGGAAAAAGGCATAATCAGACATAAAATAATAAAGCATAAATAAAAATAAAGTTAAATGTACATAATTATACATTAATTAAATATAAATGCACAATTAAACATTAATTTAATATAAATGCACAATTAAACATTAATTTAATATAAATGCACAATTAAACATTAATTTAATATAAATGACTAATTAAACATTAATAAACATGATTGCACAATTAAATATAAAGTTTTTATTAAATTATCAAAAATATTAGAAAAAAATGCAAATTAGGAATTGCTACATTTTTTTAACCAAATTAATTTGCCTTAAATACACAAATATTTACTAAATACTTTAAGAAAATAAATAGAGAGAAACATAATGCAATAATAAATGAAGGTAAATTAACAAATAATTAGGTTTAATTATTTTTAGCTTTCACTTAAAAAGTTTATCATATTTCATATTTTGAACAAGGATCCTTTGGTTTCAATCCCACTGACTTTATATGATTTCTTCAAATGAGATGATAAATGCCATAATCAGTAAGAAGGATGTTAATAATGCCATGATAATTACCATGATTAGTTAGCCGTATGTGTATAATGCGACGATAAATGCCATGATTAGTGAGCGGGATGTGAATAATGTAGATGTTTTTCAGAGCTTGATGTTTTGTTATTGAAGTGTAAATCTCGTTAAAACAGCTTCATACAACTAAGGATGTGGAGAGACTATATCCAATTATTAACAAACATAAATATAATTGAATTAGAAAATAAGTAAACTATAATTATACTGGTGTCAGATGCACAAAATGAAAATGTTTATTTAGATTTTTAAATTATTTAACTTGTTCCTTTTAAAATATTTTTTTCAGTTTATGATTACATAAAATATCTAAACAATGAAAAAAAATATAATTTTCATAAGATCCCGAAGAGTTATGCTCTGTAAAAAAATTCAAAATCTTATTGTACACAAAAACTCTAACATACTTTATAATAAAGTGTAAAAAATTTATTTTCTTTAAATGACTTATTCAATATTTTCAGTTTAAAATAGGTCACAAATATGAAATACTGATTGAGATAATATTTTTATTCGGAATAACTGCTTTAGAGCTAAATAAACATACATTCAAATTGTATATGTCATCTCTTTCTAACGCCTTTAATCTGTTACATTTGATATATAAGCCAATACTTTCTTCATTGTAGGGCAAAGCCCCACACCAAGCGGTAATGAAAATGTTTTTACAATGTCTTTGAAAACTTTTGTCGATTTTGTCATAGCAGATGTTGCCAATCTTGTTTCTATCTATAGTCATGACTCTTAATGTCAACAAGAACACTTGATAACTCTAGAGCAGAGAACTGGAGGACCACTGTGTAATCGATATACGGATATTGAGAAACATCGCAATAGCTTTTCTTTCCATTAATAAAAAAAAAAATATTTATCGCAATTTGTTCTTTGATTATACTTGGCCATTATTAAAACTAAATTTAATCAAATATTAAGTCTAAAAATATTCAACTAATTATGTAAATATTAAAGAGTTATAATTTCAAAATACTTCAAAGAAATATATTTCATATACTGTTCTGGATATGTTTTAATGTTTATTAAAGTATTCAATAGTATATTCAAGATTTATAATTATTGTCAACAAACATGAGACGTATATTGTATATTTATTAACAAAAATTAAGGATGCACATCAATAACTAAACATGCAGCAATTTTAGTGTGATGATTTTTATTTTTAAACTTTGGAAATCAATTCTTTTCCTGGGGAACTCAGTTCTTGTTGGGCAAGTGAATCGAAGGAACAACACACATGTTTATGCTGGGAATGAGAATATGCAAGTGTTTCCGGTGGCTTCAAGGCGAAAAGTGATGATTCTGGCTGGAATCGTTCCAAACTGTGATGTGATTAGCATTGCCCCAACAAAGTTTCGTCTCATCTATAATATTACCGAAAAAGTTTAAATGTATATGGTTTAAATTATTAAAAGGCCCGATCCTCTAGTTGAAAAAGAAATCCTAATTAAGGTAATTTTCGTAAAAGTATAGATGGACAAATACAGTTAAAGAAAAAGAAACGGTAGAATAAATATTCTAATAATCTAATAAATATCCTAAATAATCCTATTGATAACAACTTTAGCACTAATTAAAAGCTAAGCTCAAATAACAGTACTCCTCTTCCTTGTTTAACGGCTTCAATCGGTTGAATTTAATACGTAAGCCAATGCTTTTCTGGGGAGAAAACCGGAAAATACTTGGTAAATGAGAAGTCCTTTGAAGAGGATTTTCAGACAATGTCGCTGTTTTTGTCACTGGAGAAGTTGACACTCTTGATTCTAGTTACAGATGTGATTTAGTAGAATTACAAAACCAATTGATTGATTAGTCTATTGGATTGAGAGATTATTGGCGTATTGATTTACGGATGGGGTGGAACTTAAAAACGGTTATTTTACTGAATGGTAATAACAGTTATAATAACGATAAAAAAGAAAATACTGTCTTATATAAGAATGATTTATTAAGCATTTCATCATGTAAATTCAAATTTTAGTTTATATAGATGTAGTGTTTCATAAGAAATGAAAAATTACGAAGTGGGATTTAATATGCGGTGATAATTCACTTTGAGTGTATTTCGTGAACGAGCTAGAAAGCTAATCATCGACTACTACTGTTGGCGAACATTGTAGTATGTGCCTTTAGAAACAATGAGATTCGATGGAGCTTGTTGCCTATGTGAAAGCCTTACATAGGCAATCGGTTTCCTTGATATGAACTTTCTGAGTATTCTTTTGTATGATTCACAAATGTGGGTCAATAATCCCTAAACTCTTCAGTAAGATGATAACTACTCTCTTATCAACAGGTAAATTTTGTGACGTCATTTGTGGAAATCGCTGTAGTATGTAAGTAATAAAATATAGTATGCCTCGATAAAATACTGGAATTCAATTTCAAAGAAGATTGCTATCATCATTTTAATAATCAAAAAGACTCAGTGTTATTAACAGACTAGTCTTTAACATAAGAAACTATTCGATGTGTTCTCACACGCAACTGCAAAGAGAGCATGACAGATCTGCACTCCATCCTCCAATAAGCTCTACCTTGGTACCACTGAAGTCGCACAAGACAGAAGATTTGAAATTGATGTCATCAGCGTTACAGAGTCTAGCTTGAAACGAATTTTTGCTTCAAATATAATACGATACATTATAACATTACAGTGAATTACGACAGTATTTTCTCGTGATCAGTGCTAATAATGATCACACATATCGGATACATTATTGCTAAGTTTTTCTGAAATAAATATCGCGTTACAGAATTCCAACTTCCAGTAGTTTTGATATGGGCCTGATGGCCGAGTGGCTAGAGTTCTGGCTATTGGTACCACAGGTTTCACGTTCAAATCCCGGTAGTGTCTTGGATGTTTGTAGTGTTTCGGAATCCACTTTAAGCCGTAGGTCCCGGTCTCATATGACCGTATAGCGTCATAGAGCCCAATCAAATTTCTCACCCACATCCTTCCCAAACTGTAAAGTGGCAATTCAGCTCTAGGCACAATGATGTGATGTGGTGTGGTAGTAGTAGTTCTATGGAAAAGAATATTATCGATCAGAAATTTTTTTTTGAAATAGATGATAAGAGACAATTATATCCATCACTTACCCACTTAAACATTTTTTTTTATTTATACACATACAACGGTGCTGTATATAATTGTGCTAGCTATACGCCCAGGCTTGTAGTTTGAGCAGATATACATCAACGTAGAAGTTTTTTTTCATTACTATACTTCTGTCATGAACTACTTATCTACACAACGAACAACCCACCGTCAGTTGATATAGAGCGAGTGTTGATTTCATGTAACTGCTCAGAATTTACGTATCTTACTTTAGAAAAACAAAGGCTCCCACTGGAAAACTTGCTTGTCACTATGAGACGTTCATACGCGATGTCTAAATCGACATCGTAACCCTCGTTTTTTTAATTCTCATCGTTTCTGATTGTAAAAGATTTCACCAATCAATTCGAACTTCAGATATCCTGCATGATATCTGCTCATGTTGACACTAGGCCACGAGTAACGCAGAAGTTTGAAATCAGATGTGCTCAGTCGATGGACATGGAAAACAAGTTCACGAGTTAATCTTTGAGCATTTTTTTTTTTTTTTTTTTTTTTTACTTTTTAGACAGGAATACACAGATAACTTTCTACCTCATATTGTGTACATTTTGCTTGAAAATTAATTAATCATTTTAATTAATAATTTTGAAATTATTAATTATAACTAATTATTTGATTTTCAAATTTTCTGAAAAAAATAAATCGGGAAACATGATTCAGTTGTAGTTTAAAAAAGCGTATGTAAATATTATTAAAATTTTATTTTTAATTCGTTTGGTTCTGATGCATAGATCCTTGATTCATAAAGTGTTAACCGTAATACAGAATTCAGCTTAAGTTTTTTTTTTATCTGTACAATATTTATTGTACAAAACATGTTCCATGTAAAAAATTGTTGCCTGCTTAATTAGACATTAATCTCCACAAGTGTGTTTATAACATATGCAAAGATCCACAAAAACTTGTAAAATTTATAAATATAAATATAAACCCATTGAGTTATGACTTATGCTCATAGTGATTGCAAAAATACAATCAAGTCTTAAAACACTTATTCAACTATTTTAATATATACATGAAAACATTCATCTGCTTTTTTATTTAACATGTAAATAATAATGTGCATATAAATGTATATTTTTAAGGGTATTGAATGGGAGGCAATTTTGTATTTATGTATTGTGAATGTTATGCATTTGTTATACGATATAATTGCGTTTCTATGAAACACATGGAAATTATATATATACCGAAAAAAGTTGTGTCTTTTATTGCATACTAAATCGTATCTATAATTCATTTTCTTGAATTATATTTCAATTATGTTTATTTCTATTCTATTCAAATAATGTTTCTTTCCATTTACAAATATATATGTATATGCGTGTGTGTTTCTGTGTTATATATTTGAAATTTTTATATGTGTGACCCATGGCTTTAACCAGACAACATTTACCTCTTAAAGTCATAACCAACCATTATGTATAACAATATGCAATCCATATCTTAAAAGCAACTCCTTCATTATACTTTTATTTCACGGAAAATTTTAAAATTAATATATTTAAAACATTTTTGATTTTAACCCCATTCACTACTTATGCAAGTTGATGCCATATTGATCACCCCACAGCAGCCAAAATGAATGATAAAAAAGATCAAATGATTCGTTTTCAAAAATTTCAAAAATGTATTCCGAAACATCCTTAAGGGAGCGAATTTCAACTAGCCATTAGGAGAAGCCTCCTTCAGAAAGTGTTCCACCCCCAACCCTCTTCTGTCTTGCCGGGGAATATTTTGTGACGTTCTTTTTTAGCATCGGTTGCAAATTACTTTCGGTATAATGTTCCTTCTTTAGATGTGGTGGGGAAATAGCTACATTATTCCGATTAAACATGAAAATGCAAATGCCGAAATAGGAATATAAGTGGCTGAGCGTCGCCCGAGATGATGTCCCAGTTGACACCTCAAGCTTTGGCTTTTCGAAATCGGATGTGTCGCAAAATGAGCTGGAATTACTGAGACGAATGACTGAATAATAGACGTGTTCCGTTGTTCAGGGAAGAGTGTTTTTTTGTTGTGTTTTTCATTTGAGAGTAATAAATGGAATCAATGTTCCTGAAGAATATTTTTTAAAACATCTGCTTGTCCTTTTAGATGGTTATTTTTAGTAAATCTCATCTACATGAAATGCATAAGCCAGGAGCGGCCAAACCGCGATCCGCCTTGAATATTTTTCCGGCTCGTGAGATTTATCACACTTTTACAAAATATATTTATTTCATAATGGCCAAAGTAGTGAAAACCAAAGGAAGTAATGAACACCAAATTACATTTTGTGTGCATCCATATATTCTCAAATTGGAAACACTCTCTATATATCTATAGAAATTTTTATAGAGAAGTCCTGCACAAAACATTTTTAAACTCTTTTGGTTAAACTTGCACCAGATTTTTTTTTTTTTTTTTTTTTTTTTTTACGAAAATGAAATTGACCAAACGCAAAACACGCTCAAACATAGCGGACGCTAAACAGCAATACCAATTACGATGCGTAAATACCCAAATTGAGATCGATTTGCAAAAGTTAAGTGAAAGAGTATAGAAACAAATTTCATGCTAGTAAATTAAATATTTTTAATGATTAAATTTTTTATATTTCGTTTATATTTATGTATTTTTTTTATTTCTTTTTTAGTGTTAGATATTTCTTTACAGTGTGCGTTTAGTATCATTATTATTATATTATCTATGTTTGCATATAAGAATAATAGTAAACACTATAATAAAAACTCCTTACGTTTCCCTTTTTAACTCCAAAAAAAAGTCTATAGTAGGTCTAAATCTAATATGGGGATATCTTATTTTATATACAGCCCGCGGAGTTAGTATTCATTTCCAAAGCGGCCCGCAAGATTATTCGGGTTGGCCTCCCCTGGCATAAACAATAAAGACACTAATATCTGTAGAATTTGATTTCGTGTACTAATCATTTGACCTGTGGTTTTTTTCTCAATAGAAAGAAAGACTTTTCGTACATTGAGCACAATATCTGTTATCAATTTAGAATATCGTCAGAGATGACATCTGCAGTACACGCAACTTCCCTCTTTCCACACTTCAAGAGAACTTTCTGTCCTTAACATTTATTACGCTTAATTCGACAGACACATGAGTTTTCAATAACATATTCCATTTCTTTTTTCTAACCGTGATCCTGTATTGTAAACCATAAAAGCTGTCCACTAAACGGCTTAAACTTCTAAAGTGTAAGATAAAATTGTTTACATAATTGTAAAATGGATTAAATAAAAATCTATAAAAATCATTTTTATTGTAATTTGAATAATTAAATTAGTATATAATGTTTCACATGGTACATGATACATAAAATGGTAAATAATATTCTACATGATGCATGGTACATACAATAGTACGAAATATTCCACACCGTACTTGATACATAATATGATTCATAATATTTTACATGGTACAAAATATTCTATTATACTCAAATTATATAGTATCAAGTTTTGTTAAATATCAAGGGTGACCATCTCAGGAGAGTGATATAGCCTTTATGCAAATAAAGCTGATCACCACCCAAATTTAATTATTTTATACCATTTTTTTTCCAATTCATTCATTCATTCATTTCAATTCCATCCAATTATATTCTGATTTTATCAAAAACTTTTAATTAGAAACGAAAAATCAGTTTTGTTTGAGGATGATTTATGATTTGTATCTATCTTGGTAATTAGCTATCGAAAATCTATCTTAACAGTTAGGTGCCAAAAGTCCATCTTAACACTAAGCTGATCAATTGTTACGAAAGCTTGAACAAGTTCAGATGCATGCTGATCATTGCAAACGAACCGATGTTTATTTATAATAAATTGAATTGTTGAATACAAAGATACCCAATACAACTGCCCCCCTGCACATAATGTTTTGTTTTAGAAATTTTTATTCCGGAAACTTTCAAAACTTACTATTTCTAATATATAATATATATATATATATATATATATAATCTATATTATATATATATATATATATATATATATATATATTAGAAATAATAAGTTTTGAAAGTTTCCGTATATATATATATGTCTAGCAACTGTTGTTGAGACGTAACAGCAATTCTTACTTTCTTTAGAGTGCACGTAGGTAATAGGATATTATTTATTAGTCTATAATATTTTTTTTAAACATTTTTTCTGTATCCCAACTGGGAAACAAGACTTCGTTTAGATTGAAAAATCTATTCACTCATGTTTTGCTGAACTACTACCGCATCAAATTTTTCATTGAACATTTTATGATTCTTAACTATACCGTACTCTTGTTTATTTATCCCCTTATATTCCTAAGAATATATATTTCTCTTAAGATAAAAATTTTCCCATTAAAGATTTTCAAATTTTTCATCGTTATGCGGAGTCAAGTTTCATGATTTTATAAATATAGTATATAAATCTTGAGATACATATATTTATACATGAGCAAATAACATTTAATAACAAAAGAATTAATATTTTAAATGGAAATATAATATTTCTCATACGAAGATGAAAATTTTAAACAGCATATAAAAGAAAATTACATATTCTGATGTTCTTTTAATTTGAATAAATGAGATGTGTCTAAAGATCATTTTTAAAATATTCGTTTTAAAATTTTCAGATTCTTTTTTGTTGTAAGTCTTCTCTTTACCAAATGCAGGAGATTGAAGACAAAAAATGATTTATGAACAAAAGGTTTATTTTAATCGCTGTATGAAAATTGTTACAGTGGTTTATATTGTGGATATTATAATGATATTCATAAAGTTTTATATGAATTAGTTTTATGTTGTTTTTTTACAGTACTAAATATGATTATTATGTTACTTTTCGAATGTGCACATCACGTTTCATCTTTTAATATAATTCACAGTCAGACTCGTATGTAGCTAGGATATACGAATGTTTGGGTTCGAATTAGCTTTCGGTGTTTGTTGAAGACTTGATGGAAATTATGATAATAATTGATTGTAAGCCTTCTTGGTAAGAGATTTTCGAGTTTACCCTTATACAACACTTAAACGCAAGGCAAATGCACGTAAAATCTTCCCAAAAAGCAATGTCCTTACCTCATCACTCGTTGGTGTGTTGTTTATGCAACACGTAATTGAAAGTCGAGACACAACAATGATGAATAAAAAAATGCAATTCAAATCAAGAAATTTTTCATTAAACATCTATTAATTAGTGCCTTGTAAATATTTGATATATTTTTTTTTTAATTTTTCAAAGAATTTTGATATAATTATGTTATTGATAGAAATTTTAATTTTACAATTAAAATATCTTAATTTTAATAATCCCACTTCGATACGATATATCTAAAGTTATCTCAAAATGCTTGTATGTTTAATTGCTTTAACTCATGGTTTAATGGGTATTTTAATAACTACATAAGCAAATTTATTAAAAGGTTATTTTATGTTCATTTGTAGGGTATGCAAATGTGATAGAAGTTTCAAACCATTTATTTTGCAACTATTGGAATAGCCTAGTAAAATTGGCCCAATGTTGAACTAAGGACATCTATTTTTTATATGGGGACTAAGAAGTTCACACTTTTTTTCAACCATAAATAATGTGCATTGCTCTTATATTGCAATCAATAAATAATGTCCATTTTAAAATATAAAATTTCGATAACGTTCAAGTTTTTAAATTTTTTATGCAATTTTGTTTCAAAATGATTTTAAGCTAAACTGACATAAAAACTTCCTACGTCATTCCGTTGAAAAAATATTTTCAAGTATCTTTAATTACACTGCGTGAAAATGATTATATTACAGCATAGATAATTGAATGTACTATAAATAGTTATAATAGTGTATGTCACCAGTTACTATGATATAATAGTAATTCCTTATGTTGCGATCAATAAATAATGTTCATTTTTAAAATATCAAGAGCCGATAGAATTTATTTTTAAAATTTTTATGCAATTTTGTTTCGAAGTGATTTTAAGATAAATTGACATAAAATCTTTTTATCTCATTCCGTTGAAAAAATATTTTCAAATGCTTTTAATTACACTGTGTGAAAATGATTGTATTACAGTATAGATAATGAAATGTGCTATAAATAGTTTTCCTATCATTTAAGATATCTTCGTTTGGCACTGTTGGAGCAAATAAACAAAGAAAAAAAATCTCAATTGTAATTTGAGAACAAACAACGAATTTACTCTCCACTGAAGCGTTCCTATAATTTATTCAAGAGTGTTTAACAAAATCCACTTAACAGTTGGCGAACTTTTCCTTTTTCTTCGCCAAGGGTTTTCTTCCACCTGATTATCAGTTCACCTGAAAACTAGCATAATTAATACGAAACCTCCATTTTCCGATGAGAGTTCAGTGATTAAATATGCATTACTCCGAGTTTAATTCAGCGAATTTTTATCATGCGTTGTAATCCTTAATTCGAGAAGAGGTAGGCCGACGTGCCGAGATAAAAGACTGCTTCTCTGATAATTAGAAAAGCGAAAATTTTGCTTCTCATCTGATGCTCCGTTTGAGAACAAAGACGCGGCGAGGTGATTGGGCAGTTTGAAGCAGTGAGGAATTCAAGAATGCCTGCTGAAAGTTCGGAAGGAATTTTTGAAATTTGCCCGGAGAGAAGAATTTATTAATTATGAAAACTCAATGTTTCTGCGCGGAGCATTTGTTTGGGCTGCGGAATTCGATAACTATAGACTTGTTACTGAATTCATTGAATCGTTGATTTTTCAGGAATTGTATATTCAACATATAGTTTAAATTTATTTGCATAAGAAATGGCTTAAAATCCAATTGGCTTGGTTTCCAAATGGCTTAAAATCTTAATTGGCTTTTCTGTAATTGTGGCATTTAATTTCAACCATTATAGATGGAATTAAAATAATTGACACATTCATATAAAATGGAGTATTGAATTAATTTTAATGTAACATAATATCTACTGCAGCATTTTAAATACAATAGCTATTATTTAATTATAATACCCATTGTACTGAAAATGCTGTATTATAATATTATAATATGTAGTTATAATATTAATGTTTAAAATATCACTCGCATTATTGAATGAAGTAAAGAGTTTCGAGTTGCTTAAAATAGTTAAAATTTTAATTATTTAATAAATTTGAAACTTAAGTTATTTAAAATAGTCATTAAATTAAAGATGCATTATCTTTTCAGAAAATTATTAAATAGCTGTATATACTGATCGTTGTAGTATTTAACAAAAGTAAATTACAATTTCACTCTTAACTAAAATTTTTATAAAATTAGTATGTTCAATGACATATTATACATTTAAACAAATATGTTTAAGTTACGTTACTGATCTACACTAAATTGATAAATAGTAACTATATTAAAGCATTTATAAATTATGAATGTAGTTAATAAACCAGATACAACTATTAATAAATATTGTTTTCAATATAATCATAAAAATTGAGGTTAACTCAATCAATAAAACACACACGTTATATAAATATACGAGTAAATATATGACTATGATGGATATAATTATATATTTTATTATTATAACAACTACTATAATAATTAATATAATAAATATATATTTGTTATTCATTCATTTTAATTTATAAGCCATTGCTCTTATGTGTTGATATAATGTTGTATTGTTATCAGATCATTAATGTTACCAAAAACAAATGTTAAGAGGAAACATTCTTCAGTTAAATAGTTGTTAAGCTAAATACAAACAAAGAACTAAATGTAGTGACACCAAACAATAGCGCAAAAACGAAAATATTGTTAAGTTAGAACACATGCAATTGCTCAGATTTGGTCCATGTTGAACACTCAAGATTATTAATTGAAGATGAATTGCTGGTTAAGTGCGGACATGCATTTCCTTTTTTTATTTAAATATTGTTTGGTACTGAACTTAGTGGATATTTGCGTAACATTAATAAAAATTTTCGCTATAAATTAACTCTGGTAGTTAAACATTGCTATATTGCTATATTTATGAGGTTATTGAAATTTGGTATATTCATGTGGTTAAACAATGATTTAATGTTATTTTAAATATATTAATTTAATCGTGACTCATAATTTAAAAAAAAACATCATGCATAATCATGTCCAATGATTTATCATTTAAATTAATTGAAAGATTTGTTATGTTATGAAATTTTACATATCCATTGTCTTAATGTATATTCATATATTTTTAAGTTCAATAAAAATATAGTGTTTATTCTAAATATTTATGAGTGGATTCTTTTTAAGAGTATTTTAATTTGCTTTGAAATTTGATTCAAATAAAAGACACAATCAGATTTATTTGAAAAACTCCATTCGTAAATACATTTTTAAGTAAATATCTTGGTACAGAAATGAGTTTATTATACGATTTAATAAACAGACGCTGACATCCAAAGATATCAATAACCTTACTTCGACAAAATGCATTCAAAGATCTTTCAAAATACTGCAATTTTGTAAAAATGATTTAAAATAAGCATTTTTACCAATTCATCAACTCAATATAATCCTCATTTCCCTAATATTAATATATAAAAGCCATATATATATATTTTACAAGACATGAAGGACGAAATTCTTAAAAGGATTACTAGTATTAAATATTTCAAACTGCAAAATAGATATACTTGGCAAAAGTTCAATTCGTTCGCTTTTCTGCCTCTTCTTCATACTTTGTCACCTAAATGCCATACATCATGTCACGACCTAAGCTACAACACATAAATATTTCATTTTTAAAGCATTAATCATGCTTCTTTTGAAACTGTGTAAAGTGGTCTTGAAATATGCCGATATTGATATTTTTGAAAGGTTCACTCCACTTGTACAGTTGGAAGTGATATCTAAATAAGATGCCACGCATAGATGGTCTCTTGCAAGTGTGAAATTTCCTTCAATTTAAAATGTATAAAAACTCAGCATTACTTATCTCGTTGTTGTATTTGGAGATATGACCTGGTTTCAGGAAATAGGAGTAAATCTAAATTTATTAAGATTTATCAAAGATATTTTTCGTATAAAATGTATTATTTTTTAGGTTAAATCATTTCATAGTAGTAATGAGTGCAAAATAAATATATTATCGATTGCTAGTTTTATTATGTATTTTGATTTATGTAGATTTGATAGTATGTAGTTATGTAATACTACTGTGCTCAAAAAGTAAGACCATTTTTCAATTTAAAATTCCCAGGGCTTATGCGATTTCAATTTGTTTTCTTTTTTAAGTTGCTGGCACTGTCCTTGACATCTGTGTGAAATTTCACGACAAAATATTCATTAGTGTTTAAGATACGTTTGGCTTTGTGAGACGCTAAAATTGATTTTGCGATTTTTGATATTTTTTTTTTTAATTTCTCAAAGAATTTTAATATAATTATGTTATTAATAGAAATTTTAATTTTACAATTAAAATATCTTAAGTTTAATAATCCCACTTCTGTACAATATTTCTTAATTTATCTTAAAATGCGTGTATGTTTAATTATTTTAGCTCTTTTTGATGGATATTTTAATGAATACATTAATAAATTTAAATTATTAAAATGAAGTTTTAAACCTTTACTATGCAACTATTGGAATATCCCAGAAATATTCCACAATGTTGACCCAAGCAAGTATATTTTTTTATAAAGGGATTAAGAAGTTCATAATAGTTTTAGCCATAAATATTGTGCTCTGCTCCTTTATTGCAATCAGTAAATAATGTTCATTTCTAAAATATAATTTCCGATAGATTTCTAAGTTTTTAAATTTTTTATGCAATTTTGTTTCAGAAAGATTTGAAGTTAAACTGACATAAAATCATTTTAAGGATTCCGTTGAAAAAATATTTTGAAATGCTTTTAATTACACTGTGTGAAAATGAAAGATAATTCAACGTACTATAAATAGTTATAATAGTGTATGTCAATAGTTACTATAATATAATAGTAATTCCTTATATTGCGATCAATAAGTAATGTTCCAATCTAAAATATGAAGTTCCAACACAAGTTCAAGTTGAAGTTTTAAAATTTTTTATGCAAATTTGTTTCAAAATGATTTTAAGCTAAACTGACAGGAAGTCATTCCGCTAAAAAAATATTTTCAAATGCTTTTGATTACACTGTGTGAAAATGATTACATTACAGTATAGATAATTGAATGTGCTATAAATAGATTTCCTATCATAAAAGATATCTTCATTTGGCACTACTGAAATAAACAATTGAAGAAAAAAAAATTGCAATTATAATGGGAGAACAAAGAACGAATTTAGTCTCCACCGAAGCGCTTCTATAATTTATTCAAGAGTGTTTAACAAAATCCACTTAACAGTTGGCGAACTTTTCCTTTTTCTTCGCCAAGGGTTTTCTTCCACCCGATTATTAGTTCACCTGAAAACTAGCGTAATTAATACGAAACCTCCATTTTCCGATGAGAGTTCAGTGATTAAATATGCATTACTCCCAGTTTAATTCAGCGAATTTTTATCCGGCGTTGTAATCGTTAAATCGAGAAGAGGTAGGCCGAGATAAAAGACTGCTTCTCTGATAATTAGAAAAGCGAATATTTTGCTTCTCATCCGATGCTTCGTTTGAGAACAAAGACTCGCCGGGGTGATTGGACGGTTTGAAGCAGAGAGGAATTCAAGAATGCCAGCTGAAAGTTCGAAAGGAATTTTTGAAATTTGCCCGGTGAGAAGAATTTATTAATTATGAAAACTCAATGTTTCTGCGCGGAGCATTTGTTTGGGCTGCGGAATTCGATAACAATAGACTTGTTACTGAATTCATTAAATTGTTGATTTTTTCAGGAATTGTATATTTAACATATAGTTTACATTTATTTGCATAAGAAATAAATTTTCCAAATGACTTAAAATCTTAATTGGCTTTTGTGTAATTGTGGCATTTAATTGCAGCCATTAAAGATGGAATTAAAATAATTAAAAGATTCATATAAAATGGAGTATTGAATTAATTTGAGTGTAATATAATATCTATAACAGCATTTTAAATACAATGGCTATTATATAATTATAATACCCATTGTAATTTTAAATACAATGGCTATTATATAATTATAATACCCATTGTATTGAAAATGCTGTTTTATAATATTATAATATATAGTTATAATATTAATGTTTAAAATAACACGCGCATTGTTGAATGAAGTAAATTCAAGTTGTTTAAAATAGTTAAAATTGTAATTATTAAATAAAGTTGAAAATTAAATTATTTAAAAATAGTCATTAAATAAATGATGCCTTAAATTTTCAGCAAATTATTAAATAATTGTATTAACTGATGTTTAATTATTTTTTTAACAAAAGTAATTTACAATTAAACTCTAAACTAAAATTCTATGAAATTAATACATACAATAAAATGTTATACATTTAAACAATTATGTTGAAGATCAACACAAAATTGATATAAAATAATTATATTAAAACATTTATAAATTATGAATACAGTTATTAAACCAGATACAATTATTAATAAATACGGTTTTCAATATAATAGTCATAAAATTAAAATTCAATCAATAACATACACACATTATATAAATATGCAAGTAAATATATAATCATATTCTTATTTTTTTAAATCCAATAAAAATATCATGTTTATTCTAATTAAAAATTTATGAGTGAATTATTTTTAAAAGTATTTTAATTCACTTACAGATTTGATTCAAATAAAACACACAATCAGATTTATTTGAAAAACTCAATTCGAAAATACATTTTGAAGTACATATCTTGGTATAGAAATGAGTTTATTATACGATTTAATAAACAGACGCTGACAACCCAAAGATATCAATAACCTTACTTTGACAAAACACATTCAAGATCTTTCAAAATACTACAATTTTGTAAAAATGACTTAAAACAAATATTTTTACCAATTCATCACTTAATATAATCCTCTTCTCCCTAATATTAATAAATAAAAGCCATATATATTTTACAAGACATGAAGGACGAAATTCTTAAAAGGATTACTAGTATTAAATATTTCAAACTGCAAAATAGATATACTTGGCAAAAGTTCAATTCGTTCGCTTTTCTGCCTGTTCTTCATACTTTGTCACCTAAATGCCATACATCATGTCACGACCTAAGCTACGACACATAAATATTTCATTTTTAAAGCATTAATCATGCTTCTTTTGAAACTGTGTAAAGTGGTCTTGAAATATGTCGATATTGATGTTTTTGAAAGCTTCACTCCACTTGTGCACTTGGAAGTGATATCTAAATAAGATGGCACGCATAGATGGTCCCTTGCAAGTGTGAAATTTTTTTCGATTTAAAAAGCATAAAAATTCAACACTACTTATCTCAGTGTTGTATTTGGAGATATGACCCGCTTTCAGGAAATAGGAATAAATCTAAAGTTATTGAGTTTTGTCAAAAATAAAACAAAAATATTTTTCATATAAAATATATATATATTTTTTTTGAGGTTAAATCATTTTATAGTAATAATAAGTGCAAAACAAATATACTACTGCGCTCAAAAAGTAAGACCAATTTTTTTTTCGAAAACTCTTTATTTATTCTTTATTTATCCTCTCCAGACACAATGCAGTAAAGCCATTTTTTTTTTCAAAACCTCAATGCATGCTAAAAAGTTATCCGCAGGGATGGCCTTCAAAGTGCGCGGCGATTCACGTTGAATCTCTGCAATCGACTCAAAACGGTGTGGAATGGTCTTTTGAGTTTAGGGAACACCTAGAAGTCTCGCACAGTGGAAATACGGTGGTTGTGGAACGATATGGGTGTCATTTTTGGCAAAAAAGTCTCGAAGAATAAATGCAGTTGGAGCTGGCTCATTCAGTGTTTTCAGTTCCAATCGAAATTTGACGCGTTTCAGGAACGAAATGGAGTTTACCGATCATTTTGAAATTCCACATCATCACCAAGGTCTCTAATTGTAAATCGACGGTTTGCAAACACCACATCTTTAATTTTTTGGACGTGAGCTATGTCGGTTGAGGTTGGTAGTCGACCAGAGGGTTCTTCGTCTTCCACGCGATCTCTGCATTCTTTGAACTGTTTATACCACTTCAAAACATTTCTTTCCGATATAGGAATGCTCACCGAAATTTCTGTCAATTTAAAAGGCATAAAAATTCAACACTACTTATCTCATTGTTGTATTTGGAGATATGACCCAGTTTCAGGAAATAGGAATAAATCTAAATTTCTTGAGTAATTGTGTAATGTAAATTTATTGAGTAATTGTGTAATTTAAATTTATTGAGTAATTATGTAATGAATGTAGTTCATTATTTTTCAATTCCTACTATTAGTTAACACTCTCCCTATATATATTTATATATCTTGTTCAAATTTTTAATCGTTAATGAAATTCTTTTTATTCATCCATTCAAGTTCAATTACATTTTTTTAAATTTGTAGTGGATGCCACTGATGTTAATACAGTTTTTTCACATATTAATTCATTAATTAAGTTTAATCAATTTTTTCTTTGATTTTCAATTAGAAAGCGAATAAATATTAACAAACAAAAATAAAAGTCCAACACCGTATATAGAAAGGAAAATGGAAAATTGCAATTAAATTCGCTTTCTATTTTGCCACTTAATATTGTGATTCTGTCACATATATATACATATTTATAATAATTTTATTTGTTTAATAAAAAGTAACTAAATTAAAATTTTTCTTTGTTAACCTAAGTAGGATTTGACTTTTTTTTTTATATTACTTGTTTAACTAAAAAATAAACAATTAAAATAAATAAATAAAAATGAAATAAATAAATGTAAATAGAAATGCAATAAATAAAAAAATAAAATAAATAAGGTTACATTAAATCCTTATATTAAAAAAAATATTTAAAAAAATTAAAAAGAGTAAATAAAACTTGAATCTAAATTACAAATCATCCCCATGAATAAAAACACTTTAAAAGTAACACATTAATTTCCTATTTATATCTCTAGCGCATATAATTTTTGCACTAAATATTTTAATTGCAATTAAATTTATTATTTTTTATTACATTTTATTCAAATAAACATAAATAAAAAAGCAATTTTCGTTTTTTATCCCAAGCACCATTTCAAACTAATCAATTTACTGCCTAAAAAAAAACAGGTTCTAAATGTTATTGCTTAAAAATTATTTGAAATAAACGTGGGAATGTCTTTATATTGCTTTAATTCAGCAAAAGATCAAAGGCTTTTGAGCTGGAAACAATTTTATTAATGTCATTTTGCTTAATTTATGAATGTGTTTTTTTTTTTTTTTTGTTATTTTTGTGTTAAAGAAATGCTTTATAAATAAATTGCAGGGTTCCAAATATATTGTGAGTCATCTTAAAAAAATTATACCGCATATTTTTTTGTTGTACTAAGCGTACAGCCACGAAAAAGACTGCCTTCACAAGTCAGTTGGAAATAATGGGTGAATTTAAACAAAAATATATAACGAACTACAATGCATGATGTCACTACAAAGCAAATGAGTTGCCTGGTACCCAGTGGACATATATATATGTATATATATATTTATAAATGCACTAGCGTGCCAAACTTAAGCAACAAATACATTCTTCAACATACAACCTGAAATTGTTGAAAATGTCTTTTTACAACCAATGCAGTGAAAGGGCAGCTCAGTGGAAAGGTGATTCATACGTAAATATCAGCACTGTGACATCAGAGGGGACGTCACTGCACCCAAGCGCGTGGAACGAATGCAACTTAAAATGAAGGAGGACGTACGCATCTCCACACATTCCCCTCAAGTGAAAGTCATACTTTCATAATGGTCTTAAGAAACCATCAGGATACCTTTACGTGGTAGAATGCCTCCTTGTTGCCTTCCAAGATTCTAAGAGTTGTTTTAGGGTTAAAGTTTATAGCAATTTAATAATTTATTGTTATTTTGAAATGCTAGCTAACTCTAACTCTTATTAATTAATTTTAATATCTAATAATTTTGCTTTCAAAACTATAATAAGTACTTCCATTTTTCTAAATTAAATAACTTAATATTATCATTGTTTTCTAAGTTCGTATTTTCCTTCATGTCTTTTTATGACTTGGGTCGTCATGCTCGAAACTGTTGAACAATCTTGAATTCAATGACTTAGAGATAGAATTCAAAAGATAATATGACGTGGAGTGGATAAAGCTTTGAACGCAGTTTAAAAATTCCATTATTTTCCGAAATACAACCATATGTTGCTGAAAGTAGTCAATAGGATTTCTCAATCCCCAAAACTAAATTTTTAAGCAGTTACTTTTGCAATATATCTAGTTGAAATGAAAGTTCTGACCATTTAATTGGTTTAAATACAAATGATAGCTTAATCAAAAAATATTTTGTATTAATCATAATATCGTCACAAAAAACAAACATATTTTCTCATTTGCTTGTCGATGCCTTTTTGACAAAATTAATTTGGTTTACTCCAGATTTGTTTTAATAATGTCTCTTGAAATACGCTAAAGTCTGGAAAAATAAATAAGTAAGCTTCTAAAGATGAAGGAATTATTTGAATTTGATTCCTTAATTCTACTTCTTATTTACCTTAATTATGCCAACTTAATTAATTTTAGCTTCTTTCATTTTAAAATCATTCTGTAAGCCTCTTCTTCTTCTGGAGCAAAGTTGAGAGAGTAGGATGGATATTGAAGCACAATGCTCAGACAAATGTTCCTAAGACATTCTTTGTCACTCTGGCAATATGCAGTTTGGCAGTCTCTACAGAAGGATTCTTTTTTTTTGTGTTGCATAACTGTTTAGAAGCGATATTGATAGCAAAAAATGTATACTTTTGGTTGTTATAGTTTGCTACCTAACATCTCATAATCTACAATTTCTGTCTTATTCCCCTGACACCCAAAAGAAACTTCTTTGGTGGTAAACTACTTCTACAGCCATTTTATTACGTCTTGAATTTAACTTTAATATGCAAGGTTCACTGATTTATTACATATAGTTAGAAGTTGAATCTGTATTATCAGTATTATAGCTACACGTGCCCCATGGGTTGTGCTAAATGAATAACAAAGGTGCAGGCCTTGCTTATGGCACAAAGATTAACTGTCTCTGTATTGCCAACTGCATTAGAACAACAACAGTATTATCCTATTCTGTAATTATGCTTTAAATAACAGACATGATTTTTCTTACATCTTAAATGATTCTAAATTTATAAAGGGCAATGGTTTAGTTAAAATACTTGTCATTAGACTTGTATGAAAACGCGTCATGTGTTTGCTCATATAATCGCAAGACAACTAAAGTATGATAATATTTAATTAAATATCATTAACACAAACTGAGTACAATATTTGCTATTAAATAGCTCTTTGCTACCCACTCAAAAATAAAAAGAGGCATTAGATAAATATCCTACTAAATGTTATATCGATCTCAAGATCTCTTTTCTCTTTGTAAAAAGAACCATTATATCGATTATTTTGTGGTTTTCCAGAAATGGGCAATTAGTAAAATAAATGACTTTTTTCCTCCTATTTATTCACTTCTCTTATAGTGCCTCTTTTACCACTGCGTTTCAAATTTTTTTTTCTTTAAAAGATGGACAGCGTGTTATTTTGGAAACATTTTTCTAACAACTTTGAAGGTTTAACGAGCCATTTTTTTTACCAATGTGAGGTTTGAAACATTTAAGCATATATCATCGATTTAACTAAATGTTCTTATTTGCTAACTCTTAATTCAGATTTATTTTGGAATGTCTTTCATTACACAGTAATTTTTTTTTTCTTTTTTTTTTTTTACCTTTTTTTGGTTTTTTTAGAAGCGTTGAGAGGGAAAGAAGAAAATTTTAATTAATAGCAATTTCTTTCATTTTTTGTTTGTTTGTTTCACTATTTGTTTCTCATCAAATAAACAGGGTTCGAAAATTTTTTATTTAAGAGAAAAGTAAACATTTTTTCGTGCAGTTTAAACTGTGTTTTATACTATGTAAATACTTTTGAAAATTAATTAAACTTATTAGGTGATTTTAATTATTTTAAGCAACAATATTTTACTTGTCAACATTTTTTTTAGTCTTTTCTATTTTAAGATAAATATTAGAATTTAACTTTTCGAAACTATGTTGTAATTAAAACAACTAATATAAAAAAAATAAGTCAATTCCTACTTTTTTTTTTCACTATATTGCAGAAAGTCCTTTATAAATAATTTTCATTCATTTTTTTAAGTTTATCTGGCGCCATTATTGATAGATATATGCAAATTAAATCTAAAAAAAAACTAAACTTAATTAATTAAATTTAATTACTGAATAAATATTTGAAAAAACTGTATTAACATCCAGTGTCATCCACTACAAGTTCAAAAAAAAATGTATTTGAACTTGAGTAGATAAATAAAAAGTATTTTGTTGACGATTGAAAATTTAAACAAGATATATATAGGGAGAGTGTGAGCTAATAGAAGGAATTGAAAAAATTGAATTTGTACATAACTTCTGTTCTATAAATGAATGATTAATACTAAAGAGTCGGATATTTAACGCCAAAATGTCAAATATTTAACGCCAAAGTGTCGAATATTTAACGCCAAAGATTCGAATATTTAACGCCAAAGTGTCGAATGATTAAAGACAAAGAGTCAAATATTTAACGCCAAAGGGTGAAGTATTTCACGCCAAAGTATCGAATGTGTTTATGTCAAAGTATCTGGATATTGAAAACAATTTTTTTTTTACTTTAGATGACAGTTTTTTTTCAAAATTTAATAATAAACGTGATCATTTCAAACTTGTTAAAAATGCTTTATTTTGGAATTAATATGGTTAAATCACAACATATAAAATTCTTTAAAATTACTTAATACAATCAATTTGAAGAACGCTTAAGTGTTAGGAAAAGTGTTATAGATGTAAATACTAGTTTTTATGTTATTTAAATAATAATTTTACAATTTTAGCAGTTTGAAAACGAAATCTAATTGAAACAATGATATTTTATTGATATGTAATCTTAAATAGTTTACTAAAAGACTTGATTTCTTATGTGTTTTGTGATATATATAGATATCCAGTCAAAGGATGAATCTAAGTGCAGTTATATTTTATTTTACCTATCCAGCAAAAGTAAAATGCATTAAGCTCCCCCACGGTTTAAGGAATTTAAAAATAAATTAAGAAAATAATATAAAAAAAGCCCTCCACCTCTCACCCGAATTCATTAGATTCGCCTTTGCTCCAGAAGCAAAGCAAGGTTTTCTATTGATTCTTCAGCCTGAACTTTCTTTACTCATATTTTTATTTCGGAGAATGCTGTCCTTATTTGTTTTGGATATCGGCAGTCCCCGAAATCTCTCTTTACATTTTCGATCGATTCCTGATTTCCTTAAACAAATATTTGCAACTCGCAGGGAAAGAAAATATAATTCAATTACTGGATGAATTCAAACCCGCACTAGAAACTACAAACGAATGAAGTTTGAGGGCTGCATCCCCCATGAACACAAAACATTTCTGGAAGGCTTCTATATATTTTGCCTTTTCTAAAATTTTGAAAGGTATATACGCACAGAAAGGGCTTCAACAATATTCTGGAGTTTCAATGCTTTTTCGCCAGCATTCCTTTACTTTATTTGAATGGGAACTTAATGCATGGACAATCTTTTACATAAATAAGTTAAACTTAACTCAATCAAACTCAGCATCTGGAGAATGTCTTTATTTTCAACCAAAATACTTAATTTAGGATGAAATCAATCCGTATTTTAATATCGTTTTAAATTAAGGATCAAATCGGATAGTGAATTCATCTTAAATCTAAAGATAACAAATAAATGTTTTTTAGGAATATTTTTGAAATTCAATTTAAACTTAAGTTATTTTAACTTCCAAATATTATGCTTTACGCAGAAATTGCTTTCATGGCATATCATTAAAAGTAATATTGTTAATTTTCATTGTTTTGAGTAATTCATAATTAATAATTTTAAAACAAAAGTGATCTGAATAAGTCTACTTTCTTAGTACATTCTATACTATTATATTTCGTTTGATGTTCTAATAATTAAAAAAAAATTATTATTATTTACAAACATTATTATTTAGGGGTTTTATTTTTATTTACTTTTTTAACAGTTGAAGGTTTACCCCCGTTTCCTTCTTCTTCAGTACAAATTTGAAGTCATTGTGAAGAGTAGTTATTTATATACAGCATTTTGAAAGGGGAACTTTAATTATAATCATCGTGTATATTGGATTCTAACATTGCTCATTTAAGTGTTGTGTTAATAAATGTTGAGTAATTATGTTAGTGCACTTTTCCTATAGTAGAATATAAGCCTATCAAACGTGAAGTTACAAATTCACGTTTGATATACATATATTTAGAATCATTTAATTTGTTTGCTTATAAAAAAATAACAGTAATGATGTTCCTGAACAATTCTGAAATACTTTTCGCATAATCAATTAGCTTAATTTCATATATGATCCAACAGAAGAAAAATTAATTTCAACATTAATCCTTTCCAGTGTAAAAGATTTTAATCATTTAACACATTCCAGCATCGTATTCTTTTTATATTAACGAGATTGTTAATAATCCGAATAGACGCCCCAGCTGAGAACTGCTGTTAGCTTTTAACGTCATGCTTCTGTTTAGCGTTTGCCTATGAAATTCAATTAGGTGGTCCATTTAGTGAAAGTATTATTTGAACTCTCGCTCTAGTACCGCTGTATAAAAGCTCTTACTCTAGTCCTTTCTCTTTTAATGTTTCCGTTAATGGGGTGTTCCGTTGCCTTCTAATAGGACAGCCCTGGTGCTCGAGTGAATGGTAGTTCCACCAGGCTATTGACTACTGCCAAGGGGTTCAGCTGTCCGCAGTTGATAGCGAATGGTGATCTTTCCGATTATAGTGATGTCTTTAGGTCCCATTCTTGTTGTGTAAAAAGACCAAAGGCTTCAGCAACAGGGCTATTGAGGGAAGTTAATGGCGGTTCGTTTTTCTTTCCTGGCAGCCTGAATGGTAACGCAGATTAAATTTGTACCAAATAACCACCAATAAGTATTAGTTTGCACTTGGAGGATAAATTGGTCTCTTCCCGGAATGTTTATTCCAGTTGTTTGGGTAATGCCAAAGGATTAAAATGTTGAAACCTAATGTGCTTTTCCATTTCCTTTTTTACAGAAAGAAATGAGTAATATCTTTTTGTTTTTGTCTTTAGGAGATATAAATTTCAGTATGCGTTATTTACACTCAAGAGCCAAAACATTATGACCACCTCTAAATGACCAGTTATGACCAGACCCATTATGACCAAATGACCAGACCCATTATGACCCACTTAAATAACCAGTATGCGTTATTTAAGTTTAAATTCATGTAAGAATAATTGCAATTGTTTCTCTTATCTATAATGTTACTTTATACAAAAAATTTGAAAACATATATGATTATTAAAAATAAGTAACTTATAAGCATATAATTATAACAATAAGCATATAACTATTACAATATTGAAAGACATTTTATGAGTAGTTCCGTCTGTTTGTAAAAAAAAAAAAAAAAAAAAAACATCTTATAATTTTAAAATTTCTATTCCTAGAATTAAAAAAAATAGGTAATTTAAATATTTACTTAAAATTAAAATTAATAATTACATTTGTAAAACGAAAACTTTTACATCACATCATTATTTATGTTTATTGAAGTAATATATGTAGATATTTCTAAAGTAAAATTATGGATATATTTTTTTTCACTACGTTAAAACAAAATTTATAATTAAATAAGCTATTATATAATACAATATAATATATAAATATTTTTGTATATATACATGATATTTTGCTGATTTTGTTGCCTAAAATTTCGATCTAAATTTGGGATTTAATTCGGATAAATTAAAATTATTCTATAAAATGTTAATTGACATTTTGGAAAACAAATTAAAATGTTGACAGAAACTGATTTTGAATGGAAATGTCAAGTCTCCATATTATTTCAATAACCAACTGTACCATATTTTAATATTAAATATTAAATTATGCAATATTAATATTTACTCACTGAGAATATATTAAGTATTTTAAATTTTAAGCATAAGCATTTTATTAATTTTTTTCAAATTATTTTCTAAAACGATTTGTTAATTTAATAAAGTAAGTGTAACAGTAAGAAATATTTTCTTTGACATTAAATGTTTTAGATACAAATGTAAAGCTTGTAAAGTCCAAATGGTTTTATAATACATACTTTAGAAACGCTAAAGTTAAATGAAATAAAGAAATGCAATTTATTTTTCAGGCATTGAATCTTTTAACCAATAATTTCTTTTAAAAAGTAGGTATATTGGGTTAAAAAGTTTCCTTTTAGATTTTAAGTGCATAATATTTACTCACTAGAAAGAAGCGTAAAAATATTTTTATTAAATTAGATTAAAAATAAACAATAAATTGAATTTTTACAAAATAATGTTTTTGTTTTATCAGCAAACTGCTGCAAATGTTGCACCGAAATATTGATCCTAAAAGCTTAATGTATCACTTTATTTAAGAAATCATTTTAAGAAAACATTATCGCTTTTACAACCTTAGAACGAAGCTGGGAATTTTATACATTTATTCGATAATGCAATTGTGGGAGTTTCCTGTTACGAAAATTTCTTTTTATTAAATTTTCAAACCCCAGCGTATCTGGGGGATAAAGCGAACATTACCAACGAAATAGTTTATTGACTTCCGCTAAGGCACAAAAAAATGAGATGGGATCAA
Source organism: Caerostris darwini (assembly GCA_021605075.1). Lineage (NCBI taxonomy): Eukaryota > Metazoa > Arthropoda > Arachnida > Araneae > Araneidae > Caerostris > Caerostris darwini. The sequence continues at coordinate 64,281 of BPLQ01002694.1, forward strand.
AAAATAAATCCTGGAACGTTTATTCAGTCTAAACTATTTTATGAGCAGAGTTCCTTTTCTCTGAGGAGTCTTGGTTTAAGGGTCAGAACTCGCTTCTATGCCAAATTGTTCGAAATTGTGAGTGTTTTGAAACGATAAACTTGGTGGAAAAGAAAATTCATAAAATTTGGTACAAAAAGAGCCAACCAGATTTGTCACTTTTAATTTTTTTTTTATTTAATATTAGTCCTTGCTGAGTTTTGATGTCATTTGTTACTAGAAAAACATATTCAAAACAGACTGTAAAGTTATTATTTGAACATTATATCTTCTACCTAAAAGGAGCAAAAATAATTTCCAAGAAATTGTACACGAGGTAAGTGAGCAAAATTGCAATCTAAACCAGTAACAACAAGATTTTGAAACGAAAAAGGAAGTTTACAGAATTTTTTTGAAAAACTGTAACTGGATTTAGCACTTAAATCATTTTTTTTTATAATACCGAACTTTTTTTATGCCATTTACTATTGAAAAGCAGTTTCAAACCAAATTGGAATTAGAAATTGAACATTAAATCTATTTAAAGAAAGAGAGCATAAATAGTCTCCATAAAGTTTATCAAATGCAAAATTATACATGAAAATGCCAAATTATACCGAAATGGGTAAGTAATGGCCAGTAACCAGTAAAATAAACCAGGAAGGCGCACAGTATTTGACTTTTTAAAGTCACAAAATTTATTTTGATTATTTAAAAGCTACTTCGATTATTCTTAAATAGTTTAACTGCAAATTATTAGTCCATTTAATCAATTAAATAGTTCTGGGTAATCATATTTTCTCTCGCTTTTTCCCAAATTGTATAAGTTTATGTTGGCACTTTATTCGACTAAACATTACGTGATCAATTTTCATTTTATTATTATTGCGGATTATTTTTATTTAAAAACATTGTTGCATTTCATCTATAATTTATTTTTTATTAAGTGCTATTGCCATAAAAAAGGAATGAAATAACAAATGTATTTATTTATAATGTCAAAAATGGAATTCTTCGAATTAATAACTTGTAGGCCTTAAAGTAGAATGTAGATTTTTAATAAAAACTGAGAATTAAAAATGAAAAAAAAATTCATCATTTAAATGAACTTATTATAAATAAAGTTTTGATTTTTATAAAAATGGGCAGTTTTAAAATGGCATTTAAATAATAGCTATTTTGATAAAAAAAATATTTCTATTGACATTAAAAATTTAATTTTTGACAATAGTGCACTGCTTTCCGCATTATCTATTGCATAAGAACACGAAACAGGATCAAGCAAGTTTCGTTTCCAGTTATGATAAGCCATTCGTAACAGTGGTTGCAAACCAAGATAAGAAAATAAACTATGTTTCAGAAACAGTCATTAATAAAATTGTAGGAAGATGTTTTGTTTACAAACATTTACGCACTTTCGAGTTTCACTCCCAAAACAGAGAAGTCACATCGTGCAAGTCCCTGATCTCTGTTTGTTTAGCACAATGCTGAAGTAATCTTGCGAATATATTTCTCTAAAGAAATAACAACAACGTTTGCACTTTCACAAATAAGAGTTCTGTCAAGGCTTCCAAAAATAACATTATTATTGAATATTAATTAGTATGCTATTAATTATTTTGGCATAAAACAAACTTGATTGAATTCATAAATTTAATTTATATAAGGTGTGCGTGAATAACTCCAATTTTTTAAATACTGTCAGTTTTTTCAGGTAGGGAGTTGCAATGGAATTGATACTAATATCTAAAATTTTATTATTATTATTATTATTATTTCAAGGAAACAATTTTCAGAATCATTTTACCGTTTCTTACATTTTCTTAACAACATATTTTTTTTTAAAGAGCATTTTCTTTTAGGAAAAATTCTAATAACATTTTCTGGTTCGCTCTAAGTGCTTTAAGTTAGTTCGTTCTAAAAACATTCGTTTTCTTTTTTTGTTATCTAACTGATGTGTTGTGTTGTTTTTCTTGTAGACTTTTTGTGTCTTATTTACATTTAAAATAATATTATAATCAAATATTACTAATTATTTAGTATATATTAGTATAACGAAATATACATTTGTATACAGTAATCTAATAGTATTTTGGGATCTGATGGCCACGTGAGCAGCGCTCTGACGCCCGGTACTACAGGTTTCGGGCCCGAGTCTAGACGATGCCATGGATGATTTCAATAGTTCTGAAACTCCACCCCCCAAAAAAAAATGCAGTTCCTTGTCTAATATAACTTCCGAGCATTGTCGTATGGCTGACAATCCTAACCCGTAAAAAGAAAGCATCTCGTGTGTCGGTATCTGCCAGTAGGCAGAAGGCCTTGGCCCAATGGGGCTGTCACGCCCTTGGAAAATAGTACTTTATTTCATATAAAATTTTCAAATATATTTAGAAATGATGAACACTGTTATATTTTATTCAAGTTATTGGTTCATAGATATTTCATTAAAATTTCAAGTATCCGATTGGAAATATTGCTTAATTAAAAAAATAGCTTTTATGTCTCACTTTATAAAAAAAATGCTAAAGCAATTTACTTTAAAAATAATAATTTTGAAAATTATAATTACTTCTAGATAACTCATTTAAATAAGATGACATGAACAACATAATGACATTTAACAAATTTAACAATAATAAAAAGTATAGTATACTCGTAATTAATAAAATGCGAGTTTTTAACTTTCAAATAACTGCTGCATGATAGCTTGACGAAACTATTGTACTACACCATGATTTCCAGTCTTCACATTATAGGTATAGTTTACTAAACTCTAAATGTCCTATTTTATTAATGAACCAACTTTGTGAAGTCTAGTGCTTATGGCAGGCTTCCAACATTCATAACGCGATATTTAGCGCGTAATAGCTTAACCGTATAAAATTAATGATTTTTCGCTGGAAAATACCTTGCACACTATCAGTTAGATAATTTTAAAGATCTAATTATTCAACACTGTTGTGCGAACGTAATTTAGCCAAACATGCTCACTTTATTTAAATACTGATACTTTGAATTCTTGGTAAAAGTTATAGTTGATTTTCTTGTGACTTTCATTACAATATAATATTTTAACTAAAGAGATTTAATTAATAAATAAAAGGACTCGGAATTGTGAAACATTAATCCTGTGAATTTACAATAGCATTAGAAAAATAAAACCAATTATTAATTTAAAAACATTTACACCAAAAAAATTAAAATTTCTTACAAAATTACGAGGGCCTTAGTTAAAGTAAATTTTTATTACAATAATTTTATTTTTGTGAATTCTAATCAAAAAATGTAATTTAAAAAGGTAAAACAATAATAACTATATTTTTCATTATATTTAAATAAACGTCATCAAAATAAAATGTAATTTTATGCATATATATATATATTTATATATTCAAAAATTATATATTTTTGTGAGTTGAATCAAACCAAAATATATTTAATAAAAGAAGAAAATTAAAATTTTAGTGCGCAGATTGTAGCTGGGTGTGGTTGGGTTGAGATACTTGAGGCACAGGTTGGAGAGCTCACAGTATTATTTACCCACGCCTAAATACCACACACATACAATTAGAGACATACAATTAATGACAGTTATAGCTCAACCCATTTAATGACAGTTATAAGAATCGTGAAATCACTCCGCTTCCAAGCCGAAAACCAGACACTAGGCTAAGCGCAGGGCGCGTGAAATATACAACTTCTCCAGGTGGCAAACTGTCACAGAATCTATTTAGCGCCTCCTGATATCTGCTAATGTGCCGGGAGGCGCTAAATAGATTTTCTCTCGGGGTTGCAGACTATAAACCAAATGTTTCTCAGCAGAAACGCGCAGTTGCTCTGTACTTCCTCCCAGACGAGAGTCTCGAAGCCAACTGACTTTTTCTCATGAACGGCAAAAAGGGGCTTCTTGCGAGTGTGTAGGAGTTAGCATGGTTACAATACTTTTTTTCTCAATTACGAGTATTGTTTTTAATATATTTACTTTTCATTGATTTTTATGTATATTTTCGAAAAATACAAAATTTTACCACATAAAAACGCATTAAAAATGTATAAAAATAAGATTTCATTTTAATTAAAGTGATAATTATATTTCCTTCTTGCTTTACTCAATGGTGAAAAAAAATTCTACATGAAATAAAATCAGAGAATATTATGTTAAGAAGATTTTTATCATTAACTATGCTTAATGTTTTCTATTATAAATCCTTTACTACATTTTGTTTTACTTTATATATTTTATTAGCATCTTAAAACACCTTTTTTTTACCTAAATGCGACTCAACAAATCTAAAAGTTTCAATATTAGTTTGAAAGTAATCTAAATTATAACGCAATTTTCTGAAAATTTTCCATCAATAATATGACACAAATGCGAAGTCTCTGATTGCAGCCATATATTATTCTGGATAACAACTTTATCTGCTGAGCAAAATCTACGCTCAAATTGCATTACTGCCTTTCCCGTCTACATTACTGCCTTCTAAATTATACTGCATTTTTCTGAAAATAGATATAAATCTATTTTTGTTAAGGGGGGAGGAGGCCTGGGGAGATGGAAATAATACCCTTTTGCTTTATTTGAACGGTCACTTAATGCATGGACAATCTTTAGCATAAAAAAGTTACACTTAACTCAATAAAATTAAACATCTGGAAAATGTCTTTATTTTCTAGAAACTGCTTAATTTAGGATGAAATCAATCCTTATCTTAGAATCGTTATAAATTAAGGATCAAATCACATAGTAAATTCTTCTTAAATCTAAAGAAAAGAAATAAATATTTTTTAGGAATATTTTTGAAATTCAGTTTAAACTTAAGTTATTTTAACTTTCAAATATTATGCTTTACGAAGAAATTGCTTTCGTGACATATCATTAAATGTAATAATGTTAATTTTCATTGTTTATGTAATTCATATGTAATAATTTTAAAACAAAAATTATCTGAATAAGTCTACGTTCTTAGTACATTCTATACTATTATATTTTGTTTGAGGTTCTAATAATTTAAAAAAATTATTATTATTCAAAAAAATTATTTAGGGGTTTTATTTTTATTTATTTTTTAAATTTATTTTTTTTAACAGTTTAAGGTTTCCCCCCGTTACCCCCTTCTTCAGTACAAATTTGAACTCATTGTGAGGAGTAGTTATTTTTATTCAGCATTTTGAAAGTGGATCGTTAATTATAATCACCTTGTATATTGGGCTCATTTAAATGTTGTGTAATTATGTTAGGGCACGTTTCCTGAATATATGCCTATCAAACGTGAAGTTATAACTTCACGTTTGATAGACATATATTTAGAATCATTTAATTTGTTTGCTTATAAACAAGTAATATAAAAAAAAAATTTAAAGTCAATTCCTACTATTTTCCACTCTATTGCAGAAAGTCCTTTATAAATAATTTTCATTCATTTTTTTAAGTTAATCTAACGCCATCTATTGGTAGATATATGCAAATTAAATCTAAAAAAAGTAAAATTAATTAATTAAATTTAATCACTGAATTAATATTTGAAAAAACTGTATTAACATCAAGTGTCTTTGAGCTTGGGCGGATGAATAAAAAGTATTTTATGAACGATTGGAAAGTTGAACAACATATATATAGTAACAGTAATGATGTTCCTGATCATTTTCGAAACACTTTTCGCAAAAGTTTAATTTCATACAGGCTCCAAGTTAGAAAAATTAATTTGAACATTAATCCTTTCCCTCAAGCAGCATTAAAAGATTTTAATCATTTAAACATTCCTGCATCGCATTCTTTTTATATTAACGAGATTGTTAATAATCCAAATAGACGCCCCAGCTGAGAACTGCTGTTAGCTTTTAACACCATCCTTCTTTTTAGCGTCTGACTATGAAATTCAATTAGGTGGTCCATTTTGTGAAAGAATTATTTCAACTCCGCTCTAGTACCGCTGTATAAAAGCTCTTACTCTAGTCCTTTCTCTTTTAATGTTTCCGTTAATGGGGTGTGCCGTTGCCTTCTAATAGGACAGCGCTGGTGCTCGAGTGAATGGTAGTTCCACCAGGCTATTGACTACTGCCAAGGGGTTGAGCTGTCCACAGTTGATAGCGAATGGTGATCTTTCCGATTATAGTGATGTCTTTAGGTTCCATTCTTGTTGTGTAAAAAGACCAAAGGCTTCAGCAACAGGGTTATTGAGGGAAGTTAATGGCGGTTCGTTTTTCTTTCCTGGCAGCCCGAATGGTAACGCAGATTAAATTTATACCAAATAACCACCAATAAGTATTAGTTTGCACTTGGAGGATAAATTGGTCTCTTCCCGGAATGTTTATTCCAGTTGTTTGGGTAATGTCAATGGATTAAAATGCTGAAACCTAATCTGCTTTTCCAATTCCTTTTTTACAGAAAGAAAGGAGTAATATCTTTTTGTTTTTGTTTTTAGGAGATATATGTTTCAGTATGCGTTGTTTAAGTTTAAATTCATGTAAACATAATTGCAATTATTTCTTTTATCTATAATGTTACTTTATATAAAAAAAAACTAGAAGACCCGGCCACGCGTAGCTGTGGCTTTCTTGTATTTCGTTCAATTGTTAGATACTATAATTGGTATTGTTAAGGAAGTGATTAGTAAAGAATGATGAAGAGTTCAAATTAAGCTTCAACGAATAGAAAATGTTTAATTTTTAGTAATTTAATGAATGAGGTAGTTAATGTTGATTTTTAATACTGTTTTATAATTATTTTATGTAGTTTAATTTTTAATAATCATTACTTTCATTTAACTAAGAACTAAGCGATGAACAATACTTTTGTTAGTCTGTCTTTCGTCAAAATAAATAAATTCAATGGTTTTCCAACACGTGAGCATGCAGCATACAGCTGCCCATAGGAGAAACACGGATTCTCCAAGTCCAAGCCACAAATAGCCATTGTCTGCCCTTGCGACTTAAGCCAAACGCATCGGAAATTGTAGCCTTTTGAAAGGTATTGTAGATTCTGATGGTATCGTAGGAATTCGAGGTAACAGGACGACTTCGCTTTTAAAATTTCCAGCCAATATCGTTGCTTCAAGTACGTTTCCGATAATTCTTCTGATGACTAATCGTGTGCCGTTGCATAATTTTGGTGGGTTTAAGTTACGCAATAGAATGACCGGTGAACCAATTTTCAGACGAAGATTGTGTGGCGGCATTCCTGGCATATCCAGAGAATTTAAAAATTCAATCGGAAAATTGACGATCTGGTTTTATCTGCAATGGTGTCGATTGACTTAAAAGTCATCAGATTGCCAGGCAATAAGTTTTGTATTTGACAGTTAATTTCATCAACATCAACATTTTTTGCTGCCAAAATTGCACGATTACTGAGCCAATTATGGTTTAAGTGATTATTAATAATATTCGGAAATACACTCTCAATTAGTTCATTTTTTGAACGAACAACAGAGCAGAAATTGTCTGGCAATTGGATACATTGCGTATTTTGATGTAGTCTGATTGTACCGTTTCCAATATCCGGTAATTGATTTGAAAATACTTGTTCCAATGGATCATTATGTAATTGTACTCGCATATTTATGGTCAATCGAAGTGTTTCAACGTTTTTCCATAAAAATGATTTTTCAAGCATGCGTTAATCTCATCAGCAAACGTAGAGCGAGGAATGACAGGTAATGTCTCCCGTAAATCACCAATAGTAGTAAAACAGCACCACCGAAGAGTCGATTATTGCCGTTTAATCTTGCATAGTTCTGTGAAATGCCTCAAGAGAATGTTTATGACTCTGAAAAACGTAAATACAAAGTTTTGTAGCATTTGGATCAAAATTACTTGTGTTATGGTGTTTCACATGAAAACAAAAAGCATAATTCATTCTGAGAAAAAGCTAAAAACAACTTTTAATTAGAGATATTACTTTTAAAAATGTTGTAAATATATTAAAATGCCATTGAATTATCAAGTTAATAGTCTTATTTATTAAAAAATATAGTTTTATTTTTCCTTAAAGGCCTAAATATTTTTGAGCTTTGTTTTGAAAAAGTTAAAATTTGCTCGACAAAATTTTTTTTTACAACTTCCTCCTATTTGCAAAGGCTTTTTAATGTGAAATGACCTGGATTTAAAATATTTAGCCTTTTTGCTTTTTAAATATATTCAAAACCTTTGAATTTCACATAAAAATATCAATTTTAACTATTATTTTATACAATTTATTCTTTAAAATATGGATAAATATTGCAAAAATGTGATATTGTTGCAAAACTTGATAATTCAAAATAAATAAAACATGAATAGTTTTTTCCTTTGTAAGTATTTTTATGCTGGGAATTTCCTTATGTAGGTAATATACTGTTTTCAAATTTATATCTTAATTATTTATACATTTTTGTATGCTTAAAGTTTGTCGACACAAACTTTTTTTTTCAAATTTACAAAAATTCTTAGTTTAAAAACTAAAATAAAAATAAATTATGAATTTAAGTTAATTTGCACGCTCTATTCCTTTCATACGTTTAAAGAAAACTTTTACATGAAGTTTCAAAGCATTTAGAAGAGAAATATTGGTATTATAATGTTATTGAATGAATACAAAATGTATAAAAATTCAAATAAGAAATAATTAAAACCAACTTTTAAATGTAAATAAAAACAAATGTACATACATAAAAATTTTATTGAGCTTTAAATTTTCCTTTATTAATATAAACACTTATTTATTTGTTTTGTTTTCTTTAAATAACTCCCAACTTAAAAGTACCATTTATCAATTTTTCTTCGACAATATTCAAATCATTCCAATTTATAACTCAAATTTTTTGTTTTTCAAATAACAAAAGTTTTTAAAATAAAATTTCCTTGATTTTCAATTTGCAACTATTATAATACCTTTTGTAAAATTTTAATGTTATCATTATTTCAAATAATTGCAGGGTTTACTTCATTTTCACACTTTTCAAAAAATCCTTAAAATTCTTCATCTTTCTTTAAAATTATATTGTCTATATTATATTATCTTGCAGATTACATTTCATTTTAGAATTCTTAATCAAATACAACACATGTTGACAAACAAGCATAGAAAAGTTCAATGTTTTGATTCACAACTTTTCATTCCATATATTTTATTCAAATTCAAATTCAAACTTAGAAAATAAAAAAAATATTGATAATCAAATTAGGTAATACTTACATACATTTGATTTATTTCTCATAAAAATAATCTAAATCTCATAAAATACAATTTTCACAAAATTTAAAGCAGTACATAAAACAATAATATTCAGAACATGAGAATTTTACGGTTATGTAGTTCAGGCATCGAGACACGGCGCCATCTAACTTACCTTTTATTGTGATATGTCTTTCGTCTGTGGTGGAAACGAACTTTTTACTCCAACGATGAAATTAGTGCAAATAAGTATTCTGCAATTAATTATCGAAATAGCAATAAAATAGACATTATATTGTACGGAAAATGAAGCTACGAAAATTGGCGAAAATTCAGGGTTACAAGATTGGCGACTTCCTCATTAGTAGATTTTAACCGATTTTGCATTTAAATACAAAAAAAATCTGAATAAAAACTATCCTATCTCTCAAGTTGGAACAAAACACACATTAAAAAAAAAAAAGGTTAAAATCGGATTCTTAGTTTCGAAGTTCATCACGAACAGACATTAAAAATATATAGTAGGGGGAATTATATGTAGTAGATTTGAAAACACATATAATTATTAAAAATAAGTAATTTATAAGCATATAATTATAACAATAAGCACATAATTATTACAATAGTTAAAGACATTTTATGTGTAGTTTTGTCTGTTTGTAAAAAAAAAAAAATACCTCATAATTTAAAAATTAATATTCTTACAATAAAAAAATAGTCAATTCAAATATTTACTTAAAATTAAAATTAATAATTAAATTTGCAAAACGAAAACTTTTACATCACATCAATATCTATGTTTATTGTAGTAATATATGAAGATGTTTGTAAAGTAAAATTATATATATATATGTTTTTTACACTATGTTAAAACATAATTTATATTTAAATAAGCTATTATATAATACAATATAATATATAAATATTTTTGTATATGTACATGATATTTCGCTAATTTTGTGGCATAAAATTTCGATCTAATTTTCGGATTTAATTTGGATCAATTAAAATTGGAAAACAAATTAAACATTTAACATTGGAAACATAACAGTTTTTAAACATTGGAAATATAATTAAACATTTTGGAAAACAAATTAAAATGTTGACAGAAACTGATTTTGAATGGAAATTTCAAGTCTCCATATTATTTCAATAACCAAATGTACCATATTTTAATATAAAATGCAATATTAATATTTACTCACTGAGAATATATTAAGTATTTTAAATTTTAAGCCTATGCATTTTATTAATTTTTTCCAAATTATTTTCTAAAACCATTTCTTAATTTTAATAAAGTAAGCGTAACAGTAAGAAATATTTTCTTTTACATTACATGTTTTAAATATAAATGTAAAGCCCTCAAATGGCTTTATAATACATACTTTAGAAACACTAAAAAAAGTGAAATAAAGAAATGCAATTTATTTTTCAGGCATTGAATCTTTTAACCAATAATTTAAAAAAAAGATGGCATATTGGGTTAAAAAGTTTTCTTTTAGATTTTAACTGCATAATATTTACTCACTAGAAAGAAGCGTAAAAATATTTTTATTAAATTAGATTAAAAATAAACAATAAATTGAATTTTTACAAAATAATGTTTTCGTTTTATCAGTAAACTGCTGCAAATGTTGCACTGAAATATTGATCCTGAAAGCTTAATGTATCACTTTATTTAAGAAAATCATTTTAAGAAAACATTATCGCTTTTACAACCTTAGAACGAACCTGGGAATTTTATACATTTATTCGGTAATGCAATTGTGGGAGTTTCCTGTTACGAAAATTTACTTTTATTAAATTTTCAAACCCCGCCGTATCTGGGGGATAAAGCGAACATTACCAACGAAATAGTTTATTGACTTCCGCTGAGGTACAAAAAAATGAGATGGGATCAAAAAATAAATCCTGGAACGTTTATTCAGTCTAAACTACTTTATGAGCAGAGTTCCTTTTCTCTGAGCAGTCTTGGTTTAAAGGGTCAGAACTGGCTTCTATGCCAAACTGTTTGAAATAGTGAGTGTTTTGGAATGATAAGCTGGGTGAAAAAGAAAATTCATAGAATTTGGTACAAAAAGAGCCAACCAGATTTGTCACTTTTATTTATTTATTTTTTTTTTTTGAAATATTATTCCTGGTAGAGTTTTGATGTCATTTGTTACTAGCAAAACATGTTCAAAACAGATTGTAAAGTTGTTTTTTGAACATTACATCGTCTCTATAAAAAGAACAAAAATAATTTCCAGGAAATTGTACACGAGGTAAGTGAGAAAAATTGCAATCTAAACTAGTAACAACAAAAATTTAAACGTAAAAGGAAATTTACAGAATTTTGTTTAAAAACTGTAACCGGATTTATCACTTTTAAGGCCTTTTCTTTTAATACTGAAAATTTTTTTATGTCATTTTTTTTTATAAATTGAATAATAAATCTATTTATAAAAAAGAGAACAATAATAATCGCCATAAGGTTTATTAAATTACAAATTATACATGATGTAAACCTGGAATTTACCATAAAGGGTAAGTAATGTCCAGTAACCAGTCAAATAAACAAGGAAAAAGCGCAGTTGTTGACTTTTTAAAGTCACAATATTTGTTTTGATTATTTAAAAGCTACTTTGATGATTCATAAATATCTTAGCTCCAAAGTATTGATCCAGTTGCTTTTTCACAAATGATAAGAGTTTATGTTGGCACTTTATTCGCCTAAATATTATATGATCAATTTTTCTTTTACTATTTTTATGGGTTATTTAGAATGAAAGAAATTGTTGCATTTCATCTTTAATTTATATTTTATTAAATGTATTACCATAAAAAAGGAATGAAAGCAGCAAATGCATCTATAATATCAAAAATTGAATTCTTTGAACTAATAATATGTAGCCCTTAAAATAGAATGCTAGATTTTTAATGAAAACTAAGAATTAAAAATGAAATTTATTATATAAATGAGCATGTTCTAACTAAAAATTTTATTTTTATGAAAAGTGTTCACTGTTTAAAATGGCATTTTAATAATAGCAATTTTATTGATAAAAAAATATTTCTTTTAACATTAAAAGTTTAATTTTTGTCAATGTACTGCTTTCCACATTATGTATTGCATAGCAACGCGAAACAGGATCAAGCGAGTTCCGTTCCAGTTATGATAAGCCATTCGTCCCAATGGTTGCAAAACAAGATAAGAAAATAAACTATGTTTCAGAAACAGTCATTAATAAAACTGTAGGAAGATGTTTTGTTTACAAACATTTACGCTGTTTCAAGTTTCTCTCCCAAAGCAGAGAAGCCACATCGTGCAAGTCCCTGATTCCTGTTTGTTTAGCACTATTCTGAAGTAATCTTGCAAATATATTTCTGCAGAGAAATAACAACAATGTTTGCACTTCCATAAATAAGAGTTCTAACTAGAATTCCAAACATAACACAAATTATTTAATTATCGAAAATTAATTAGTATGCAATTAGTTTGTTTGACATAACACAAACTTGATTAACTTTATACATTTAATTTATATAAGGTGTACATGAATAACTCATATTTGTCTAATAGATGGCAGTTCTTTCAGATAGAGAGTTAAATTTCAATTGATACTAAAATCTAAACTTTTATTATTATTATTATCATTATTTCAAAGAAAGAATTTTAAGAATAATTTTTCCGTTTCTTACATTGTCTTAACAATATATTTTTCTAAAGAGCACTTTGTGTTTGATAAATTTTAACAACATTTGTGTGTAAAAATGTTTTTTCCGTGCTTTAAATTAGTTTATTCTAAAAAAATTTGTATTCGTTTTTTTCTTTCTAAACTAATGTGTTGTATTGTTTTCCTTGTGGACTTTTTGTGTCTTATTGAAATTTAAAATAATATTATATTCAAATGTTACTAATTATTTAGTATATATTAGTATATAGTAATCTAATAGTATTTTGGTACTCTGTCCCACGGTACCACAGGTTTCGGGCTCCAGTATATGCGATGCCATAAATAATTGTAATAGTTCGGACCCCCTACCAAAACCGTGCAGGTTAATATATGATTGAGAGCGTTAACGTAGGGCTGACAACCCTACCCCGTAAAAAGAAAGCATCTCATGTTCATCATCATAATTTTCCTTTTTAGGTAGAAGGCCTTGGCCCATTATGGGGTTGTCGCGCCTTTTAAGAATAATACTTTATTTCATATAAAATTTTCAAATATATTCAGAAATGATGAACACTGTTATACTTTATTCAAGTTATTGGATAATAGATATTTTATTCAAATTTGAAGTATGCAATTGGAAATATTCCTTAATTTAAAAAAAAAACAGCTTTTATGTATTACTTTATAAAATAATACTAAAGTAATTTACTTTAAAAATAATTAATTTTTAAAATTATAATTCCTTCTAGATAACTCATTTAAAGAAGATGACAATAACTTATTTAACAAATATAGCAATAATAATAAGTATAACAAACTAGTAATTACGAGTTTTTAACTTTTAACTATCTGCTGTATAACAACTTGACGAAACTATTGTACTACACCATGATTTCAAGTTCTCACATTATAGATATAGTTTACTAAACTCTAAATGTCCTATTTTATTAATGAACCAACTTTGCGAAGTGGAGTGCTTATGGCAGGCTTCCACCATTCATAACGCGATATTTAGCGTGTAATAGCTTAACCGTATAAAATTAATGATTTTTCGCTGGAAAATACCTTGCACACTATCAGTTAGATAATTTTAAAGATCTAATTATTCAACACTGTTGTGCGCACGTAATTCAACCAAACAGGCTCACTTTATTAAAAATCCTGATACTTTGAATTCTTGGCAAAAGTTACAGTTGATTTTCTTGTAACTTTTATTATAATATAATATTTTAACTAAGGAGATTTAAAAAAAAAAAAATAAACAACACTAAACTTGTGGATTTATAATAGCATTCGAAAAATAAAACCAATTATTAATTTAAAAATATTTATACAAAAAAAATCATATAAAATTGCAAGGACCTTTGTTAAAGTAAATTTTTATTGCAGTAATTTTATTTCAGAGAATTCTAGTCAAAACATTTAATTTAAAAAGGTAAAACAATAATAATTATAATTTTCTACATGATATTTAAATAAGCGTCATCAAAATAAAAAGTAATTGCATGCACATAAATATATTTATTTTATTCAAAAATTGTATATTTTTCTGAGTGCAATCAAACCGAAATATAATTAATAAAAGAAGAAAATTAACATTAAAATATGCAAATTGGGCTATCATATTGTAACTGGTTGAGATATTTGAGGTACAGTGGAGAACTCCCAGCTTTATTGACTCACGCACAAGCACCACACACATACAATTAGAGACATAAGATATTTAACACATCGTGGAAGGACCGAGCCGAAAACCCGAAACTCGGCTACGCACAGGACATGTGAAATATATTTCCTCTCCAGGTGACAGTCTGTAGATCTACTAATGCGTCGAGATGCGCTAAATAGATTTACCCTCGGGATGACAGACCATAATCTAAATGTTTCTCAGCAGAAACCCGTAGTTGCGCTGTACTTCCTCCCAGATGAGAGTCTCGAAGCCAACTGACTATTTCTCTTGAACGGTAAAGAGGGGCATCTTGCCAGTGTGTAGGAGGTAGCTTGGTTACAATATTTTTTTTCACAATTCCAAGTATTGTTTTTAAAATATTTGCTTTTAATTTACTTCTATGTAAATTTTTGAAAAAAACAAAATTTTACCACATAAAAACGCATTCAAAACGTATAAAATTAAGATTTCATTTTACATAAGGTGATAATTATGTTTCCTTTTTTCCTTCTGAGATATACTTCAATTATTAAAATTTCTTGTTTTACTCAATAAGGAAAAGCAAAATATCCTACATGATATAAAATCATGTAGGATAAGGTTTTATCTATTAACCATGCTTAATGATTTATATATAAATCATTTACTACATTTTGTTTTGCTTTATATATTTTATTAGCTGCTTAAAAGCCCCTTTTTTAGACTCAACAAGTCTAAAAGATACATTGAATCTTTTAGACTTGTTCAGTTGTTCAGTTGTTTTGAAAGCCTTCTAAATTTTACTGCAAATTTTTGAAAATAGATATAAAACCATTATTGTTAAACACATATTAAAGTCTCACAGAAAATTCTAAAAGACTTTCAGCTATAACTTAATAAAATTCTTGCAATAATGAAATAATATGAAAGGCTTCTTCGGTAATTTCCATCAATAATATGACACAAATTGGTAATCTCTGATTACAGCCATATATTATTCTGGATAACAACTTTATCTGCTGAGCAAATGTACGCTCAAATTGCATTACTGCCCTTCCCGTCCCAGCGACTTCTATCTGTTAAATTTAATATGTAGTGGGATGCTTTTCCAACTCTGGAGAGAAGGCCAGGAAACACGAAGTAATTGAGAAGCTCTTACAATGCCTTCGAGACACTTTGTTGCCAATCGTGTTTCCAATTGCAGTCGTGACTCCGAAGATCCACAAGAACACTTGATTACTCTGGCGCATCGGATCGAGAGATCACCGGGTAATCGATGCGCCAATGCATCAAGTTCTACAGGCTGTTAAGTATCGCATATTGATTTAACATAGATTTTTATGAGATATATTTTGGTTAACAGTAAAACATATAAAAGTCTACATGGAAATTATTCAGCAGTCAGTTTTAATTAAATGTTAAATTAAAATTGATATAATATGGTTTAAATAAATAATTTAAAAATTATGCTTAATGAATTAAATAAGAATTAAAGTGCGAAATACATTTATTTAATGATTAAGTATGGCATTTAACAATAAAATTATTAGAAACAAAAGAGTATAATTATATCACATACGTGTTTTATAGCATGTACAGGGTGATTATAATTAAAGTCCCACATACAAGATGCTGTAAAAAAAAAAAACCACTCGTCACAATGAGTTCAAATTTGAACTGAATATTTCCAGAAGAGGGAAGCGGTGCGGCATCAAAAGAAGTTCCGAAGTGTATTAATAGAGGCATAAAGAAAGTGAATTCGACTGGTGATATTTTGAATCGAAATGACAATGTGTTTGGCATGAGTTGCACATTAAATCAACTATAGTATTTAATATGCTTGATTGTTTCGGTTTTCTGACGGGAAAAAATGACTTCCAAGTCACAAAACAGCTGTGACACTGTTAATGGAAAGCCCATCCTCCAAGGTAAGTTCATAACAAATTGGATGTGAAAAATCGGTGAAACTTCTTTTGAAAATTGTTTTTGATGCCGTACCGTTTCCCCTTCTTCAAATATCTTCATTTCAAATTTGAACTCATTGTAACGAGTAGTTATTTTTTTTACAGCATTTTGTAAGTGGTAAAAATTAATTGTAATCACCTTGTATATTGAACTTCATGAATTGAACTCAAAAAATAATATGAATTCAAAACTTATATGTTTCTGTGTATGGTCACAATAAATTTGTATGCCAAAGTGTTTCTTCATTGGATCTAAGAAGTTTCAGCACGTTACAAGTTAAGCTATTATTAGTACTACTACAATAACACATCACATCACTGTAGCTATAGCTTAGAAGTACCTGTACAGTTTTCGTAAGGACATGAACGAAATTGCATATGTACACAATAACATAGAGGTACCATTAAACTCAGGAGATTAAATCGAGCAGTAAGGGTGAACAATGCAGAATTATTAAATAGATCTGTCTTTAAGAGAGAACGAGTGGTTATAGAATTTGAAAGTGCAGAAAAAAAAAGTAAAACAATATAATGTTTTTAGTTTTGGCATCATAATTATTACATAATAATGATATTAGTTCATAATAAACGAAATAAATAATAAAACAAAACACATATAGTTTGAAAAATTGAAAAAAAATATGAGCCAAACCCATACATAAAATGAACTTCTAGTACTGGAAGAAATTAATATGTAATATTTATAAAAATTAATGAAATATACGATTCAGAATACTTCATTTAAATATGCAATAAAATCAAAATGCAATATAGAATACTCATCATTTCAAGTATTCATCAATTTTTCAATGCAAGGAATGAATGAATAGAAAATGGAATGGTAGCTAGTTAATAAAATAAGAAACTTATTCATTAATGGCAGAATGCGAGATAGCTTATGAGAAATAGAAGTATTCAAGGATCTTAATATTCTAGGATTGGAAATTAATTTTTAAGGGGTCTCAGTACTCTAGAAAGTAAAAAAAAAAAAAAAAAATTGAGATTAATATTGATAAATAATCATGACTTGAATATTTCTAATGACGTATTACTTTTGAAAAAATTTAATCAAAAGTTCATTAAAATTAAATTTAAACCGTTCCATCATTTTCACCATTTTGGAGAATTTTATAAGGTCTAGATGAAAATATATTTAGGAAAAAAATTTTAAACACTAAAAAGGTTTTAATACAACTTACGATTGTAATACGCCAAGTTTTAGATAATTTCTGTCAGCCAGATCTTAAAAAGTGTTTAACATATTAATGTACATAATACAATTAATGGTGTGTGATAATGATACAGTTCCACAAATTGAAAACAAATGTAGGAGATTTTAATGCTGTCTTATATAAAATATGGGACTTATGGCCTATTTTCAATGTAAGAGAAATCCCTAAAAGCACAAATTCTAATAGAAGTTTCGGCTGCAGACAAGATATGTGATCCTCTTTGCTTTCAGATACCTATACCGATTTTTAAGAGTGAATAATCTTATATTTTTGGAAATAAAATGAAAAAAAAAATTGAAAATTTAATTAGCTGTAGGATATAGGATAGTGTACACAAGAATAAGTTGATAATAACTAAAAATAAGAACTCATATGAAGCTAGAATGTTTGAATAACGTTGCAATTGGTTTAGAATTTTCTAAAAAAAAAAATATTTTCAAATTTCTCTGCACCTCTTTTACAAAAAGTATTGTATTCATAGTTTTAATTATGTGCCTATAAATATCTCGCGTACTGAAGATTATACAGAAAGGAGTTTTTAACAATTTTTGTGGAAATATTTGTTTTATAGCAATTTTAAGTAAAAAAAAAAATTAAACAATTTTCAACTTCTATTTGATTATACTTTTAAAAAAAGTTAAAACTAAAATTTCTCAAAAGCTCATTTCAATAATGTATGAAATGTACATTTAATGTACAAAAACATTTCAGTTTTTTAATTATAATACTTTCTGTGAAATTATATACTGGAAATGATCGTTTTATTATTAACGACGCAGAAGATATTAAAATACCGAAATGGTGAAATATATATAGAAAAAGGCATAACTAAACATAAAATAATAAAGCATAAATAAAAATAAAGCTAAATATACATAATTATACATTAATTAAATATAAATGCATCATTAAATATTAATAAGCATGATTGCACAATTAAAAATAAAGTTTTTGTAAAATTATCAAAAATATTACAAAAAAATGCAAATTAGGAATTGCTACATTTTTTTTTGACCAAATTAATTTGCCTTAAACACACAAATATTTACTAAATACTTTAAAAAAAGAAAGACATAGAAACATAATGCAATAATAAAGGAAGGTAATTTAACAACTAATAAGGATTAATTAATTTAAGCTTCCACTTAAAAAGTTTATCATATTTCGTATTTTGAATAGGGTTCCTTTGATTGTCAATCTTCCTTAGATTACTACTGACTTTATATAATTTCTTCAAATGCAATGATAAATGTTATAATCAGTGAGCAGGATGTTAATAATTCAATGACAATTACCATGATTAGGGAGCCGTATGTGTATAATGCAATGATAAATGCCATGATTAGTGAGCGGGATGAGAATAATGTAGATGTTTTTCAGAGCCTGATGTTTAGTTATTGAAGTGGAAATCTCGTTAAAACATCTTTCTACAGCTGTAACATTAGGATATCGAGAGACTATATCCAATTATTAACAAACAAATATAACTGAATAAGAAAATAAATATTTAAATGCATAATTATACAGTGGGAAAAAATGTCTGTCAGATGCACAAAATGAAAATTTTAATTTAGTTTTTAAAATTATTTAAAGCGTTTTTCGAATATTTTTTTTTTTCATTTTATGATTACATAGAATATGTAAACAATGATAAAAATATAATTTTTATAAGATCCCGAAGAGTTATGGCCTGTAAAAGATGTTTAAAATCTTATTAATACTCAAAAAAAAAAAATGATCATACTTTATAGTGAAAAGTAGAAGTTTTATTTTCTTTAAATTACACTTTATTTATTTACAGTTTATAATTCGTCACAAATATGAAATACTGATTGCGCTAATATTTTTATTCTGAATAACTGCTCTAGCGCTAAATAATCAGACACCCAAACTGCATCATATCTCATCTCTTTCTAACGCCTTCAATCTGTTAAATTTAATATATAAGCCATTTCTGTCCTAATTGTAGGGCAAAAACTCAAAACCACGCTTTAATGTAAAAGTACTTACAATATGTTTGAAAACTTTTGTCATTGCAGATGTTGCCAATCTTATTTCCATTTATAGCCATGACTCTTAATATCTACAAGAATACTTGATAACTAGTGCAGAGAACTGGAGGACCACTGTGTAATCGATATACGGATAGGGTGGAACATTGTACTAGAATTTCCTTACACTGATAAAAAAAGACTTTTTGCAATTTTATCGTTGATTATACTTGATTTTTATTAAAACTGAATAAAATCAAATATAAAGTCTATACAAATTACTAATTGTGTAAATAAAATAATTTCAAATTTATAATTTCAAAATATTTTAAAGAAATATATTTCATATATTGGTATGGATAAATTTTAATAATTATTAAAGTATTCGATAGTATATACAAGATTTATAATTATTGTCAGCAAGCATGAGACGAATGTGGTATTTTTATTAACAAAAATTAGGAACCTACAGTAATAATTAAATACGCAGCAAGTTTAGGGTGATGATTTTTTTTAATCTCGGGAAATCAGCTATTTTTCTGGGGAACTCAGTTCTTGTTGGGCAAGTGAGTTGAGGAAATAACATACATATTTATACTGGGAATGAGAATAGGCAAATGTTTCCGGTGGCTTCAAGGCGAAAAACGATGATTCTGGCTGGAATCGTTCCAAACTGTGATGTGATTAGCATTATTCCATCGAAGTTTTGGATCATTTATAATGTTACTGAATAAGTTTAAAACTATATTGACTAAATTATTAAAAGCCCAGCTCTTGTAGCTGAAAAAGAAAACACAATTAAAGCAATTTTAATAAAAATATAAAATGGGCAAACACAATTGAAGAATATTTTTAATCTTTCTAAATATCCTAACTTTTTTTAAGGCAATTGATTTCAAATAATGTTTTACATTACCTTCATATAAAATGATATAATCTATGAGAAAGGCTTTTTAAACGTGAGCTGCTATAGCTAAAATAAGATAATACATTCTTTCTTCCTTTGAATTCATCAACTTACTATTTCAGAAGATTCAAGCCATTGATTTAATACAAGTGCAAAACACTGAACACACCATTATTTTATTGATAACAACTCTATCACTAATTAAAAGCTATGCTCAAATAACATTACTCCTCTTCCTTGTTTAACGGCTTCAATCCGTTAAATTTAATACTTAAGCCATTGCTTTTCTGGGGAGAAAACCGAAAAATACTAGGTAATTGAGAAGTCCTTTGAAGAGGGCTTCCAGACAATGTCGCTCTTTTTGTTACTGGAGAAGTTGTCATTCTTGTTTCTAGTTACAGATGTGATTTAGTAGAACTACAAAAACAATTGATTGATTAGTCTAGTATTGGATTGAGATATTATTGGCGTATTGATTTACGAATTGGGTGGTACAGTTATTTTACAGAATGGTAATAATAACAATGATAAAAAAGAAAATACTGTCTTATATAAGAATGATTTGTATTACGTATTTCATAATTTTTTTCTCCTAATGCAGCTGGCAAACACTTAGATAGTTGTCTTTTATGTCTTAAGGCAAATGCTCTACCGACGTCACTCACTTAGCACTACCCAGGGGTTGCGTGTAGCTTGAAGATATGTTACTGAAGCGTCTACGATGAAGACAGACAAACAGCTCTCATCTGAGAGAACACTCCGTCCTCCAATAAGCTCTACCTTGGTACCACTGAAGTCGGACATGCCGGAGATTTGAAGTTGATGGCATGGGTATTACAGAGGGGCCGGCTCGAGTCTCTCTTGAAACTGTTTCTCTGCTGGAGTCCTGATTACCGAGTAGCTTGATCTCTGGCACTCGATACCACAGGTTTTGGGTCTCTTAGCACCCGGTCTCATATGACAGTAGAGAGTGGCTCTCTGACGGAACCCAATCAAACTTCTCACTCACATCATTCTCAATCTGTAAAGGGGCAACACAACTCTAAGCACAGTGATGTGGTGTGTTTTAGTAGTAATAGTAGGAGGAGTAGCATCCCTCTTCTGCCAAAAGAAATTCGAATTTCTGCTTCAAATTCAATATGTTGCTTTACAGCAATGCATAGAATTCAACGACTGCATATGCATGGTGCATCCCCGGTTTCATTACGATAGTACATTCCGTGTCCATTGCTATTAATGATCATGCACAGCGAATACATTCTTGCCAAGTTTTTGTGCAATAAAATCGCGAAAAGGAATTCCGCATTGCATTAGGTTTTAGTACGGGTCTGTCGGACGAGTGGATATTGCTCTGGCGCTAGGTACCATAGGATTCAGATTCAAATCCCGGCGGGGCCCTAGATGTTTGTAGTAGTTCGGAATCCTCTTTAACCCGTAGGTCCAGGTCTCATGTGATCTTAGAGCGTCATAGAGTCCTATCACACTTCTTCTCACTCACATCATTCCCAAACTGTGATGGGGCAACTTAGCTCTAGGCACGGTGATGTAGTGTAGTAGTAGTAGTTTTAGTACATCAACACGTACCGTTGCTAATTTTATTGATCAAATACATCCGGGAGGGAACTGTTTCTGGCAAAATGACATACGACACCTGTTCGCCACAATGCATGTGCATTTGCATACACCCATGTAAACAGCGGTTATTATTATATAACAGGGTTTATTAATACACAATCATTTCACATTTGAATTGTTTTTCCAAAGCATATTTTAAATTGAAAAATTAAATTGTAATCAAATAAATAGGATATTTAGATATGATTCGTGTAAACTAACTTCTTCTTGATGTTTGGCAATCATTTTTACACCAGTATGTATTGCTTAGTACTTAGTGATAAATTAATTTTTGTTTTCATAGTATTAAATTCAAAATGTGGCCCAATATAACTAAGGCATATATAAGAAAATTCATATTTTTCTTATATTTGAATAATATACTTCCCCTAATTTATATTTTAATGGGTTTATGACACGTCTTACATTTGGAAATTCTTTTTAAGGCACAATTTATAACAATCATTTTGTGTAAAATTTATTTTCCCTATGCACTGCAAAAAAAATTAAAAAAAAAATAACAAACGAAACGACATAAATGATGTGTATTTGTTTATAGCAATTAACATTCTCATCAAGAAAATTTCTCCTTTATTTGAAATGTGTGTGTTGTTGTTGTTTGTTTCTTATCCCACTTGGCTGGCCAAGCCCACGAGCCCATACGTACTCATGATTGAAGGGGAAGGAAGCAGCTTCTGTTGTGATGGAGCACCCGTAGGTAGAAGTCTGACTTTGGCTCCGTGACGCTCTTACAGTCATAGGAGACCGGGACCTACGGCTTAAAGTGGATTCCGAACCACTACAAACATCCATGGCACCGCCGGGATTCGAACCCGAAACCTATAGCACCGAGCGCCAGAGCGCTAGACACTCGGCCATTCAGGTCCCAAATGTGTGAATGCCAACGGCACGCGGTGTTCCCAGGTGGTCACCCACCCAAGTACTGACCGCGCCCAATGATGCTTGACTTCGGTGATCTAACGAGAACCGGTATATTCAGCATGGTACGGCCGTTGGCTATAACGCCAACGAAAACAAATAACTAAAATTTATTTTTTAAATTCCTCTCTGCAAAAAATGTCAACTTAATTGTTTTTTTTTTATCTGTTGCATTAACTATTAAAAATTTAGATAAAAAGCGATTTTACAAAACTGTTCTTTTTTTTTTAGTAATGTTCAGTTATGTTCCAATAATGAAGATATTTAATTTTGAGTAATTATTAAAAAAAAAATGTTGTATTTGAGCAATTAAAATACTTTATTTTTTAATTTACATGTTAAAGTTAAAGCAAGTTTTTGAATTATCATGTTTATTCCCTGTTAAAATATAATGTTAGTTTTAAAGCTGAAAAGTTACAGGAGGCAAATTTAAAAAATTTTAATAAGTTTGTATTTAAAATAATTAATATTCTAATCATGAATACGAAAAACTGGTGAAATAATAAAGTGCAGAAAAAAAGATCATAAATAAAAAAAACTGTTATTTCCTTCTTTCTTTAACTGGCATTTATAATATTCTAATAAGAAATTTTACATATATGGGGCCTGATGCCCGAGTAGCACAGTTTACTGGGGTACCGAGTACCGCTCTAGCACTCGGTACCACAGGTTTCAGGTTTGAGTCCCGGTGGTGCCCTGGATGTTTGTGGTGGTTCAAAATCCACTTTAAATCGTAGTTCTCGATCTAATAGGATCATAGAGCGTTGTAGGGGTAGTTTTACTCGGGTTTGTAGCATTTCTTCAAGTTATACGTGCCGTCTGGGTAGTACTAAATGAGTAACAACGGTGCAGTCCTTGCATATGGCATAAAGATTAACTGTCTCTGTATTTTCAGCTGCTTTAGAACAACAACAGTCTTACAGATATTTGCCATTGAAATTAAATCTGTTTATATGACTTAATTTGTTGCAAATAGAGAAAAAAATACCTTTTTTTGTATTTTTAGTTCTCTTGAAATAAATGAAATATTATTTAATAAATTAATAAGTTGTATAATTTTGGCATTCACATTTATCCATGTAAACAAAAAGGTAGCATTAATTTTATTTATTGTTTTGAATGTTATAAATTTAAAACTGATTGTTTGAATTATTAATTAAAATAAGAGCAGTTTATCAACTACTTATATATAAAATGCTTTTCAAAAAATCAAAATGTCGAAAAAATTATTTTGTCATGATCATATTCTTTTGCGTTTTTAATATCAAATGAATAAATTCGAGCCATAACGTTTGCAGCTGACAATAGACCTTTAAGTTTTCCTTCCTTATAATCTTCCCAATTTCTACTAGAAAATTCAGTGGATTTGAGAAAATAAAATTCCCCTCTTTTGTTGAGTGCAAAAATATGTACGTCGAAATAAGATGGGAAGAAGAAAGCTTTTCAGAAAGAATTTCGTACATTCAGCGATCTTCTAAATGGAAATGCATTTTTTTTTTTTTTTTTTTTTTCTTCAGAATCGGTATTATCTTGTTTTGAATATTCTAACAGTATCTTTGTCATGGTATCTTTTGCACAGCGCAAATGTTTTTGAATTTAAACTATACGAAATCGAAACAAAAAGAACATTTTGCAGCATACTTATTTTAATATTTCCTCTTTTTTTTCTTTATAATTTTTGTCTTTTAGATTACAAAATAATGATTTAATTTATCATATTGAAACTATTTATAATTTGCTGAAAGGAAAAAAAAATTATGAAAGCTTTAACATATTTCACTATTTTAATTTATTTCATTATAATTTTAGTAAAAGTAGTAGATACATTGTATGAATATTCTAACAGTATATTGGTTATATATATTTTGCACAGCACAATTATTTTTGAATTTGAACTATACGTTGTTGAAACAAAAAGAAAATTTTTCAGCTTACTTATTTTAATATTTCCTCTTTTTGTTTCTTTATAATTTTCTTCTTTTAGATTATAAAATAATGATTTAGTTTATAATATTGAATTTATTTATAAACTGAGGAAAAACTCTGAAACCTTTAACATATTGTAATATTCCTATTTATTTCATCATGCTCTTAGGAAAATTGGAAGATACAATGTATTAATTTAAATTTATGAATACAGCAAAGCCCATTATGACCTATTAAACGCAAATGAAAAATAAGCATTTTATTTTTAATGAGTAAATGAGAATTACTCTTTAAAATAATGAGGTAAATGAGCATTTTATTTTAATTGAGAAAATTAGCATTATTACCTAAAAAAATAATGAGGTAAATGAGCATATTATATTTTCAAACGAGTCTATTGACGATGATTTATTTATATTATTCTAATTATTATCAATATGCAGATTTAAGAAACACTTGTCATTATTTTAGAAAATAAATTTCCTGCAATTTTTGTGTTATCCAAAATATAATGTATCATAAAATTCATAGCAAAAAAAAAATAATAATAATAATAATAATAAATAAATAAATAATAAAAGTAATAAATAAATAAATAATAATAATAATAATAAATATAAATAATAATAATAATAATAAATAAATAAATAAACTTTTCATTCCAGTCCCAAGGATTTAAGCAAAAACCTCTTTTTTTAATATTCGAAATTATAGTGTATCAAATATAGTAGCTAAAACACATCACTAATAGCAGCAGTGAGAATTTCCAGCGAATATTTACTAGGATAGATAAATTAAATGTTTTCTAAATTGATATTATTTTATAAATAATGAGCATACATATTTTTAATCCAAAATTAATCAATTGGTAAATATATTTTAGAGCTTGCTACAGCAAATTTATTTTTATTGAATATAACATTCGTATTGGATTTCAACTTGCCCGCGCCTATGCTACTGTAAAACGCTGTACATGTTCTGAAAAATCAAAATAGTTGGATTAATATGTTATTTAGTATGCCTATATCAATTAAAATGTTCAAATAGTTTTGCTTCAATTTCGTTCAGTAACTCAATTATCAAATAGTTATTATTAACCCTTTCAGCACCCACAATGTTTTCCTACTGTAACTTATATGATAAACAGACAATAGAAATCGATTTTCGATTAAACTCATTTCTCTCGTATTCATTCTTAATTAAAAAGCAAACTGAATTAATTCACATTAAGTTAATTCTCATTAAAAAGCAAACTAAACACCCCTCTTCGGGGGAGGGGTGATCAGTTTGCTTTTTTGTTTCACTGTTTTAAGTTTATAGTGTTAGAAACCATTTTTGTATATTATATTTTTATGATATCTTAGTATTTACAGTTTTCAATTTTTTAAACAATTGAAAACTATAAAATATTAAGCTATCATAAAATTATCCGATATTCAGCTGAAAGAATATAAATAAGCGTAGAAACAAGATCTTAACTTACAGTTACTTTCTGTACCAGTCCATCCATATCACGTCAATGCATTGATATTTTAGCTGTTTGAGGTACGAAGAGAAAGAGTCGTTAGGATGTTAATTTCTCTAAACCTCCATGGGTGCGTTTCAATTCCAAAACTGTGCGATTGATATTGTTTCGTTAAAAAGATAATAAGATAACAAGTTTACCAAGAAGTCATTAACAAAATGAATTTTAAAAATTATTTTGAAGGAGTTAATGCATGATAATAAACCAAAAAAAAAAAGTGAAAAATCTTAAATATAAACTAATTAACTTATTTTTAAATATACAGAAATCCTCTTACATATTTGAGGAAACAGATATCACATATTTGAGAACGCGAATACAGTATAAGTTAAATTAAAAACCAATGTATTTATTTACATTAGCACAAATAATAAAATCCATTAAAATGCAATAAATGTAAATTCTTAAAAGCATATTTTTAATTAAAAATGGATAGATTAAGAATGTTTAATTTTAAAATAAACTGAAATATTTATGTTTTCACAATAATGTATTAACCCCAGTTTTCAATATAAAAGAATATCATTTATTTAAGTCAGAATTTGTTTATATTTTTTAAACAATTGATGAAATATTGAACTCAAAAATTCATTAAATAACTCCAATTAGAAGCAGAATTTTTCACAAGTAAAATAAACATTTGTGTTGAAATAAATATTAATGCGAAAAACTATTTTATCACAGAAACAGAGTTGCATTAATTGTATTTGATTATTTTAATTTGTATTTAACCATTAAATCGAATATTTGACATTTTTTAATTGAATCATTTTAAATATTTAATTAAGGATGTCAAAATTATCCAGGTTATATGAAATAAAATTATAAATAAACGAGAAAGCAAAATATGCATAGTTGTTTTAGCAGGATGATAATTAATCGTCTTAATTTTAAAATCATGATATATAGATTAAATAAAAAATAATGCACAATAATGCATAATTTTTCTATTTCAAAATTATTAATTTAATGTCACAATTACTTTTCCTTCAATAAAACAGCATGAAATAAGTAGAATTAAAACGGTAAGTTTTCTGAAATTTA
Organism: Caerostris darwini; assembly: GCA_021605075.1. NCBI lineage: Eukaryota > Metazoa > Arthropoda > Arachnida > Araneae > Araneidae > Caerostris > Caerostris darwini. Next base: position 91,902 of record BPLQ01002694.1, read on the forward strand.
TGTAAACAAATTTAAATTAATTAGTATTTGAAAACTTCATTCCCTAAAATGGAAATGCTTTAACTTCATCAATGTGCATTATTTTCATATTTTAAATATATAAGGAAATGAGGAAGCATTATTTTGTATAGTGACTTTTTTCCTAAACTGCGAGTAAAAAAATACAGCAAAATATTTGAAAAATTTTTTTTTAAATTTTATCAATGTTTTTAGTAGTTTTAATTATATCAAAAAACATCGACAAATACCTTTCCTCTTACATAATTTGAAAAATATTCTCACATAAATATTACTTATTTTAACCTTTATTAGAAATACGAAAAAAAAATTAGTTTTAATTTTATTATTATTTTTAATATTAATTTTAATAATAATTTTAATTCTTTAAATTAATTTTGATTGTAATACAACGATTAAAGAAAAAAATAATGCGTAGTTCTTAATTGTGATAATTCATAGCTTATAAAAATTGATTACCATTTTATTCTAAGCATATGATACTTTGAAACTTGATAAGATAAAACCAATTAGACATAAAGGTTTTTTAAATTATTGTTAGCGCATTCCTCTATACAGTTCTCAATGTCAGATCATCCATTAGAAATGAATACAAGAATAATAGAAGCGTTACGAAAGGAAACATAGCTATACGAATACGAACATAAATGAAGCTATATGAAAACAAACATAATAAAATCTATATGAATACAAAATAGAAGCGATATGAATATTAGAAGTGGTATGAACACTGACTATACTAAATGAATTACACTACTTACTCCTTAACTTAGATTACTTAATGAATTACACTAGTATAAAAGATATAAATGCATATCAACGATAAAACACATATAGCGAACGATATGCAAACGATAAAATGCATATCATATCGCTTCTATTATGCTTGCGTAATAGAAGCGATATGAATATAAGTATAGAAGCGATATGATTATAAATATAACAGAAGCGATAGGAATATAAGCATAATAGAAACGATAGGAATAATATAATAGAAGCGATATGAATATAAACATAATAAAAGCGATAAAAGTACAAACAGGATAGAAGCCATATGAATACAAGCACGATAAAAATTATATTAATATAAGTATGACTGAAACAAATTGAATGCATATATTACAAAATAAAAGTAAAAAAACAAGTATAATTTTAATTTATTGGTTATTATTAAAGGTACTAATGCAAATGCAACAAAAAAAAAATGATGCTAATCTATTTTCGTTCTTTCTCCTTCGGTACATATTTATTTCATTACCTTTCAAAAATATATATATACCAATATAATGCACAATAATTTACATAATCCTAATTAAATACATTTAAAAAAAAAAATTTCAGACTTTATTAGGCGCCTTTTATTTTAGATTTTATAGAATTGATTATGCTTTATAAATGAAAAAAAAAAAAAAAAAAAAAAAAAAAAAACGGAAAAAATATTTGAATAGATTAAATATTTTAAATTTTGAAAAATTGGAATAAATAAAACGACTTAAATTAGCCATTTACTTACAAGCAAAACTCAGTGCTAGCGTTTTATTTCAAAAATATATTTTTTTCTATATAATACAACGAACTTAAAAATAGAATAAATTTGTCTTTATATACAGTGAATTAAGTTTTTAAATAGGTATTTACATTTTTTTTTTAAATTTAGGTTAACTATTACAAGAAAACTTTCGTCTTTTAGTTAAACTTCATAAAAATATTTTAAAAAATAGTCTTATGAAATTTCTGAGATTTATTTTTAAAATTAGACAAAAAGCATTTATTCTTTCTTTAAAAAAAATTAATAAAAAAACTTTTTTACGAATAGAACATTATAAAAAATAACCGAGACCATTGAAAGTAAATGGTCCGGTTTGTATATGATGAATGGCAAAGTACCTAAGATCCAAACCATGCAAAAATAAATCAAACCCCAAAAAGAAGAAATAGGGATTTCATCTTCGACCATTCATCTATCCAACTTATGGTTGGATGGTCACGTGTTGAATTCGATTACCATGACGTCATTTATATATTTTTTTTTCTCTCTGTCTCCCACGCATGCATCTTCCCATAAAAGAACTTGCGAAGGTTTTTCCACCGGCCATGGCTTCTTCTTCTGCCGAGATCTTTACTTTTTGCGGGGGGAAATGTTTCCTCTTCCGGTCTGCATGGCAATCGGCCGTCGGGAAAATCGATGCATTCCTCGGTCAGGAGACGGATTGCCGCAAAATTCCTGTGCAAAAGCATCGAGTTCTGATCATTCTTCTCTCCAAGAACTCACTCATATTATCTTCAGGTTCTTTTGTGCTTCGTTTTAGAACTACCTCCCAGTTGACCTTTTTTTTTCCCATCTTTCTTTATATCCAGGTTTATCATTGTATATCAGATTTAATAGGCGTCGAATGAAAGAATTAAATGATTTCAAATGAAAAAATTATGGTCGCTCTGTCTAACAAAGATGATATAGTATATATTTTAAGGCACTATGTACGAAAACTTCTTTTTTTTATTTATTTATTTTAATTTCGTTGTTAGCAATGGACGTTGTTGAAATTATAACAAATTCAAACCAGATAATTTTGAAATTGCATCCAAATAATATGTTTCTATAAATATATTCATATATTTATCTTTTTTATAAAGATAAATATTTATTATAGTATTACATAATAAATGTTATATTATACATATATATATATAAATTTATTAATTACTATATAATTATTAAAATATTATTAGTCAAATATTTGAATCTATTTAAGATTCCAATATTCGACTATTTCTATAAATATATTGAAATATTTATTTTTTTCATAAATAGATTTATTTTAATTTAGATTTTATAGAATAGATTATGCTTTGTAAAGGAAAAAAAACGAAGAAAAATTTAAAAGCAGGTTAAATATTTTAAATTTTGAAAATTGGAATAAATAAAATTAAAAAAAACCCTTTACTTAACATGCAAAACTCAGCGCTAACGGTCTATTTCAAAAATATTTTTCCCCAAAATATTACAGCTAACTTAAAAATAGGAGAATAAACTTGTTTTTATATATAGTGAATAAAGTTTTTAAATAGGTATTTATATTTTTTTTCTAAATACACGTTAACTATTACAAGAAACTTTCCCATTCTAGTAAAACTTTTTAAAACTATTTTAAAAAATTCAATCTTATGAAACTTACGGGATTTGTTTTTAAAATTAGACAACGAGCATTTATCCTTTTTTTTTTTCAAAAATAACTTTTTTACGAATAGAACATTATAAAAAATAACCGAGGCCATTGAAAGCAAACGATCTGGTTTGTATATGACTGGCAAAGTACCTAAGATCCAAACCATGCAAAAAAAAAAAAAAAAAAAAAAAAAAAAATCAAACCCCCAAAAGAAGAAATAGGGATTTCATCTTCAACCATTCATCTATCCAACTTATGGTTGGATGGTCACATGTTGTATATTTTTTTTTCTCTCTGTCTCCCACGCATGCATCTTCCCATAAAAGAACTTGCGAAGGTTTTTCCACCGGCCATGGCTTCTTCTTCTGGCGTGATCTTTACTTTCTTGCGGTGGGGGATGGAATTTTTCTCTTGCGGTCTGCATGGCAATCGGTTGTAGAGGAATCGATGAATTCCTTGGTCAGGAGTCGGATTGCCGCAAAATTCCTATGCAAAAGCATCGAGTTCAGATCGTTCTTCTTTCGCCAAGAACTTAGCCATATTATCTTCAGGTTCTTTTATGTTTTGTTTTATGACTACCTCCCAGTAGGTCTCTCTTTCCCCTTATTTCTTTCTATCACGGTTTATCACAGTATAACAGATTTAATAAGTGACAATTAAAATAATTAAATTACATTCAAATGAAGAAATTATTGTCATTCTAACTAAACTGATAAAGTATGTATTTTAAGGCACAGTGTACAAAAATATTTTTTGTTTATTTATTTTAATTACGATACTAACAATACATGTTGTTGAAGCTTTAACAACTACAAATATTTCATAATTTTAAAAATACATCCAAATATTATGCTTCTATAAATAGATCCATTTATCTGACAATCTCTATAAATACATTCGAATATTTGATCTTTTCTATAAATACATTCAAATATTTATATTTCTTGTAACGATAAATATTTATTATAATATTATACATTTATATAATATATGCAAATAAATTTATTAATTATTATATATTTATTAAAATATTATTAATCAAATATTGGAATCTATGTAAGATTCAAATATTTGATATTTCTATAAATACCTTCAAATATTTATCTTTTTAATAAATAGATGTATTTTATTTTATTTTAAATTTTATAGAATGTATTATGCTTTTCAAATAACAAAAATGAACAAAAAATTCAATATCTTAAATATTTCTAATTTTGAAAAATTAGAATAAATAAAACGATTTAAAATAACCATTTACTTACATGCAAAACTCAGCACTAATGTTTTATTTCAAATATACCTTTTTTCTAAGTATTACAACCAGCTTGAAAATAAAAGAATAAACTTATTTTTGTATGTAGTGAATGAAGTTTTTAAGCAGGTTTTTTCATTTTTTTTTTTTTTTTTTTTTTTTTTTTTTGAATTCAGATTAACTATTACAAGAAAACTTTCTCCTATTGGTTAAACTTCATGAAAATATTTTTAAAAAGTAATCTTATGAAATTTCTGACATTTATTTTTAAAATTAGACAACGGACATTTATGCTTTCTTTTTTTTGAAATAACTTTTTACGAATAGAACATTATAAAAAATAACCGACCATTGAAAGTAAATGGTCCGGTTTGTATATGATGAATGGCAAAGTACCCAAGATCCAAACCATGCAAAAAAATAAATCAAACCCCCAAAAGAAGAAATAGGGATTTCACCTTCAACCATTTATCTATCCAACTTATGGTTGGATGGTCACGTATTGAATTCGATTGCCATGACGTCATTTATTTATTTTTTCTCTCTCTCTCTCTGTCTACCACACATGCATCTTTCCCATAGAAGAAATTGCGAAGGTTTTTCCACCGGGCATAGCTTCTACTTCTGACGAAATCTTTACTTTCTTGCGGGGAAATTTTTTTTTCTCTTCCGGTCTGCATGGCAATCGGTCGTCGAGGAATCGATGAATTCCTCGGTCAGGAGACCGATTGCCGCAAAATTCCTATGCATAAGCATCGAGTTCTGATCATTCTTCTCTCCAAGTCATATTATCTTCAGTTTTTTTTTGCTTCGTTTTATGACTGCCTTCCCTAGTAGGCTTTTTTTTCTCCTTTCTTTCTTTATATACCGGCTTATCATTCAAGATCAGATTTAGTAGGTGATAAATGAAGGAATTAAATTAAATTCAAATGAAAAAATAATGTCATTCTAACAAAGATGTTATAGCATATATTTTAAGAAATTATGTACGAAAATATCTTTTTTTTATTTATTTTAATTACGATATTAGTAACCAATATATGTAACCAATTCAAATATCTGATAATTTTAAATATGCATCCAAATATTATGTTTCTATAAATAGATCCATAAGGTCTAACAATCTCTATAAATACATTCGAATATTGATCTTTATAAAAAAGATACATATTTATTATAATATTATATATTTATATAATATTATATAATACATATATATAAATTTATTAATTATTATATATTTATTAAAATATTTGACGGTTTTTATAAATACATTCATACTTATATTTGACTATTTTTATAAATACATTCAAATATTTATCTTTTTTATAAATAGATTTATTTTATTTTAGATTTTACAGAATGGATTATGCTCTGTAAATGAAAAAAAAGCAAACAAAATTTAAAAACAGATGAAATATTTTAAATTTTGAAAAATTTTAATAAATAAAACGACTTAAAATAACCATTTACTTAAATGCAAAATTAGCAATATTGCTTTATTTAAAAAAAAAATTTCTAAACATTACAACGAACTTGAAAATAGAAGAATAAATTTGTTTTTATATACAGTGCATGAACTTTTCAAGTAGGTATTTACATTTTCTTTCAAATTTAGGTTAACTATTACAAGAAAATTTTCTTTTTTTAGTTAAACTTTATAAAACTGTTTAAAAAATAATAATCTTATGAAATTTCTAAGATTTATTTTTAAAATTAGACAAAGAGAATTTATTCTCTTCTTTTTTAAATAAATTTTACGAATAGAACATTATAAAAATAACCGACCTTTGAAAGTAAATGGTCCTATTTGTATAGGATGAATGGCAAAATACCTAAGATCCAAACCATGCAAAAAAATAAATCAAACCCCCCAAAAGAAGAAATAGGGATTTCATCTTCAACCATTCATCTATCCAACTTATGGTTGGATGATCACGTGTTGAATTCCATTACCATGACGTCCTTTATTTTTTTTTCTCTCTCTCTCTGTCTACCACGGATGCATCTTCCCATAAAAGAACTTGCGAAGATTTTTCCACCGGCCATAGCAGCTTCTTCTGGCGAGATCTTTACTTTCTTGCAAAGGGTCTTTTACCGTCTGCATGGCAATCGGTTGCCGAGGAATCGATGAATTCTTCGGTCAGGAGACGGATTGCCGCAAAATTCCTATGCAAAAGCATCGAGTTCTGATCATTCTTCTTTCACCAAGGACTTACTCATATTATCTTCAGGTTCTTTTATACTTCCTTTTTACGACTACCACTCCTAGCCACCTTTGTATCAGTTTATCTTTGTATAACAGATTTAATAAGTGACAAATGAAAGAATTAAACTAATTTCAAATGAAAAAAAAAATTGTTGTTCGTTCTAACAAAGCTGATATAGTATGTACTTTAAGTCTCTATATACGAAACTATCTTTATTATTTTAATAAAATAATAAAAGTGATAGGATTATAAATATAATAGAATCGATGCGACGAAGTTAAATCATATGAATAATAATAGAAACGTTATGAATATAACATAATAGAAGTCTTAAGAATACAAGCAGGATAGAAATGATGCTAATGTAAGCATTATATGTAGAAGCGACATGAATGCAAGCGTGATTGAAACGATATGAATGCATAAAATACAGAATAAATAAATAAAAATAAAATAACAAGCCTAATGTTAATTTTTGTTCGTTATTCAACGAACTAATGCAAATTAGAAAAAACAATTGGTGTTAATCTATTTTCGTTCTTTTTCCTTCGGTACATATTTATTTCTTTACATTTCAAAAACATATGTACCAACATAAATCAACAATAATATATATATATTCCTAATCAAATGAATTTTAAAAAATGAATATTTCAGACTTTATTATATATCTTTTATTTTAGATTTTATATACTGGATTATGGTTTTGAAAAAGAAAAAAAGGCGAAAAAAATGCATGAATATATTAAATATTTTAAATTTTGAAAAATTGGAATAAATGGAACGACTTAAAATAACTCTTTACTTACATACAAAACACAGCATTGATGTTTTATTTCAAAAATATTTTTTTTCTAAATATTACAACCAGCTTGAAAATAGGAGAATAAACTTGCTTTTATATAGAGTGAATGAAGTTTTCAATAGGTATTTTCTTTTTATTTAAAAATTTAGGTTAACTATTACAAGAAAACTTTCTTTTTTTAGTAAAACTTCATAAAACTATTTGAAAAATAAATCTTATGAAATTTCTGAGATTTATTTTTAAAATAAGATAACGAGCATTCATTCCTACTTTTTTTTAAGAATAACTTTTTACGAATATTATAAAAAATCACCAAGACCATTGAAAGCAAACGATCTGGTTTGTATAGGATGAATGGCAAAGTACCTAAGATCCAAACCATGCAAAAAATAAATCAAACCCCCAAAAGAAGAAATAGGGATTTCATCTTCAACCATTCATCTATCCAACTTATGGTTGGATGATCACGTGTTGAATTCGATTGCCATGACGTCATTTATTTATTTTTTTTTTTCTTTCTCTCTCTGTCTACCACGCCTGCATCTTCCCATGAAAGAACTTGCGAAGGTTTTTCCACCGGCTATACCTTTTGTCCACTCTTTACTTTCTTTGTGTTGGAGGGGAGGATTTTTCTCTTCCGGTCTGCATGGCAATCGGTCGTCGAGGAATCGATGAATTCTTCGGTCAGCAGACGGATTGCCGCAAAATTCCTATGCAAAAGCATCGAGTTCTGATCATTCTTCTCTCTCCAAGGACTTAGTCATATTATCTTCAGATTATTTTATGCTTCGTTATAGGACTAACCTTCCAGTAGGCTTTTCTTTTTCTTCTTCTTTCTTTCGTTCTATATGTCACGGTTTATCATTTTATAACAGATTTAATACTTCAGAAATGCAGAAATTAAATTAATTCCAAAAGAAGAAATTGTCATAATTGATATATTATATATTTTAAGGAATTTTGTAGAAAACTATATTTATCTATTTATTTTAATTACGCTATTAGCAATATATGTTGTTGAAGTTATAACAACTACAAATATCTGATAATTTTAAAATTATATCCAAATATTAAGTTTCTATAAATATATTCAAATATTTAATTTTTTTATGAACATAAATATTTATTATAATATTATATATTTATACAATATATATTATGTAATATATATATAAATTTATTAATTATTATATATTTATTAAAATATTATTAGTCAAATAATTCAATTTATTTAAGATTCAAATAGTTGTCTAGTTCTATAAATACATTGAAATATTTATCTTTTTTATAAATAGATTTATTTTATTTTATTTAGATTTTATAGAATGGATTACGCTTTGTAAATGAAAAAAAAAAACGAAAAAAAAATTAAAAACAGATTAAATATTTTAAATTTTGAAAAATTGGAATAAATAAAACGACTTAAAATAACCAATTATTTACATGCAGAGACTCAGCAGTAATGTTTTATTCCAAAAATATTGTTTTCCCTAAATATTACAGCCAGTTTGAAAATAAGAGAATGAAGTTGTTTCTATATATAGTGAATTAATTTTTTTAATAGGTATTTTTTTTAAACTTACGGTAACTATTACAAGAAAACTTTCTTCTTATAGTTAAACTTTATAAAACTATTTAAAAAAATAATTTTTGAGATTTATTTTTAAAATTAGACAACGACCATTTATTCTTCCTTTTTTTAAACTTTTTACGAATAGGACATTATAAAAACTAACCGACCATTGAAAGTAAATGGTCCGGTTTGTATATGATGAATGGCAAAGTACCTAAGATCCAAACCTTGCAAAAAAATAAATCAAACCCCCAAAAGAAGAAATGGGGATTTCATCTTCAACCATTCATCCATCCAACTTATGGTTGGATGGTCACGTGTTGAATTCGATTACCATGACGTCATTTATTATTATTTTTTTTTTACCCTCTCTGTCTACCACGCATGCATCTTCCCATGAAAGAACTTCCGAAGGTTTTTCCACCGGCCATAGCAGTATCTGCCGAGATCTTTGCTTTTTTGCGGGGGTGGGGGATTTTTCTCTCGGTCTGCATGGCAATCGGTTGTCTAGGAATCGATGAATTCCTCGGTCAGGAGATGGATTGCCGCAAAATTCCTATGCTAAAGCATCGAGTTCTGATCATTCTTCCCTCCAAGAACTCAGTCATATTATCTTCAGCGTCTTTATGCTTCGTTTTATGACTACCTCCCAGTAGTTTTCTTTTTTCCTCCTTTCTTTTTTACTTTCTATCACGGTTTATCATTATATATCAGATTTAATAGGTGACAAATGAAGGAATTAAATTAAATTCAAATGAAAAAAATAATGTCGCTCGTTCTAACAAAGCTGATAAAGTATATACACTGCCTCCAAAAGTTAAGGAACTACCGTTTTTTTTTTTGCGCTTAATTTGCAAGTGAATGAACGTAGAAACACCAAATTAGGATGACATGTGCACAAAACAGTTATGTATTGACTGCAATGTAGAAGGTTACATAAAAAAAAATGCAAAAATGATTTTCAACAAAAAAAAGCAATCTCGCTAGAAAAGTCCATTCTCAGAAAAGATAATAATCACAATTTTATGTGGTAAAATGCCATATAAATATGACAAAAAAGAGTTTAATAAGGGATATGCCCACGTTTAGCTTGAATGCATTGGCGTTATAGACTTTCCATGCTGTCAATTAAGTTGTCGGTTACTAAAATGGGAAGCGATGACCAGACACGGAGTAAGCTTTGTTCCAGCTCTCCTAAAGACCTTGGAGAAGGACTTAAAGCATCAACCTGTCCACCAAGATAGTGCCAAAGATGTTCTATCGGATTCAGGTCTGGAGGTTGAACTGACCATTACATTCGCTCCAAACAAGATCCTCAAGATATTCCTCAACAACTACTTCTCGGTGAGATCGTGCAATATCATCCATCAAAAGGAAACAATTACCAATTGCACCGGCATATGGGCGGATATATGGATCAAGGATCTCATCCCGATATCTCAAACCAGTCTCAGTTCCTCCGTTGAACACATGCAGGTTAGTGTGCCTATCGAGTGAGATCCCTGCCCAAACCATTATTCCACCACCTCGGTAATTGTGTCTTTCAGTAGTGTTGGATTGATGGTATCTTGTGCTTTGTTCCCTCCAGATCAGCAGATGTCCTGAATAGCTCTCCAGTGTAAATCTAGACTCGTCTGTAAAAAGTACAGGATCCCATCGCTGTCTGGTCCAGGAAACGTGTTCTCTTGCCCAAGATAAGAGGGCCCTTCTCTGATGTCCGTTGAGGGGGACACGCACAACTGGTCGCCTTGCATAGAGACCTGAAATGTGAAGACTCCTTCGCACCGTACTAGCGGATATTATTCTCCTCTAATATTATCCTCCCTGAAAATTACCCTCCCTTCTAAATATTATCCTCCCTGATTCTACTGAGTGGTCTGCAACAAGTAGCGGCACAGAAATTCTTCTTCTCTTTCGGGACAAAAGACCTATAAAATGGTCTTCTGCAGGTGTTGTAGCTCATGATCGACCTGGAACATATCTTATGGACACAGAAGCTTCGGTTTCATATTGATTACAGAGACGGTGGATCACACTGCGAGACACATTAAGACGCCTAGCAGCATCAGCCTGGGACAACCCCATTTCCATCCCTCCGACAAACGCCACCTTAACGAATCGGCAAACGGCTTCTCTCAGACATTGCGGAACCCCACTGCTTATTGTCAACGAATCTGTTAACAAAAGTTGTAAATCAACAAAAGCGCGTAATTATGAAAGCCTGATATTTGCATATTTTTCTCTCACTCATATATACTCGTTCTTTTCTATAAAAAAAGTGGTAACTATATAATAAATAAAACGACTTGAAATAGCCTTTTATTAGCCTTAGCACATGGAAAACTCAGCGGTAACTTTCTATTTAAAAAAAAAAAAAAATTCCAAATATTACAGCTTACTTGAAAATAGGAGAATAAACTTGTTTTTATATATTGTTAATGTAATTTGTAAGTAGATATTTTCATTTTTTTAAAAATTAAGGTTAACTATTACAAGAAAACTTTCTACTTCTCGTAAAACTTTATAAAACTATTTAAAAAAAATTATCTTATAAAATTTCTGAGATTTAGACAACGAGCCTTTATTCTTTCTTTTTGTTAAGTAAAGGTCCGGTTTGTATATGATGAATGGCAAAGTACCTAAGATCCAAACCATGCAAAAAATAAATCAAAACCTAAAAAGAAATAGGGATTTCATCTTCAACCATTCATCTATCCAACTTATGGTTGGATGGTCACGTGTTGCATTCGATTACTAGGACGTCATTTTTTATCATTCTCTCTCTCTGTCTTCCACGCATGCATATTCCCATAAAAAGGACTTTCGAAGGTTTTTCCACCGGCCAAAGCAGCTTCTTCTGGCGAGATCTTTACTTTTCTTGCGGGGGAAAGGGGGAAGGCGGGGGGGCAATTTTTCTCTTCCGGACTGCATGGCAATCGGTCGTAGAGGAATCGATGCATTCTTCGGTCAGGAGACGGGTTGCCGCAAAATTCCTATGCAAAAGCATTGAGTTCTGATCATTCATTCTTCTCTCCAAGAACTCAGTCGTATTATCTTCAGGTTCTTTATTCTTCGTTGTATGACTACCTCCCAGTAGTTTTCTTTTTTTCTCCTTTCTTTCTTACTTTATATTACGGTTTATCATTGTATATCAGATTTAATTGGTGAAAAATGAAGAAATTAAATTAATTCCAAATGAAAATAATATTATTGATTGTTCTAACAAAACAGATAAAGTATATGTATTGTAATATGTATATGTATTTTAATGCACTGTGTACAAAAATATCGTTTTTTTATTTAACAAATATAAATATCTAATATAAATATCGACGCTTTAACAAATATAAATATCTGATAATTTTAAAAATGCACCCAAACGTTCGTATGTCTTTATAAATACATCCCTATATCTGATTATTTCTATAAATACAGTCAAATATTTAAATGTTTCTATAAATACATTGATATATCTGATTATTTCTATAAAGACATTCAAATAATTGATTTTTTTTTATAAATCTTCTTCGTCTTCTTTCTTACTTTATATCACGGTTTATCACTGTATATCAGATTTAAAAGGTGACAAATGAAGAAATTATTTTAAATTCAAATGAAAAAATTATTGTTGCTCTTTCTAACTAAATTGATAAAGTATGTATTTTAAGGCACTATGTACAAAAATATTTTTTTGTTTATTTATTTTAATTACGATGCTAACAATACATGTTGTTGACGCTTTAACAACTACAAAAATCTTATAATTTTAAAAATAAATCCGAATATTATGTTTCTATAAATACATATATCTGACAATCTCTATAAATACATTCGAATATTTGATCTTTTCTATAAATATATTCAAATATCTTTTTTATAAAGATAAATATTTTTTTATATTATTATATATTTATATAATAAATACTATATAAAATATATATAAATATATTGATTATTATATATTTATTAAAATATTTAACTATAGCTATAAATACATTCATTTATCTTTTTTTAAATAGATTTATTTTATTTTATTTTAGATTTTGTAGAGTTGATTATGCTTTGTAAGTGAAAAAAAGCGAAAAAAATTTAAAAACATATTAAATTGGAATAAATAAAATGAATTAAAATATCCCTTTATTTACATACGAAACTCAGCTCTAATATTTTATTTCAGAAATATTTTTTTTTCTAAATATTACAGCCAGCTTGAAAGTAGGAAAATAAATTTGTTTTTATATACAGTAAATGTAGTTTTTTAAGTATAAATTTTCGTTTTTTTCTTTTAAACTTACGTTAACTATTACAAGAAAACTTTAGTCTTTTAGTTAAACTTTATAAAATTATTTAAAAGAAATATTCTTATGAAATTTCTCAGATTTACTTTAAAAATTAGACAATGAGCATTTATTTTTTTTTTCAAATATTTTTTTTACGAATAGATCATTACAAAAAATAACCAAGACCATTAAAAGTAAATGGTCCGGTTTGTATATGATGAATGGCAAAGTACCTAAGATCCAAACCATGCAAAAAAATAAATCAAACCCCCCAAAAGAAGAAATAGGGATTTCATCTTCAACCATTCATCTATCCAACTTATGGTTGGATGGTCACGTGTTGAATTCGATTACCATGACGTCATTTATTTATTTTATTTTTTTTTTGTACTCTCTCTCTCTGTCTACCTCGCATGCATCTTTCCCATAAAAGAACTTGCGAAAATTTTTCCACCGGCCATAGCTTCTGTCCACATCTTTACTTTCTTTGCGTTGGAGGGGGGGATTTTTCTCTTCCGGTCTGCATGGCAATCGGTCGTCGAGGAATCGACGCATTCCTGGGTCAGGAGACGGATTGCCGCAAAATTCCTATGCAAAAGCATCGAGTTCTGATCATTCTTCTCTCCAAGAACTTAGCCATATTATCTTCAGGTTCTTTTATGCTTCGTTTTAGGACTGCCTCCCCCAGTAGGCCTTTTTTTTTTTCTTCTTTTTTTCTTTATATACCGGTTTATCATTGTATAACATATTTAATAGGTGGCTAATGAAGGAATTAAATTCAAATAAAAAAAAAAGTTCTAACAAAGGTGATAGAGTATGTATTTTAAGGCACTATGTACGAAAATATCTTTTTTTTATTTTAGTAGAATATTAGAAGCGATAGGAATATAAATATATTAGAAGCGATACGACGAAGTTAAATCGTATGAATAATATAATAGAAACGTTATGAATATAACATAATGGAAGCCGTAAGAATACAACCAGCATAGAAATCAGATTAATGTAGGCATTATAGAAGCGATATGGATGCAAGCATGATTGAAACTTTATGAATGTATAGAATACGGAATAAATAAATAAAAATAAAAATACAAGCATAATTTTAATTTTTGTTCGTTATTCAACGAACTAATGCAAATTAAAAAAAAAAAACTGATGCTAATCAATTTTCGTTCTTTCTCCTTCGGTACATATTTATTTCATTACCTTTCAAAAATATATGTACCAATATAGATGAACAATAATTTATATAATCCTAATTAAATTCATTTGAATTTCAGCCTTCGTTAGCTATCTTTCATTTTAGAATTGATAGAATGGATTATGCTTCGTAAATGAAAAAAAAAATTGTGAATACATTAAATATTTTAAATTTTGAAAAATTCGAATGCATTAACGGTTTAAAATAACCATTTACTCACATGCCAAACTCAGCGCTAACTTTCTGATTCAAAAATATATTTTTTTTCTGAATATTACACACAGCGTGAAAATAAGAGAATAAACTTATTTTTGTATATAGTGAATGGAGTTTTATAAGTAGGTATTTTCATTATTTTTTAATTTAGGTTAACTATTACAAGAAAACTTTCTTCTTTAAGTTAAGTTTTTTTTAAAATAATCTTACGAAATTTCTGAGAACTATTTTTAAAATTAGACTACGAGCACTTATTCCTTGTTTTTTTATTAAATAGCTTTTTTACGAATAGAGCATTATAAAAATAGCCGAGATCATTGAAAGCAAATGGTCCGGTTTGTGTATGACGAATGGCAAAGTGCCTAAGATCCAAACCATGCAAAAAAAATAAATCAAACCCCAAAAAGGAGAAATAGGAATTTCAACTCCAACCATTCATCTATCCAACTTATGGTTGGATGGTCACGTGTTGAATTCGATTACCATGACGTCATTTACTTATTTCTCTCTCTCTCTCTCTCTGTCTACCTCGCATGCATCTTCCCATAAAAGAACTTGCGGAGGTTTTTCCACCGGCCATAGCTTCCTTCTTCTGCAGAGTTCTTTACTTTCTTGCGGGGGGGAAATTTTTCTCTTCCGGTCTGCATGGCAATCAGTCGTCGAGGAATCGATGCATTCCTCGGGCAGGACCCGGATTGCCGCAAAATTCCTATGCAAAAGCATCGAGTTCTGATCATTCTTCTCTCCAAGAACTTAGCCATATTATCTTCAGGTACTTTTAGGCTTTGTTTTATGACTACCTCCCCTAGTAGGCCTGTTTTTCTTTTTTCTCCTTTCTTATATCGCGGTTTATTATTGTGTAACAGATTTAATAGGTAATAAATGAAGAAATTAAATTAATTTCAAATGAAAAAATATTGTCGCTCGTTCTAACAAATCCGATATAGTATGTGCTTTAAGTCACTATATACGAAAATAACTTTATTTATTTTAATAGAATATTAGAAGGGATAGGAATATAAATATAATATAATCAATACAACGAAGTTAAATCATATAGATAATATAATAGAAACGATATGAGTATAACATAATAAAAGCCGCAAGAATACGAGCAGGATAGAAATGATATTAAAGTAAGCATTATAGAAGTGATATGGATGCAAGCATGATTGAAACGACATGAATGCATAGAATACAGAATAAATAAATAAAAATAAAAAGACAAGCATAATTATTCAACGAATTAATACAAATTAGAAAAAAAATCTGATGCAAACCTATTTTCTTTCTTTCTCCTTCATTACATAGAGTATTAATTTCCTTACCTTTCAGAAATATATGTACCAATATAAATGAACAATAATTTTTATAATCCTAATTAAATATATTTAAAAACATGAATTTCAGATTTTATTAGGTATCTTTTATTTTAGATTTTGTATAATGGATTATGCTTTGTAAATGACAAGAAAAAAATGAGCAAAAAATTATTTAAATACATTAAATTTTCAAATTGTTAAAAATTTGAATAAATAAAAAGAGTTAAAATAGCCATTTACTTACTAGCAAAACTCAGTGCCAACGTTCTATCAAAAAAAAAAATTTTTTTTCTAAATATTAGAGCCAGCTTGAAAATAGGAGAATAAACTTGTTTTTGTATACAGTGAATGAAGTTTTCAAGTAGGTATTTTAATTTTTTTTAAATTTAGGTTAACTATTACAAGAAAACTTTCTGCTTATAGTTAAACTGTATAAAACTATTTAAAAAAATAATTTTTGAGATTTATTTTTAAGATTAGGCAACGAACATTTATTCTTTCTTTTTTAAATTTTTTTACAAATAGAACATCATACTAAATAACCAAGACCATTGAAAGCAAACGGTCCGGTTTGTATAGGATGAATGTCAAAGTACCTCAAATCCAAACCAAGCAAAAAAATAAATAAAACCCTAAAAAGAAGAAATTGGGATTTCATCTTCAACCATTCATCTATCCAACTTAAGGTTGGACGGTCACGTGTTGAATTCGATTACCATGACGTCATTTATTTATTTATTTTTCTCTCTCTCTGTCTACCACGCATGCATCTTTCGCATAAAAGAACTTCTGAAGGTTTTTCCACATGGTCATAGCTTCTCCTGCCGAGATCTTTACTTTTTTGGGGGAGGGAAGGGAGGGGGCATTTTTCTCCTCCGGTCTGCATGGCAATCGGTCGTTGAGGAATCGATGCATTCCTCGGTCAGGAGACGGATTGCCGCAAAATTCCTATGTAAAAGCATCCAGTTCTGATCGTTCTTCTCTCCAAGAACTTAGTCATATTACCTTCAGGTTCTTTTGTGCTTTGTTTTATGACTACCTCGCCCGATAGACCCTTTCTTTCTTTCTTTTTTTCTTTCTATATAACACGGCTTATCATTGAAGATCAGATTTAATAAGTAATAAATGAAAGAATTAAATTAAATTCAAATGAAAAAATTATTGTTGTTCGTTCTAACAAAACTCATATAGTATATATTTTATGGCATTTTGCGCAAAAATATTTTATTTATTTTAATTACGATATGAGCTATACATGTTGTTGGCGTTTAACAAATTCAAACATCTGATAATTTTAAAAAATCCATCCAAATATTGTGTTTCTATAAATACATCCATATATCTGACAATCGCTATAAATACATTCGAATATTTGATCTTTTCTATAAATACATTCAAATATTTATCTTTTTTATAATGATAAATATTTATTATAATATTACATAATATATACATATATAAATTTATTAATTATTATGTATTTATTAAAATATTATTACTCAAATATTTGAATCTATTTCAGATTTAAATATTTGTTTCTATGAATACATTCATACTTATATTTGCCTATTTCTTAAATACAGTCAAATATTTATCTTTTTCATAAATAGATTTATTTAATTTTATTTCTCATTTTATAGAATATATTATGCTTTGTAAATGAAAAAAAGCGAAAAAAAATTTAAAAACAGATTAAATATTTGAAATTTTTAAAAATTGGAATAAATAAAACGCCTTAAGATAACCCTTTACTTACATGCAAAACTCGGCGCTAACGTTCCATTTCAAAAAAAAAAAAAAAAAAAAAGTTCTAAATATTACGGCCATCTTGAAAATAGGATAATAAACTTGTTTTTATATATAGTGAATGAAGTTTTTAAATAGGTATTTTCATTTTTTTTTAATTTACTACTAAGGTAACAATTACAAGAAAACTTTCTTCCTTTAGTTGAACTTCTTAAAAATATTTTTTAAAAAATAATATGATGAAATTTCCGAGATTTATTTTTAAAATTAGACAGCGAGCATTTATTCTTTCTTTCTTTAAAAAAAAAAAAAAATCTTTTTAAGAACATTATAAAAAATAACCGAGACCATTGAAAGTAAATGGTCCGGTTCGTATATGATGAATGGCAAAGTACCTCAGATCCAAACCCTGCAAAAGAAAATAAATCAAACCCCCAAAAAAAGAAATGGGGATTTCATCTTCAACCATTCATCTATCCAACTTATGGTTGGATGGTCACGTGTTGAATTCGATTACCATGACGTCATTTATTTTTTTTTTTTCTCTCTCTCTCTGTCTACCACTCATGCACCTTCCCATAGAAGAACTTGCGAAGGTTTTTCCACCGGCCATGGCTTCTTCTTCTGGCGAAATCTTTTCTTTGTTAAGAAACGAAAAATTTTTCTCCTACGGTCTGCATGGCAATCGGTCGTCGAGGAATCGATGAATTCCTCGGTCAGGAGACGGATTGCCGCAAAATTCCTATGCAAAAGCATCGAGTTCTGATCATTCTTCTCTCACCAAGGACTTACTCATATTATCTTCAGGTTCTTTTATGCTTCGTTTTCTGACTACTTCCCAGTAGGCTTTTTTTCCTAATTTCCTTCTTTATATCATGGTTTATAATTGTATATCAGATTTAATAGTTGACAAATGAAGGCATTGAAATAATTTCAAATGAGAAAATTATTGTCATTCTAACAAAGATGATGTAGTATTTTTTTTTAAGGCAATATATATGAAAATATCTTTTTTATTTATTTATTTTAATTTCGATGTTAGCCATGAACGTTGTTGTGCTATAACAAATTCAAACCTGATAATTTAAAAAATACATCCAAATATCATGTTTCTATAAATACATCCATATATCTGACTATCTTTATAAATTTATTATTTCTATGAATACTTTCAAGTTACTGATCTTTTATTTAAAAAAGAATACATTTAAATATTTGAATGTTTCTATAAATATATTCACATATCTAACAATTTCTATAAATACATTCGAATATTTGATCTTTCCTATAAATACATCCAATTATTTGTTTTTATAAAAACATTCAAATATCTGATCTTCTTTTTAATACGCTTTTATTCGTTTCACCTGTACGTTTCTTTGCTTGTAACTGACCCTTTGGGCTCGATTTTGCTCTAATTTATGCGATCAGATTTAATTTAAATGTTGTAGACTTATCAAGGGCCGACGACAGTAAAATATTTTGATAAGTTTATTATCTCATCATGATTAGGATCGCCAAGATTAATGATGATATTTTAACGTATGAAGAGCAATTTAACCCATGTAGAATGAAAATACCTAAGACATTCAAACCTACGTGGGACAGTGGCACAACCGATAACGCGCCTGACTACGGGTCAGGAGATTCTCTGTTCGAATCCTAGCTGGCTCGACATTCTCGCATTTAGCCTTTGTTTTACTCACAATTAAATTATTGTAAGAACTATAGTTCCAGTCATCCGTACCGGGACCTCATTTAAATATTATACTTTAAAAACACTAAAAAACACGCTTTTAGAGTTAATCAAACTAAAAAGTAAAAAATAATTTTTAACATAAGAATAAAATGATTGACGAGAAAATGAATGCACTGTTCTAAAAGCGTGGGGTACTTTGTATGATATTTTTAAACTAACTCTGCATTTCGGAAGGAAACTAGTGAAAAGTTATAACGATTGATATCGTGCACTCCACGCATTTAGAACAGTGACATTAATTTTCTCGTCAGTAATTTTATTCTTATGTTAACAATTATTTTTTACTTTTTAGTTTGATTAACTCTAAAAGCGTTTTTTAGTGTTTTTAAACTATAATTTATTTTATAAATGCATTAAAAATGCATTGTTTCTATAAATACATTCATTATCTAATTATTTCTATAAATACATTGGAATATCTGATATTTCTATAAATACATTCAAGTATTTACTATTTCTATAAATACAATCAAACATTAGATCTTTTTATAAATACAACCGGGACTCAAACCAGTAAACTTTGACTGCCTGATCTAATATCTGATATTTTTATAAATACACTCAAATATTTAAATATTTCTATAAATACAATCAAATATTTGAATGTTTCTATAAATATATAATTTCTTTCATATATCTGATTATATCTATTGAAAAATTGTGGCACCGAGTGCCATCTTTCCTGTAAATACGTTCAAATATTTGAATGTTTGCATAAATACATTCATATATTTGATTATTTCTATAAATAGATTCAAATATCTGATCTTTTCTATACATATAAATATCTGAATATTTCTATAAAATCTTTCAACAATTATTAAAAAATTATTTCTATAAAATATTTAATTAATTCTATCACTATATAAAAATATCTAAATATACTCAGTTTTTCTCATGTGAAAATTCAAAAATTAAGAAATCAAATTAAAACAATAAAACCTATAATTTTTTACATCGTTTAATCATACTAAACATTTGATATAAAAAACATGCAAATAAAATTTTGGCATTAATAAATGTGTTAATTCAATAAAAGAATGAAGTTTAATGTATTGTCTTTTTTATATGCAAGATTAATTATTCGACAAGCTTCCCAAAGCTTATAAAATTATGGATAGATAATAACAATTATGGCATTAGACTATTTAAAAAATTATGTCTGCTATTTTTGTAAATTACTATCATTTGGTTAATTACGTAAAATAAATTATCTTATTCGTTATCTATCTCCCTTCAGTTTAAATATATCTTCCTTAAATCTTAATCTTGGTACTTAAGGAATTCCTTAATCTTATCTTCAGCTACTAAATGGGCATACCCAGTTTTTTCGATTTTATTAAATTACAGTGAATCCATTAGCTAATGTGATGAAGCCAAGGAAATCGACAGCACTATCCTCTGATGAAATTGTTTTTAATCTTCCTTAATTCATATTAAAAAAAGAAAAAAAATCCTAAAATTTTGAAGATTTAAAAGGATAAAAACGCTAAAATAAAGGTGCATCCGAGCCCATAAATTAATTTCAATTGCAAAATTTTGTTAAACGCTTAACTATTTTACAAATTTATTTATTACTCTTAAAGATTAAACTAAAACGGATTTTTTTTATTGCTGTTGTTCTCCAATTTTGATTTTTTTTGACTCTGAATTCAATAACAATTATAACAGCAGATATGTAGCAGATTAATTATTAGTCAGGGTGTTCAACTGAAAGGGGAACTGCTACACTGCAATGGGTTTTTTTTAACCACATTGTTGTATGTTCACTTTTCAAGGATGTGATCTGAATGGAGGGGGATTCTTTAGGAGGAGCATCATTTCCAAAGTTCGAAATCAATTTTTGTTTGTTCGGAAGCCCAGTTCAGAGAGGCATTATCTCCATAGATTTGTAATTATGAACCAAGGGTATTGGTCCAAAATTCGACAAGTAATAAAAAATCAAAATTTTTTGCTGTTATGGCTTGGTTGCACTTGATTCACTTGTTTTTCCCTTTAGCTCCAGGAGAGCGAGAGGAAGGAGCAAATCTGCTAGATGCCATCCTTGTGAGTGTGGTCAAAATTGTGGTGATACAACTCCATATTCATATTTTCCCCAACTATAAAAAACTATTTAGCTTTGTTATAATGAATTAATTATAAGATTAAGATTATAACATTAATTACAATTGATTAATTATAAGATTTTGATGTGAGGTGATAAGGTATATTAGTAGTTGTAGTGTAGAAGCCCTTAGCAGGGCAGCTGTCTCAAATACCGGGAAAAAAAGAGTAATTATAGTTGAACTATTAGAGTGCTTAGCTTGCGTTCTTAGTTTAGTAGTTTTTTTAAATTTAATACTAGGTATAACTACACCAGAACCTACTGTTTAATGTTCGATTATGAACCATTTAACAGACATCCATGCCTCTGATAGATTTGAGCCTGCAGCCTATGGTATCAAAGGCCACAGAGCTAGGCAATCAGGCCATTTTGAACTACTAGAGAAAGAATAGAAGTAAAAATTTAGCAATATAATTCGGGATTTAATCAAATAGTTATAAATAATAATGCGCCAGGAATAATATATAAAAGTGCCGTAGACATAACTACAGAATCAGCCTTTTCATCAGTTTATATGCTTATATGTATATTAGAAGATGGCGTCACTGAACGGTATGTGTCGTCGGAGTGTTTTCTCAATGTGTGAGGGTAATAAATTCTGTACTTTGAACGGAGTAAGCGACAGGATCCCTGAGAGACCAAAGTTGATTGTTGACGAGAGCGGTTAGCTGCGTGGCCCAGCTACAGAATGGAAATGGTAACGAATATTTATATGATCCAGAATTATTAATTATGGTAAATAACAGTACGTAATTAAAAATGACTAGAAAAGGAACGTCCTGTTTCTTCATTTTTCATATTATCCCCTAGACGCCCACCAAGACATCACACATATAAACTTATATAATGCGTTAATTTTAAGTGGCTGATATTGTTCTAAACTGTTAATAATCATATTCATCATACAGTAAGTAGAGTTGTTTCCTATCTTTAGAAAAAAAATTACTTCATTATCTTAATGGTAATTGTTTTTAATAAAAATTTCGTTATTTTGTATTTATATTGCAATGAAAGTATTTTAATGGTGGTATTTTCTTTCTGTCAGTTGTATTTTATTAAAGAGACACAAAAAACTATTTTTTGGAAACTGCAACTGTTTAAATGATTTTTTTTTTTTTTTTTTTGTCTTTTTGGTGGGATTTTTTTTTTTATTACCTTATTTCATTTTACATTGGGAGACAAAACTGGCAAATGCTTCCTTCAATTTTCTTTTTCCCCAGTCATCTTGGTTTGATGCCGAAATAAAACAAAGCGCCTCTTTATATTATATGAATAGCGTTTTGCTTTAGGAAGAGCATAAAAAAATAATTTTTTGTCTTTAGTTTTTTCTTTTTTCGCTGAATAACAACTGCAGCTTCGTATCACAGCGAAGGCATTTTCATGCCAACTTCTATAATGGATATTTTCCTTTTATAGCTCCAGAAAGTAACTTGGTGTTGATGCAGTCGGCACTAGAGTTAGTGTCCTAGACTTAACTGAGGATTTTGCTCTAATGTCTAGTCTTATGACTGCTGGCGCAATAACCTGCCAAATGCGTTTCCTTAAGCATCTGCGTCTGTTTCTATTTAAAACTGCTCTTCTGCTTTATGCTGCTCGGTCCTACACGGTTCTGATTTTGGAAAAGATATTCCGGTTTTTAGGAGGTTTTCAATTTATCGTTCTAGTTTGGATCGACGATGGCATGCATTATTTCCTAAAATTCTTTTTTTTAAATTTTTTTCTTTTTTGTTAGAGCGTTAAAAATCATTAAAATCAACTACATACGAAATCAAATTAAATGGATATTCATGAGTCAACTAAATGCATCCTTCTTTTGTTTGTAAAAAGACACAACTGTTATCTTTATACTTATTAATATTCATGCAAAAAATTTATTTGCTTGCGCATTTATTTATTCATTTATTCCTTCGTCTTCATCGACATAACAACCCCGAAGTGGGCCAAAACCGACTGCCTACCGGCAGATTTCGAGATAGGAGATATTTTTTTTCTTTTTACGCTCAACATACTTTTTATATCGGGACCTATGGTTTAAGGTGGATTCTACAAACAACTATTAAACTGTTGTACTTGAAGCCAAAACCAGTGGCACCGAGCTCCATTTATTTATTTATGTAATAAAAATCTCAACTAATAATTATGCTAAGTGCACTATAAACAATAAATTGCTTTATACTAAAGATCATTTGATATACTATTAATCAAATGTGCATTGTGAATATAATAATGCAATATTACAAAAAAAGACCTTTAAATGTATTTATAAAAAATAAGCCAGTTATCGAAATAAATTTCTCTAAGCACTGAAAACATACAAAACTAAATAACTTACCACATAGTCGGGATTAGCGCAGTGCAAAATCTTTCTAATCTTTTATCGTCTAACCACGATGCTCGCAGAGATTTATGCGAAGCGTTAGAATCTCATTTCCGTTCCAAAACACTTAAGTCGTTAAAAAATTGGTCACAGATAATGCTCTCTCATAAACATTTTTGGAATTCTGTTCTGTCGAACAGTGTCCCCTACAGCGAAAGGCTCGGAGACAGCAACGCTATTCAATCTGTGAGCAATGAGTCGGGCGATTTGCATAATTGATGCCACACAAATGTCGCGGAGTTAATTTTAGCTCCAGGCCGTCATGTTACAGCCATTGTCGTAAATTCAAGATAATGGAGCAAATATGCTAACATGAATGCGTGAGAAAATTTAGGAGCTTTTATTTTGTATTGATGGTTATGGCAGAAATTACGTGACATTTTGCACTTACTCCGTGACATTCGGTTAAACATTTAGAGTCTATATCTCTGGAGATGCATTATAAAGATAAAGAAGTTTGTCATTTGCACAAATAAGTCGCAGTGATTTAATAAGTGATAAAATACTTAAAATCTAGTTTTTATCACATTATATAGGGACTAATTTGCATATGAAATTGTTCAGTATGTACATAAACGTGGATTATTTTCCATAATGTGAAATTCAAAATATTTTTCAATTATATTAATTACTCTCCAGTCCATATATATAATGTAGTAAAAAGTGATTTTAATATCATTTTGTAAATATCTCACATGGGTGAACTGATGAAAACAAATAAAGAACCAAATTCTTAAAATGTCTTTTAAGAATTATACAAGTAGAATGAACATTATTTTTCTAATGAATTACCTAATTTTCCTAATAAATCTGATGTGTACGAATAATATGCATTTTTACCGCAGGTTTATTTTCATATTTTTGAAAAACAAATTAAATATCTTTAATAATTTATAAATAAGTTAACATATTAACATTTCACAAATCGTTGACTTTACACTTTTAAATATCTGTAAATAAATATCTTTAAATATTTATAAATAAATATCTTTAAATATTTATAAATAAATATCTTTAAATATTTATAAATAAATATTTTTAATTTCATTTATTAATTTAAGTTATTGAATATATTTTAAGTCAAACAAACTTATGCATATCTACTTCATAGAAATAGACAAACATATATGTTTATATATGTTTGAAGTTAAACATTAAAGTTTGCTTAACTTATATATGTGATTATATGTTTGCTTAATTTGAGCTATACCGAACTATGAAAGCTATCTGAAAGGTAATTTATCCTTTAAACCTTCAATAGGAAGTAAATGCACTAAATATATTCTGACAAGCGGATTTGAAGATGAATCATACCATTATACAATGAAGGAAAATTTATTTTTATTTTTTATTGTTTTTATTTGCTTGACTGGCAATGTATTTGATTTATTTTTCTAATTCTAAGAGAAATATGTGTTAATTCTAAGAACAAGGGAATGAAGTTGCATTTCAAAATTTATTTTATGAAAAGCCTATTATTTTCATGAAATAATGTCCAATAAACTACCACCAAAAATACGAGACATTCCATAACGAATGCTTGATTATTTATTACTACAATACACGCTAACAATTGGAACCGAACTCGAATCATCATGTATGTCAAATTAAATATCGATGTGTTGAGATTAAAAATAAAATATAAAATTTAGTTATGTATAGCACTTTTACAATTTCTAATCGAATAAAATGGAAAGCTTTAAATATTTGTTTCCACTTCATTTTATAAAATACAAGAAATAATTCCTTTTTATTTATTATAATTATATTTTTTTTTTTTTTAAGTTTATACAATACACTATTTTAAGATAAATGTTTAATGTGAAACATAATTTATAATCCATTTGGTGAAATACTAATTTTAATGTTAATAATGCTGTTGTTCTAATGCAGCTGGCAATACAAAGACAGATAGTCTTTATGCTATAGCAAGGTCTGCACAGCTGTTACTCATTTAGCACTACCCAGGAGACACATGTATATTGAAGATATGCTATGGACGCGAATAACACCACTCCCGTAACTCTCTACTATCGTATTAGACCAGGACATACAGTTTAAAGTGGATTCTTAACCACTACAAACATCCCTGGCACCGCCAGGTTTCGATCCCGAAACCTTTGGTACCGAGCGCCAGAGCGCTAGCCACTCGGCTATTCAGTCCCAATTTATAAAATATAATATCTAAAACAACCATTGTGGTAGATGTCGATTTGCTTGTGCAACTGGAACTGGGTATGGTCGAATCGAGTCCCAAGTCCAAGAACATACAGATATATTTTGACGTGCACAAGTACCCCAATTATAATTAAAAAAACAATGTTAATCACGCAGCATGTACATTTAAAGAACATTTAATTAGAGATTCGAGGAAGGATTCCACTTCTAGCTCTCGGGATGAGAAATTGTAATTCGGCGCCAGGTGCCACATGCGTCCTCTCGTTTGAGAATCTAGATGCCTATTGACGATTTCTTCTGTACTACACAAGGATCTCTCTTGCAGTGCGTAGGTGGAAACACGGTTGCAGTATTATAATTTGATTTAAATACAGTTTATTATAATTTAGGAGCAATGTTTTTCTTAAAATTATTATTATCCGTTATTTATCTACAAATATCAATGTTAAAACAATTGATTGTTAGAATTTTCCAAAAAAAACTGAGTGATAATTCTTCATTTATAAGCCGCTTTATTTTAATATAGTAAAACAGTTTTTGGCGAAATAAAACTGCATAATAAACATAAATATCCATAAGATTGAAATAAAAATATCGTATTATAATATTTTAAGAAAATATTTAATTGTCTTTTTTAAACATTGATCTTTTGTTTTACTAAATTAAAATAGTTTGTATCATTTACTCGTTCTTCTTTTTGCTATCTCCAAAGAGGAAAAAAAAGTACGCATCTTAAAATGAGATTTTCGCTATTTAAAATGTTCAGCCGTGAAAAATCTCAAAGATTTACAGGGAAATTAATGAGATAATTTCCTTCCTTTTGCAGAGATCATTGCAATAAACCAGTGCATCTCAAAACCCAGTTTGAATCCAAATACGTCTGGGCGTACGGGTCAGGGAATTCAATTAATATTATTTCTTTCTTTATTTCCGGAGAAGATCAAAGTGAAATGCAAATACAACTTTTTATGAGGAAGAGCAGACGTAAGACTGTTCATGAATTCTATTACCCCAGAGGTCCCGCTTAATTAAATAATGAGCGGCATTTAGATATCCGCGCTTTGTAATCATTCGTGAGCTTGTGGTCCAGAGAGAAATATATGCATACATAAGACGTGTTTATGTGCACAATCTGGTGTCAAATTATTACCTCTTTATTGAAAGCCGAATTTGAGTCAAAAAAAGAGAAGGATAAATTAATATCTTCCTTTCATGCAAATAAAACATTATATCGATTTTAAAAGCAATGATTAAGAAAATATATGTAAATATAAATATATTATATATATTTATGGCTTCATATTGGTGGCTCTCATGTACCACTTATGTATACCATGAATAACCCATAGACGAGTGCTAAGGACAATTTCTGCACTGATGTATTTTAGGGGAATTGCTTCGCATTTCGTGACGTATAGGAGAAAATAGCCTCCTCGTTTTTTAAAGCAGAAACTACATTATGTATATATATATCTATATATATGTGTGTGTATGAAATTTTTTCATGATCATTTTTCATTAAGTAGCAATGTATAATGCTTGTAAGGATGAAAAAAATTCCAGATATTGAAAATGTATGCTAGTAGAGTTTTTTTATGGAAATCCCAACGAACTCTAAAAAAAATTTAAATATTTCTGTTTTATTAAGATCAGTGTTTTAAATTAAGAGAATTTTTACTACAATTTTTTTTTTCAATTCTTAATAAACGTTTTAAGTGTAAAGATACATTTTAAAATAAAATATTTTTTTTTCTTGCTAAGTGAATTTTAAGTTTCATCAGAAATGGTATTATAGTAAGTAAGTCGGATCAATTGAAACCAAAAAAATAAATGAATAAAATATTAAAAATATTATATAATAAAATATTTTCTTTATTTCTACACCACGACAGGAGATATGATCCCCGTGAGAAGAATTGTGTTATTGCAGGTTTTTCTTTTTGTCCGCGAAAAAGAGACGCTGCAACAAACAATGATAAATCATCCAGAGAACTGGATGGCGCTATCGCAAAGAATGGCATTTTTAGATGTTTTATTTCTTGCGCTTCGGTGGCACAGAGTGAAGAAAGCCGATTTTCGGTATTCCGGTGGCTGGGTGCCAAATGCCTTCTGCTAAAACTGTGTGACAGTGAAGTTGTTTTATGGAATGATGTTCCAATCTTACTCATCATATTTCTCTAAACAGTAAACTGAAATTTACTTTAAGCGGGAAATCAAAGTACATGAATTAAAGTTTATTATAGGCCTAAAAGTACATTAATGGCATTTTTTTGCGAATGTTACATTATTTTGCATTTCTTAGAAATAAGACCATTTATTATTAAGTCATATGTAAGTCCTCTAGAAATGATGACTTTATAAATCATATTCATATTCAGCAGATATTATGTAGTATTGTCTCACGTTATGTAAAACTGTAGTAGATATGTCGTTTGATTGTGTAGTTTAAATTGGGTGTGGTCAAAACGAGTCCAATAACACATTTATTTTGACACGTACAAGTACCACAATTACAATTTTTAAAAAAACTAAACAATATTTAACATAAAGCATGCATATTTAAAGAACATTCAATCTACAGTTTTAGTAGAAGGATTCCACTTTTAGCTCTCGGGATGAGAGATTGTAATTCAGCACCAGTTGCGCCGTGCGTCCTCTCACCTGAGAGTCTAATTACATACTGACGTTTTCTTCTGTAGGAAGCAAGGGGCGCTCTTGCAGTGCATAGGAGGAACCTCGGTTAAGATGAACATGATTTCGTATGTGGAACCACGGTTAAAAAACTAAATATTTGTTTGACTGTATTCTCCGAAACTTAAAAGTTTTTTAAATGTTTTGCATAACAAATTGAAATTATTTCTAAATGTATTATTTTCATAATCACTTGTAGAATTCAACTGAAAAGATTCATTATTATTTTATTGTTATCATGATGTTAACCAAATTATTAATTTGATTTAAAAGAATTATTTTATGGAAATTTAAAATGTTTATTTTCTATAGCCATGCAACATCAGGCTATATAAATAATAAAGTTTAACCAAAATATAAAATTATAGATTTTTCAATTTTTTAGTAAGAATAATATATATGTTTTTATTAACGTTCAATTTTTAATTAAAATTCACTATGATATAATTATTAACCCTGATGGTAATAATACTGATTTAATAAAAAAAACATTAAAAAAAAAACACTGATAAACTGATTTCTCTAAATCAGCTTTAGTATGTTTATTAATGTTTTGCAAATATTCACATTGTTCGTTGAGGAATTGATGGATATCTTCTATAATCAACTTATTTTTATTTTTATATACAATGAATTTTTAATCAGTTATTACCTGTATATAGGATTAACTTATATATAGTTTCAATTATAATACTCACTTTTTTAGTGTGCATTCATTTACTTATTTATTTTGCAATATATATACCAAAAACGAAATAAGTGGAATGTCTGAAAAAATTTCTATAATTCTTGTCGTAGGAATACTCGTGTTATGTATAAGTTGGTTTAAAAGTTTATCTCACTGTAAAATGTAATTTGTGATTATGGAAAGTGTATTCCTTAAGTTATCATCAAGCTTTCTTACACACACACACACACACACATATATTATACAAACATGCTATAATCTTAAACTTTATATAAATATTTTTAAGCAGTTTTATATTTCGTCTTTTACACCACATGTCTAATGACATTTAAAACTTAAATCTTTTTTTTATTAAATTATTTACAATTGCTTGTAATGCAAGGTTGAAATTTAATCAGTTATTTAAAATATACTATTTAACATTACTCTTTTTAACATGCGCTCTCATTCCACACTGAGAATGAAAGAAATGAAATTGAATTAAAAGAAACATTGACAAAATTAATTTATCGATTAAATGTTAAATAAATCTGAAAAAAATAACAACAAATTAGCACAATTTATTTATTTTATGCGATTTGTTCATTATTATTTTTTTTACAATATCTTTCTTTGCGAATTAAGTATGCTTATGAATTTATGCAACTTGGTATTGCAAGCTTGAGTGGAAATGAATAAAAATGGGACTAATTGCATTTCAGGATTCAGTCGAAAGAGTTAAATGAAGAGTTATGATTGTGTTAAAGCTCCTCTGGACACCATGAATGGTGTTCTCTAATCTTCCCATTCAAGTTTCTTCTTTGAAAATAAAAGAACATAATTCAATGCTCTGTTTCTGAAAAGCTTCAGTGTAAAGCCTTAAATAAAATACATACTCTAGTTTGTTTTATCAAAATTGGATTGGTATCTTTATTTGAAATCCTTTATTATTAAAATATATTGCTTTCAAACTAATTTTAATTCTAAGCGTTTTTCCAATCCATTCTATAACTAATTTATAAAAATTGTAAATAGTTTTTCGTAGATAATCGATAAGAATATACAAAAATGCGAAAAACAAAGCATTTAAAATTCCAATTCTTACATATCTTAGATGGTTTAGGATAATATTAACAAATAGTAAATTTTCAGCGCTTTAAAATATATAGTTATTTAAAAGAATATGCTTATTACGAAACATTATGCCCATATAGAAAATCTGTCGATATAGAGGTGAATACTATTAAGGTCATTGTAACGTCTCGGTCTATACGACTTATAACGGCTTCAAGAAGAGGGCCACTTTCAGGTACATGGGAACACTTTAGTTCTTATTTACGTGCATTATATAAATACATGCAAGATTCTATTGACAAAAAATGAAAATTAAAGTTAGTTTGATTTGCAAGTGCAATTCACTTCAAGGACGAAGATTTTCAGAGTCCTCGAATCTAATGCACTCGTTTGCGACAGACCTTTAATATCACACGGTGTGATAAACGTAACCGCAAGGATTTACAGCAGATTATATTCAGCATATTCACATTATTGATGTGAATATGCTGAATTATTTTTGAGTTATTTAAAATTTTATAACTTGAATTCTCCTTCTAGGACACAAAAGTAATATATATTTTTTTTTCTTAAGAAATTTACACCATCAGTCATTGGAAGAAAATCATAAAAAAATAATTTATTATATTTTTTAATTATATCATCCATTTTTGTCAAACGCCTCTTTTAAGTTAGTATGAATTTTTTACGAAACATTAAGAAAATTCATATAATGTGTTGGTAACCATGATATTGATCAATTTTGGGTGAAATAAAAATATCAATTTCAATAGTTATGTTTTTTCCAGTTAAATGTATGCTTAAATATAAATTTCCAACTTCAGCCCTGATCCGTAGTCAGTAACACTAATACTTTTAAATAAAAATTATGACTAATTTTACTAAACAATTTTACCTCAATTTAAAATAATTACATTTTTTTCACAGATTTCCAATTTATTTTATTACAACTAGATACTGACTAAAAGTAAAAATAGATAAATGAACAAGTAATTATAAATAAAGTTAAAAAGGCACTTACAAATTATAATACTGAACTAATAACAATTGATGAAATATACAGTGTGATTATAATTAAAGTAACACTTTCAAAATGCTGTTAAAAAAGAACCACTCGTCTCAATTGGTTCAAATTTGAAATGAAGATATTTAAAGAATGGGTAACCGGTACGGCATCAAAAAAGTTCCACTGATTTTTCCCATCCAATTTGGTATGACCTTGCCGTGGTGGATGGGCTTTCCACTAACAGTGTCACAACAGTTGAATGATTTATAAGTCATTTTTTCCGTATAAAAACCGATACAATCAAGCACATTAAACACTACAGTTCAGTTAATGTGCAACTCATGCCAAAGGCGTCGAAATTTCGATTCAAAATATCTTTGGCAGCCGAATTCACATTCTTTATGCCACTTACAGCGCCATCTATTAATACACATTGGAACTTTTTTGATATCATACCGTTTCCCCTTCTTCAAGTAGTTCTATTGTTACAGCATTTTGAGAGTGGGATTTTAATTATAATCAACCTGTATATATTTTTAACTGTTTCGAATATAAATCCCAAACGTGCATGGCTCTAACAATAATCATACTCGACTCTTAATATTTTCAATTCTGGAACTTTGAAGAGATAAGAAAAGTCAGTTCCTAGGAAATTTCTCCTTCTCTAAATGTCTCCGAACGCATCTTAAATTTTACATCCCCCATTCAAAAGTTTCTAGTTAATTGGGATTCGTATTTACGCTCTGAAGAACGAGCAGCAAAATGAAAAGCTTATTTAAGCGATTCTGCAGAGAGCCTCGCCAATGGGAGTGGAGGACTCAATG
This sequence comes from Caerostris darwini, assembly GCA_021605075.1. Lineage (NCBI taxonomy): Eukaryota > Metazoa > Arthropoda > Arachnida > Araneae > Araneidae > Caerostris > Caerostris darwini. The sequence continues at coordinate 124,375 of BPLQ01002694.1, forward strand.
GATTGCAAAGCGCACTCTCATTTTCCAACATTGTTCTGGAAATCCTTTAGCGTGAAATAATGGTGTAATAAACACGGCGGAATTGTCACCGGGGAATATTTGGAAGGCGGATTAGGAGTTCCATGTTGAACAGAAAAACCAGATAAACATTCAAATCGAGTTTAATCTGCTGTCTGCTTATTCCAGAATAAATCGCTGTGAATAAAAGAATAAAAATGTCTTCTAGGTAAAGGTCACTGATTCTTTAGAAAATAATTTAGAATTCGTTTCAGTAATGTCAGATACTTGACCTCAAGTTATTTTTCCACCAATTGTGACAAAGTTTAACTGTTTAGAATATTTTGATTTTTAGCAGATTTTAATGCAAATATTTTAAAACATTCTTCTTCTTATTATTATTATGTATGCTGAATGTCGGAATCATGTCATTTGCCACTAATGGGAAAATATTGTAGCAGATTTAATATTATTAAGGTTATGACACCTATTGAAAATAAATGGTATAAATATTTTTGAACAGGACTTTTAGAAGTAACAAGTGCTAATATTTCCAATTCTAGGTAATTAATGGTATCATATAGGAAATTTGCGATAAAAAAATGGTCAAAATTACGTTGTCTCACGAATTAAATTAATTAAATGTTTTATGTATTCACGTATTGTCTCAGTTATTAAAATTGAGAGAAAAAATTCATAAATTAAAAAAAAAGATAATATAACTATAACAAGACAATTATCATGAACATACATGATAATAATAGCAAACAAAATTTTTTTTTTTTTCTGGTTTTGAAAACTTGAATTTATACAATGGTAATAATTCCGAGTCTCCGTAAATAATAGTATCATATAGGAGATTTGTTACAAAAAAGGGTTATGAGGTCTCACGAATTAAATTGTTTAATTGTGTCATTTATTTACTTAAAGATCAAGTTGAAAAACAAATCGTAAATTAAAAATATTACGAAAATAATCTGGTCTTTCGTATTAAAAGGTAATTTTTTAAGAGAAAGATTTCAAATTACAATTCTTTTTTTTAAACTTAAATAATAAAGAACATTATTTGATATTTATTCAAAAGTACTATGGACTTTTTAGTACTTGTACTACTGTGTACTTGTTAATCACTTGTAAACTACTAAAAATTTCAGATTGACTTTTGAAAAATTTCCGGATCAGAAAACAAATAACGTGTTACCTTCTCCTAAGTCAATATGGACGTTCGTGTTTCGAGACCTCTCAACTCAACTCTGGTCAAAAGAAAACAGACGAGGAAGCCAATTGATTTTCCAATTTTTCTCATCGCTAAAAAGTTCCCCCAACTCAAAGAAGATTTTTTTCGCTTCAGTTAGTTGATTGTTGTTCCAAGCGTTCAACCGGTCAGCCATCGAGCACATTGGGCGTTTTTCCGACTCTTGTTTAAGTGCTGAAAAGGGGAAAAAAATCCATTTTTTTTATTAGATAACCTTCTTTGCTATCAAATATTTTGTGTTGGTTTTCTTCTATGTCTAAATTACTCCTGTTAAATATATCATATTAAGACAAATTTCTGTGATTGTATTGCTTACAAAGTTTTTAATCAAGAATATAAAATAAACATAAGGTCTTGAAAAAGATTAGCGACACAAATTATTTGATGACCAATTAGCAAATTTTTCCAAATTGAAAAAAAAATTAAACAAACTATTTCTGCTAACCATTTGGATGTAAAATAATTAATAAATATTTATTTTAATTTTATATTTACATGACAGTTTATATAATTGAATGAATAAATAACAAATGGTAAAATTTGTTTGTTATAAGATGCTAAAAAATTATAATTACAATAAAAGTCGGTTTATTTGTAATTTGTAAAGTCGTCAATTTTATTATTATTAATAATAATAAAGGTAATTTTAATAATTGCCAATTTTATTAGTAGTAATTTAAAAAATTGTATATAGTTGTCAATTGATTAAATTTTCTGTTTCTAAAATTATATTTACTAACAATAACAATATTAATCAAATGTAGTCAAATTATTTTTTTTTAATCTTCAAACACGAATTCATGTAAATAATATATAATTAACAAAGATGTAATAATTTTTAAAATATTTGGGAAGAGTAATTAAAATTTATAACTTTTGTAAAATAATCAATTATCTATTAAGTTTTTCAAACGTATAATAACAAATTTTTATAAACACTTTAATTATCCATATACTTCAGTCTATGCTTTAACTATTAGAAGTGGAATAATTTAAACAATTTTTTTTTGTTCTAATTCAGGTGGCAAACTCTTAGACAGTTGTCTTTGATGCCTTAAGGCAAGCGCCACACCGACGTTACTCACTTAGCAGTATGCAGGAGATGCGTGTAGCTTAAAGATAAGCTACATTCGCAGAGTAACAATACCCCCGCGACGCTCTACGATCCTGTTAGACCGGGACCTACAATTTAAAGTGGATTCCGAAGCACTGCAAACATCCATGGCACCGCCGGGACTCAAACGCCAGACCGCTAGCCAATCGGCCATTCAGGCCCAATTTAAATAAAATTACAGCATTTAAGAAATAAAAAGTCAAACATTTTTAATGTAAACTTAATGATGAGGATTAAGTATTCAAATACTGTTTAACAAATTTATTCATTTTTTAATTTAAACTTGTTCAATTTAATAACTTTTTTTTTATTTATTTAAAACTGTCACTTTAAAAGGGGACTAAACATGTTTCAGAACATCATTTCGTTCTACTTTTGCTTAAAAGCTTAACATAAAAAGAAAAAAAAAGATTGTCTTTTTTTTAACTTGCCCCTTTGGCGGAGTAAAAAGCCATCGCATGTTTCTTGAGAACACAAATTTAATTTTTACTGCATCCCCGAGGGAGTTAATTCCTTTCAGTTCTGTTACTCAATCTTCATTTTAAAGTAAAAACACCTCAGTATTAGGTGATACTGCTCTTTTCTTTCTTTTTTTTTTTCACTGTAATGCATGCCGTAAAATTATATATGTATACGCAAAAAGGTTTTTTCACTGCAGAGCCTTTTATCTTTTTAACGTTTTAAGGGAAATAAAACACCCCCTGTGCTGTAATATTTTTTTTTAGAACTTTGCTAAAGGAATTGTAATTTTTAATTTTTTTTTCTTAGTTTTTTTGCTAAGTAATTATTTGGCATCCCCAAAGTAGGGAGAACTATGCATGAGTTTCTAATTAAACGCTGGAAATAGCGAAAAGAATTAACACTGCATAAAATTATTTTAACCAATTTATATTTTTGCATTAAATATTTAATATTTTAAAATTTTTCATTGGACATAACCTTAATATTTTTCTTTAGATATATCAATTAATACGGTTAACTCTAAATTAAAGACACAATTTAGGATATATATATTATATATATATAAAAATTCCATATAAGAAAATCACATTTCCGAAAATTGTAGCATTGAGCACCAGAGTTACATGTATATATATATTCAAATACTTGAATGTTTCTATAAATACATTCAATTATCTTATATTTTCTATAAATCTATTTTAATACTATTTGAATATCTGTATAAAAACATTCAACGTCTGATTATTTCTATGTATACATTCAAGTTTTTAAATATATTAAATTTTTCTCATGTGAAAAGTTCAGAAATCAAATTAAAACAATAAAACCTATAACTTTTTTACATCGTTTAATTATCCAAAACATTTGATATAAAAACATGCAAATGAAGTTTTTTGCATTAATAAATGTGTAAATTCAATAAAGAATGGAATTTAATGTATTGCTGTTATTATATTCAAGATTAATTCTTTGACAAACTTCCCAAATTTTATAAAATTATTAATATTTAATGAAACTATGGCAATCGGCAATTAATACTATTGATTTGTAAATTGCTATCATTTGGTTAATAATGCAAAATAAATTATCTCATTTGCTATCTGTCTCCTTCTAATTTAAATATATCTTCCTTAAATCTTAATCTTTTCTCTTATGGAATACTTTAATCTTATCTTCAGCAACTAAATGGGCCTACACAGTTTTTTCGATTTTATTAAATTACAGTGAATCCATTAGCTAATGTGATGAAGTTGACAGCACTATCTTCTGATAAAACTGTTTTTAATTTTCCTTAATTCATATTAAAAAAATGGAAAAAAACCTAAATTTTGAACATTTAAAAGGAAAAAAAATGCAAATTTAAGGTACATCCGAGTACATAAATTAATTTCAATGTCAAAATTTTGTTAAACGCTAAACTATTCTACAAAATTATTTATTACTCTTAAAGATTCAACTAAGACGACTCTTTTTATTACTGTTGTTCTCCGATTTTGATTTTTTTTTACTCTGAAATCAATAACAATCATAACAGCAGATATGTAGCAGATTAAGTATTAATCAGGGTGTTCAACTGAAAGGGGAACTGCTACACTGCAATGGGTTTTTTTAACCACATTATTGTATGTTCACTTTTCAAGGATGTCATCTGAAGGGTATACAACCTCCTTTTGCTCTAAGTCTAGGATCTTTCGAATTTATTTTCTTCGAAGCTAGGGATTCTTTAGGATGAGCATCATTTTCAAAGTTCGAAATCAGTATTTGTTTGTTCGGAAGCCCAGGTCAGAGAGGCATTATCTCTATAGATTTGTAATTATGAACCAAGAGCATTGGTCCAAAACTCGACAAGTAATAAAGAACCAACATTTTTTGTTGTTATGTCTTGGTTGCACTTGATTTACTTGTTTTTCCCTTTAGCTCCAGGAGAGCGAGAGGAAGGAGCAAATCTGCTAGATGCCATCCTTGTGAGTGTGGTCAAAATTGAGGTGATACAACTCCACACTCATATTTTCCCCAATTATAGAAAGCTATTTCAACTTTAGGAACCACTATATGATGTAAGGTGATAAGGTATATTAGTAGTTGTAGTGCAGAAGCCCTTAGCAGGGCAGCTGTCTCAAATACCGGGGAAAAAAGAGTGATTATAGTTGAACTATTAGAGTGCTTATCTTGCGTTCTACGGTAATTTTTTTAATTGAATACTAGGGATAATTAGACCAGGACCTACTGTTTAATTTCGATTATGAACTATTTAACAGACATCCATACCTCTGATATATTTGAGCTTGCAGCCAAATCCTGGTATGAAAGGCCACAGAGCTGGGCTATCAGGCCATTTTGAACTAGTAGAGAAAAAACAGAAATAAAAATTTTGCTATATAATTCAGGATTTAATCAAATAGTTATAAATAATAATTCGCCAGGAATAATATATAAAAGTGCCGTAGACATAACTACAGAATCAGCCTTTTCATCAGTTTATATGCTTATATGTATATTAGAAGACGGCGTCACTGAACGGTATGTGTCGGCGGAGAGTTTTCTCAATGTTTGGGAGTAATGAACTCTGTACGGAGAAAAGTACAGTATCCCTGAGAGAGCAAAGTTGATTGTTGACGAGAGCTGCGTGACCCAGCTACAGAATGGAAATGGTAACGAATATTTATACAACCCAGAATTATTAATTATGGTAAATAACAATGCGTAATTAAAAATGACTAGAAAGGAACGTCCTATTTCTTCATTTTTCATAGTATCCCCTAGACACCCACCAATACATTACACACATAAACATATATATATATCTATATATATATAATATATATATATATATATATATATATATTTAAACTGTTAATAATCATATTAATCACACAGTAAGTAGTGTTGCTTCCTGTTTTTAGAAAAAAATTACTTCATTATCTTAATGTTATTGTCCTTAATAAAAATTTAGTTATTCTGTATTTATATTCCAATAAAAGTATTTAATGGTGATATTTTTTTTCTATCAGTTGTATTTTAATAAAGAGACACAAAAAATGTTTTTAGCAAACTCTAACTCTTTAAAGGATCATTATTATTTCTTTTTTGCCGTTTTGGTGAGATTATTTTTTTCTTCTTCATTTCATTTTACATTGGGATACAAAACTGCCAAATGCCTTTCTGCAATTTTCTTTTTCCCCAGTCATCTCTGTTTGATGCCGAATAAAACAAAACGCCTCTTTATATTATACGAATATCGTTTTGCTTTGGGAAGAGCATAAAAAAATAATTTTTTGCCTTTAGTCTTCTTTTTTTCCCTGAATAACAACTGCAGCTTCGTATCACGGCGAAGGCATTTTCACGGCAACTTCTATAATGGATACTTTCCTTTTATAGCTTCGGAAAGTAACCTTGGTGTTGATGCAGTCGGCACTAGAGTTAGTGTCCTGGACTTATCTGAGGATTTTGCTCTAATGTCTAGTCTTACGACTGCTGGCGCAATAACCTGCCAAATGTGTTTCCTTAAGCCTTTGTGTCTGTTTCTATTTAAAACTGCTCTTCTGCTTTATGCTGTTTGGTCCTACACGCATCTGATTTTTGAAAAGATATTCCGGTTTTTAGGAGGTTTAAATGTATCTTTGTAGTTTGTGTTGACGATCGCATACATTATTTCCTTAATATTTTCTTTTTGGTTAAAGTTTTTATTGGTTATCTCGGAATCAATGAAATCAACCAGATACGAATTCAAATTAATTGAATATTTCATGAGTCAACCAAATGCATGCTTCTTTTCTTTGTAGAAAAACTGTTATCTTTTATTAATATCCATGCTAAAAATATAAAATATATTGGTGCTTGCATTTTTTTATGTTTATTTATTTATTATTCCTTTTCATTGGCGGAATAGCTTCAAGGCCGCCTACCTATTAGCAGATTTCGAGACAGGATATATCTTGTTCTAATACTGGGAAGGATTGTAGCTTATTAGACCAGGACCTATGGTATAAAGTGCATGCCGAACCACTACAAACAGCTATGGCACCGCGGGACTTTAATTCCAAACCTGTGGCATCAAACACCAGAGCGGTAGTCACTCGGCCATCAGGCTCCATTTGCTATTATTTATTATTATTTATTTTACTAGTATTTATTTATTTTACAAAAATCGCATATAATAATTATGCTAAGTACAGCATAAATAATAAATTTCTATATACTAAAGATGATTGGATATACTATTAATTAAAATTGTATTGTGTCTATAATAATAAAATATTCAAAGGGCTGAGATTTATATTCATAGTAGTTCGACATCTAAAGAGAAGAAGTTAAAAAATATTAAAATTCGTAAAATTTTAAAACAAAAACTCTTGTTTTAATGCCATATTAAATAATGTGTTTTACAGGATAATTTTCAGATAATTATCTTAAAAAATAATTATAAGATAATTATTTATTTTGATAAATAGTTATCTTACAATTATTTATCAAAATATAATAATATCAGATTTTATAAGATAATTATTTATTTTGCATTCCATTCAGTTACTTTTAGAGTCTGGTTGATTATTAGTTTGGATTCGTCAAAACTATTTGAAAATACCTGAGGTAATAAACTCTCAAAAGAGATTCCATTAAATAATTTTATGGTAAAACATTACTTTCTGATATAAAAAAATAATTCATATTAACGGCAACATAGAATTTTGTTCTTCACTGTTACAAAGACAACATTTTCAAAGTATTAGAAATGCAAATTTTATTCAAATTATATTATGTACATTTTATCCATGACCTACTTTTTTTTTTTAAACTCAACACAATTTGAATGTACTGCCAAACTAAATTTGCTTTAGATGTAAACAAATATTGCAAAAATAAATTAATACTTCCATTATACAGTCAGTTACAAATATTAAACATCTAAAAAAATATTTAAAATACTTCTCATTATTTATATGCTCTAAAATACCTCAGAAGAAAATTATAAAATAACAATCATCCACTTTATGTACTCGCCTTTTTAAAGTGAAATTTATTATAACATTGTATAGAAATTTAAATTTAAACATATCTCAACTTTTACACTAAAAGTGTTTTGAGGTCTAAAATAAAATGTTTATTAAGTAACTAAATTTTTAGAACGGTAATATTTTGAGACATATTTCATAAAAAGGATTGCGTAAAAAGATATTAACAATTGTTAATATATTAACAAAGGAAATTAAAAATTTACAATAGCGTAAATTGCGAATAAATTGCGCGTAAATGTACACACTCCGTGTATACAGTTTATCAATTATAAATTTGCATATGAAATTGATTAGTTTGCAAATAAACACGGATTATTTTCCATAATGTGAAATATACACTATTTTAAAATGTATTAATTAATCTCCAGATGTAAGTCAAGTTGAGCAACGTATTAAAAACTATTTTTAATATCATTTTTTAATACCTCACTTGGGTAAACTAATGAAAACAAAACAGACCCAAATTCTTAACAGAAAAAGGCACTTCCAGAATTATACAAAATAGAATAAACATTATTTTTCTAATGCATTATTTAAATTTCCCAAGTTAATTTCCTCAATTACATATTATCTTTTTACACAATTTTTTTGTTCTAATGCAGTTCGCAATCACTTATACAGTTATCTTTGTTGCCTAATTAAATTTAAAAATTAATTATAAATAAATGTTTAAATATAAATGCTTTATGACATATTTATAATAGAACAAAATAAGATAATTTAAATATTCTATGAAGTTACAGTTAAATGTATTTATAAAAAATTAACCGGTTAACGAAACAAATTTCCCTAGGCACTAAAAACACACATAAACAAATAACTTCCCACATAGTTGGGATTAACGCAGTGCACAAACTTTCTAATCTGTTACCGTCTAACGACGATGCTTGCTGAGATTTATGCGTAGCGTTAGAATCTCATTTTCGTTCCAAAACACTTAAGTCGTTAAAAAATTGGTCGCAGATAATGCTCTCTCATAAACATTTTTGGAATTCTGCTCTGTCAAACAGTGTCCCCCTCAGCGTAGGGCTCAGAGACAGCAGTGCTATTGAATCTGCTAGCAATCAGTCGGGCGATTTGCATAATTGATGCCACACAAATGTCGCGGAGTTAATTTTAGCCCCAGGCCTTCATGTTACAGCCATTGTCGTAAATTTAAGATAATGGAGCAAATCCGCTAACATGAATGCGTGAGAAAATTAAGGAGCTTTTATTTTGTATTTATGGTTATGGCAAAAATTACGTGACATTTTGCAATTTCGGTTTACTAAGTGATATAACGTTGACGATTTAGTTTCTGTATCTCTCGGGATGCAATATAAAAATAAAGAAATTTACCATTTGCACAAATATGTCACAGTGATTTAATAAGATTCACAAGTAAAATACTTAAAATCTAGTTTTGTCACGTTATATATAGACTAATTTGCACATGAAATTGTTCAGTATGTGCATAAACGTGAATTGTTGTCCATAATGGCAGATATAAACTATTTTTTAAATCCTATTCATTAATCTTCAGACGTAAGTCAAATTGCGCAATGTACTAAAAACTGTTTTTAATATCATTTTGTGAATATATCGCATGGGTAAACTAATGAAAACAAAAAAAGAACCAAATTCTTAACAGAAAAAGGTACTTTAAGAATTATACAAAATAGAATAAACATTATTTTTCTAATGCATTACTTAAATTTCTCAAGTTAATTTTCTCAATTATATACTACCTGCCCTAAAAGTAAGACCAATTTTTATTTTTTTCAAAAACTCTTTATTTATTCTTTAAAATTTTTTTCATCGTCTTCAAAGTAATTCCTTCCGTACACATTCCACTTCTGCCGAGATATGAAATACAGTGCCAACAACCGAAAAAAAAAAAAAAATGAAATTCCATATGTCCGGAAAATTGAAATAATTAGTTTTACTTTTTGGGCACAGTAGTGTCATCTTTTTACAGAATTGTAATTGCAGGCATATTATGCATTTAAATTACTTCGTAGCAGTGATTAGCTTAATTTAAAATTAATTATATATAAATATTTTAATATAAATGCTTTTTATGACATATTTATACTAGAACAAAAAAAATAATTTAAATGTGCCTTAAAGATACCATTAAATGTATTCATAAAAAATAACCGGTTAACGAAACAAATACATAACACACGTAAACAAATAACACACCACATAGTTGGATTACCGCAGTGCACAAAACTTTCTAATCTGTCGCAGTCTAACGACGCTGTTTGCAGAGATTCATGCGAAGCGTTAGAATCTCATTTTCGTTCCAAAACACTTGAGTAGTTAAAAAATTGGTCACAGATAATGCTCTCTCATAAACATTTTTGGAATTCTGTTCTGTCAAACAGTGTCCCCCTCAGCGTAGGACTCAGAGACAGCAATGCCATTCAATCTGCGAGCAATGAGTCGGGCGATTTGCATAAATGATGCCACACAAATGTCGCGGAGTTAATTTTAGCCCCAGGCCGTCATGTTACAGCCATTGTCGTAAATTCAAGATAATGGAGCAAATCCGCTAACGTGAATGCGTGTGAAAATTTAGGGGCTTTTATTTTGTATTCATGGTTATGGCCGAAATTACGTGACAATTTGCACTTACTCCATGACATTCGGTTGAAAATTTAGTTTCTATATCTCTGGGGATGTAATATAAAGATAAAGAAGTTTGCCATTTGCATAAATATGCCATAGTGATTTAATAAGATTCGCAAGTAAAATACTTAAAATCTAGTTTTGTCACGTTATATATGGACTCATTTGCATATGAAATTGATCAGTATGTCAATAAACGTGAATTGTTTTCCATAATGTGATATTTAAACTATTTTTCAATTGTATTAATTAGTCTCTAGGCATACTATAAATCCATATATATAATGTAATAAAAAGTGATTTTAATATCATTTTCTACTTAAATATCTCATATCGGTAAACTGATTAAACAAATAAAGAACCGAATTCTTAGCAGAAATGAGCATTATTTTTCCATTTAGTCGCATATTTACGAATAATATGCATTTTTACCGCAGATTTATTTTCATATTTTTGAAAAATAAATTAAATATCTTTAATAATAAATAAATATATTTACATAATGACATTTAACAAATCATTGACTTTACATTGTAAATATTCATAAATAAATATCTTTAATTTCATTTATTAATTTAAATTATTGAATATATTTTTTTAGTCAAACAAACTTATACATATCTCCTTCATAGAAATAGACAAACATATATGTTTATATATGTACGAAGTTAATATATGTTTATAAGTTTGCTTAACTTGATATATGTGCTTATATGTTTGCTTAAATAGAAAAGCTATCTGAAAGGTAATTTATCATTTAAATCTTCATTGGGAAGTAGATGCATTAAAGATATTCAGACAAGCGGATTAGAAGATGAATCATTCCATTATTTTTTTGTTTACTTGACTGTTAATGTATTTGATTCATTTTTCTAAATCTATCATTAGGGTTCTAAGAGAAATACTTCTAATTCTGAGAATTGGGCAGCGAGTTGCATTTAAAAAGTTTTTTTATGAAAAGACGATCATTCCTTGGAAAATTGGAAATACTTAATTATCTTTTTTTTATTTTTTATTTTTTATTAAAACTTTGATCTTTTTGTTTTACTAAAATAAAATAGTTTGTATCATTTACTTGTTCTTCTTTTCTTTATCTCCAAAGGAAAAAAAAATACCCATCTCAAAATGAGATTTTCGCTAATTAAAATTTTCCCTCCGTGAAAAATCTCCTAAAGATTTACAAGGACATTAATGAGATAATTTCCTTCCTTTTGCAGGAGATCATTGCAATAAACCAGTGAATCTCAAAACCCAGCTCGAATCCGAATAAGTCTGGGCGTACGGGTCAGGGAATTCAATTAATATTATTTCGTTCTTTATTTCCGGAGAAGATCAAAGTGAAATGCAGATACAAGTTTTTATGAGGAGGCACAGACGCAGGGTTGTTAATGAATTCTATTACCCCAGAGGTCCCTCTTAATTAAATAATGAGCGGCATTTAGATATCCGCGCTTTGTAATCATCCATGAGGTTGTGTTCCAGGAAGAAATATATGCATACATGAATCGTGTTTATAGGCACAAGCTGGTGTCAAATTATTGCTTTCTTTATCGAAAGCTGAATTTGAGTAAAAACACGAGAAGGATAAATTATTATTATTTTTTTATTTTTACAAATAAAACATTGCATCGATTTTAAAAGTAATGAGATAAAGAAAGCATATATACATATGCGTATGAATTATTTAGACACAGTCCAGTCGCATTAATGTGACTACCACCTACTTTCGACGTCAACGTGAAATAACCAATCACAAAAGGCAGGTGGCAGCACTTTGTAGTGTAGTATATATAAGGGATGTCCTAGGGTATCGGAAATCATTTCAATCGTTGGCGTAATGCAGAAACGTAGCTATTTATCCGACGTCCAAAAGGGCATGATTATTGGCTTTCGGGACATGGGTGGAAGCATTTCGGAAACGGCTATTTTTGTGAACTGTTTGCGTGCCGCCGTGGTAAAAGTATACCGTGCATGACATCAGTCCTTGCATCTGTCCTTGGTGACCATGTCTACCCCTTCATTCGAATTACTTTTCCTCAAAATGATGGCATCTACCAGCAGGATAATACAAGGTGTATGTGCGTGGTTAGAAGATCACCAGGATGAGTTTACCGTACTCCCCTGGCCAGCAAACGCACCGGATTTAAACCCAATCGAGTATCTGTGGGACCACTTCGATCGGGTTGTTCGCGCCATGGATCCTCAACCGCGTAATCTAACGCAGCTGGCCACGGCACTGGAGTCGGCAGGGTTCAACATCCCAGTGAACACCTTCAGAAAGTTAATTGACTCTCTTCCTGCACGTCTCGCAGCGGTCCGCCCTGCCAAAGGTGATTATTCTGGCTTTTGACAGGTGGTCACATTAATGGGACTGGACTGTGTGTATATCCTGTTGCGCTTGTCAAGGGATTCTTCTAAGATGACGAGTAGACAGTCATTTAGCTAGAACAGGGGGACTACGAAAAGGCGACTGACCTATGTATGGGATATATATACATACATATATATATATAGATATATGTGTCTCTTGCAAGAACTTAGAGGGGGAAAATTTCTGCACGGATGACTTTCAGGGAGTTTGGTTGGTCACTCTACGGTCATTTTGTGCAAATTTTATTATAATTAGGCCGGGACCTACAGTTTAACGTGGATTTCGAATCATTCACAAACAACCATGCCACCACCAATATTCGAATCTGAAGCCTGTAGTATCAAAGGACTCCAAGCGCGTACTTCAAACACTTTTTAATAATCAAAATTGTTTCAAAAGAATCTACGACTGTAGACCTTTGCTTGAGTCACTGGCTCATAGAATTTCTTACCAATGGATTCCTGCCCACTGTGGAATTGTGGGCGACAAAACAGCTGATACACTGGTTAAGGAAGAAACTTTGATAGAGCTACGCATTAATGGACTGCTTTCATTTCATGCGAATAAATTGTTTGTTAACTTGACTCTTAATAAATTTTTTAAATAAGATATGAATCAGCCAATAGTTCTCTCTTCCCTCAGATTTATCCGTCTCTTATCTATAAAAGACGGAGAATTCTGAGGGAAGAGAGAACTATTCTCAGTTTTACAAGAAAGACAGCTGTTTAGACGTTGAAGCTGCTTAGACGTTTGACTGGTCATGAAGGTTTACGTGATCACCTCTATAGAATTGGAGTGGTAGATTCCCAAATCTGTGTCTTGTGTGACTTTAGTCGGTTTATGAATTTTAAGTAATTGTAATGCACTTCTCGGTGTGGGGGCAAGGTTAAAAAGTGTTAGAGAGGCCGAGAACTAATGGTTTGGACGCCAATGTTTATCATTTGCAAAATAAAAATATTAAAATTAATGTTAATCTGAAATTAATTAACTATGGTATAACATTTTTTCATTAAGTAACAATGTAAAATACTAAAAAGATTGAAAAAATATGCAAGTAGAGTTTTTTTTTTTTTTAATTTTTTTGTACAAATCCTATCGAACTCTAAAAAACAATTAACATATTTCCATTCCATTAAGATGAATATTTTAAATTAACAGAATTTCTGCGACAATTAATTTATTTTTTTTAATTTTTACAAAAAAACCGTTTTAAATATAAAGATACATTTTAAAATAAAATACTAAAGGAAATTTTAAGTTTCATCAGAAAGGTCCTCCTGGTATTATAGTAAGTCTGATCAATTAAAAAAAATAAATAAATAGAGAGCTAAAATATTTTCTTTATTTTGCACCACCGCAGGAGATATGATCCCCGTGAGAAGAATTGTGTTATTGCAGTTTTTTTTTTCCCAGTCCGCGAAAAAGAGACGCTGCAACAAACAATGATAAATCATCCCAAGAACTGGATGGAGTTATCGCAAAGAATGGCATTTTTAGATGTTTTATTTCTTGCGCTTCGGTGGCACAGAGTGAAGAAAGCCGATTTTCGGTATTCCGATGGCTGGGTGCCAAATGTCTTCTGCTAAAACTGCGTGACAGTGAAGTTGTTTTATGGAATGGTGTTCCAATCTGGCTCATCATAGTTCTTTAAACAGTAGACTGAAATTTACCTTAAGTGGGAAAATTAAAGTACATGAATTATTTCCACTTAAAGATTATTATGAGCCTAAAAGTACATTAATGGCCTTTTTTTTGCGAATGTTGCATAATTTTGCATGGGTTTTGATAAGTATTTCTTATAAGTAAAACCACAAGTCATCTAGAAGTGATGACTTTTTATAAATTCCTATTCCTATACAGTAGATATGATGTAGTATTGTCTCACTTTATGTAAAACTGTAGTAGATATTTCGTTAGTTTGTGTAGCTCGAACTGGGTGTGGTCAAAATGAGTCCAGTAACACATTTATTTTGACACGCACAAGTACCGCAATTACAATTTTAAAAAATAAACAATATTTTACAATTACTAATGCTTACTTACCTGTAAATTTAATATCTAGCATGTATATTTAATAAAAATTCGATTTAACTATTTAGGAAGGATTCCACTTTTAGCACTCAGGATGAAAGATTGTAATTCAGCGCCTGTTACGACATGCGACCTCTCGTGATTGCCTACTGACGAGTTCTTCTGAACGACAGAAAGGGCACTCTTGCAGTGCGTAGGAGGAACCAAGGTTACGAGGAAACACGGTTACAAAACTAAAAATTTGTTTGACCTTATTCCCCGAAATTTAAAAGGTTATTAAATGTTTCGCAATCTTAATAGGAATTATTTCTAATTGTATGATTCTTATAATCACTTGTAGAATTCAACTTAAACGATTCATTATTATTTTATTGTTATCATGATGTTAGCCAAATTATTATTTTGATTTAAAACAATTATTTTATAGGAATTTAAAATGCTTATTTAATACAGGTATGCAACGTCAGGCTATATCTTAATAAAATTTAACCAAATTATTAAATTACATGCTTTTTAATTTTTAAAGTGATACAGTTAATAGCTTTAGAATAATATATATGGCTTTATTAATGTTCAACAGTTTTCACTGTGATGTAATAATTAATCCCGATGGTGATAATACTGATTTAATAAAAAAAAAAAAAACATAAAAAATCACTGATAAACTGATTTCTCTAAATCGGATTTAGTATGTTTATTAATATTTTGCAAATATTCACATTATTCGTTGAGCATTTAATGGATATATTCAGCAAACAGCCGATTTTTATTTTTATTTACATTGAATTTTTAATTAATTGTTACCTGTATATGGGATTTACGTATATTTAATTTCAATCATATTACTCATATTTTTGTATGCAATCATTTATTTATTTATTTTTCAAAATATACACCAAAAACGACGAAATGTCTAACAATATTTCTATAATTCATGTCGTAGGAATACCCGGGTAACGTATAAGTTAGTTTAAAATTTTAGCTCACTGTAAAATGGAATGTTTGATTATGGAAAGTGTATTCCTTAAGCTATCATCAAGCGTTCTTATACACTGAAGTGACAAAAGTCATGGGATAGCAATATGCAAATTTTCAGATGGCAGTAGCATCGCGTAGAACAGGTATAAATGCGCAATGCTTTCGCAGAGCTTTCATTTCTGCTCAAGTTATTCATGTGAAGAGATTTTGACGTGATGATGACCGCACGACGGGAATTAACAGACTTTGAACGCGGAATGTTAGTTGGCGATAGACGCATGGGTCATGCCATTTCGGAAATCGTTAGGGAATTCAACATTCCCAGATCCACTGTGTCAAGAGTGTGCCGAGAGTATGAAATTTCAGGCATAACATCCCACCATGGACAGCGCAGTGGTCGACCGCCTGCACTTAACGACCGAGACCGGCGACGTCTGCAAAGAGTCGTAAATTCTAACAGACAAGCAACACTGCGTCAAATAACCGCAGAAATCAATGTGGGACGTACAAGGGACTTGTCTGTTAGAACTGTGCGGAGAAATTTGGCTTTCTTGGGCTATTCCAGCAGAAGACCGACTCGAGTGCCTTTACTGACAGAACGACAACGCTTGCAGCGAGTCTCGTGGGCACGTGAGCATATCGGTTGGTCCCTAGATGAATGGAAAACCGTAGACTGGTCCGATGAGTCACGATTTCAGTTGGTAAGAGCTGATGGTAGGGTTCGAGTGTGGCGCAGACCCCACGAAGCCATGGACCCAAACTGACAGCAAGGCACTGTTCAAGCTGGTAGTGGCTCCGTAATGGTGTGGGCTGTTTTTTCATGGCATGGACTTGGTCCTCTGGTGCGACTGGACCGAACATTGACTGGAAATGCTTATGTTCAACTACTTGGAGATCACTTGCAGCCATTCATGGACTTCATGTACCCAAACAATGATGGGATTTTTATGGATGACAATGCGCCATGTCACCGGGCCACAACTGTTCGCGATTGGTTTGAAGAACATTCTGGAAAATTCCAACGAATGATCTGGCCACCTAGATCGCCCGACATGAATCCCATCGAGCATTTATGGGACATCATCGAGAGGTCTGTTCGTGCCCAAAATCCTGCACCATCAACGCTTTCACAATTATGGACGCCTATCGAGACAGCATGGCTCAATATTCCTGCAGAAAACTTCCAACGACTTGTTGAGTCCATGCCACGTCGACTTGCTGCACTTCGCCGGGCGAAAGGAGGGCCGACACGATATTAAGAGGTATCCCATGACTTTTGTCACTTCAGTGTATATATATATATATATAATATATATATATGTTATCTTCTTAAACATTAAATAAATATTTTTAAACAACTTTATATTTCGTATATAAACATAAAATTATTTTCATATATAAACATATCTAATGACATTTAAAACTTAAATTAATTTGTATTAAATTATTTATAATTACTTGTAATGTAAAATGGAAATTTAAAAACTTACTTAAGATATATACTATTTCATATTACACTTTTTAACAAAAGCTTTAATTTCACAGTGAGATAAATTATTAAATGAGGTCGAATCAAAAGAAAAATTGACAAAATTAATTTATCGATTAAATGTTAAATAAAACTGAAAACATTTTTGACAAATTAGCACCATTTATTTATTTTATGCGATTTGTTCATTATTATTTTTTTACAATATCTTTCTTTGCGAATTAAGTATGATTATGAATTTATGCAACTTGGTATTACAAAGCTTGAATGGAAATGAATAAAAATGGGACTAATTGCATTTTCAAATTCAGTCGAAAGAGTTAAATGAAGAGTTATGATTGTGTTAAAGCTCCTCTGGACACCATGAATGGTGTTCTCTAATCTCCCATTCAAATTTCTTCAATGAAAATAAAGGAACATAATTCAATGCTCTGTTCCTGAAAAGCTTCATTGTAAAGCCCTAAATAAAATATACATTCTAGTTTGTTTTGTCAAAATAGGATTGGTAGTATTTGAAATCCTTTATAATTAAAATATATCGCTTTCAAACTAATTTTAATTTTTAAGTCTAAACGGTTTTCGATTATATTTTATGATTTATTTATAGTAATTGTGAAAAGAGTTTCTTAGATAATCGGTAAGAATATACAATTTTTGATCTATAACAAATAGATGTAAAAAACAAAGCATTTAAAATTTCAATTATTACATATCTTAGATGTTTTAGGATAAATATAATAACAAACAGTATATATTTGCTGCTTTAAAATGTATAATTATTTAAAAGAATCTGCTTATTACGAAACATTAAGCACCATATAGAAAGTATGTCGATATAGAGGCGAAAGCCCTTAAAGCCATTGTAACGTCTCGGCCTATACTAGACGGCCTATACTATAACGGCTTCAAGAAAGGTCCACTTTCAGGGCAAGACTTTAATTTTTATTTACAAGTATTATATACATATATACATACAGTAAATTTGATTCACAGATGCAGTTCCCTCCAAGGACGGAGATTTTCAGAGACCTCGAATCTACGACCAATATAATGCACCATATGGCATGATACTCGAAACCACTTCATTTTTTAAACAGGTGAATAACTAAGCCCAATCCAGTCACTTCAAAGACAAAAATAAAAGGAAAACACTTCAAGTTCGACTAGTTGCAGAACTCTCTCCCTTCTTCACCAAAAAAAAAAAAAAAAAAAAAAAACCTCCTTTTAAACTTCCCATGCTTCCAGATTACCTAGTATTAGCTTCCCTCATTTCTCATTGTAGTAGACATTTTTTAACACGTTATAAAGAATTTTTTTTATGACACAAAATTAATATATATAATATAATATATATATATAAGAAATTTATCCTTCAATCATCGGAAAGAAATCATAACAAAAAAAATTAGTTGTTATATTTTTTAATTATAATATCAATTTTTGTAAGACTCCCACTTTTAAGTTAGTATGAATTTTTACAAAACATTGAGAAAATTCATATATTTTGTTAATGAAACATGATATTGATCAAGTTTTAATGAAAGTAAAAAATTATTTCAATAAATATGTTTTCTTCAGTTAAACAGTTGAACAGTTTTTCGATTTGAACCATGATAAAAACAATTATTTAGTCAGTAAGCCCTATTAAATAAAAATTGTGAATAATTTTACCTAAAACAATTCAAACATTCATTATACAGATTTTAACTTTCGTTTGTTATAAGTACTGAATTAATAATAATTTATCAATATGTGTACATTTAACTGTTTGAAATATAAATCCCAAATGTGCACGACTCTAAGAATAATCAAACTCGACTCTCAAACTTTTCAATTCTGGAACTCTGAAGAGATAAGAAAAGTCAGTTCCTAGGAAATTTCTCTTTCTCTAAATGTCTCCGAACCCATCTTAAATTTTACATCACAAATTCTAAAGTTTCTAGTTAATCGGGATTCGTATTTACTCTCCGAAGAACAAGCAGCAAAATGAAAATCTTGTTTAAGCGATTCTGCAGGAAGCCTTGCCAATGGGGAGCAGGACTCAATGGATTGCAAAGTGCACTCTCATTTTCCAACATTGTTCTGGAAATCCTTTAACGTGAAACTATCGCGTAATAAACACGGCGGAATTGTTACCGGGGAATGTTTGGAAGGCGGATTAGAAGTTCTATGTAGAACAGAAAAACCAGATAAACATTCAGACCGAGCTTAATCTGCTGTCTGCCTTATTCCAGAATAAATCGTTATGAATAAAAGAATAACAGTATCTTCTAGGTAAAAGTGACTGATTCTTTCAGATAATAATTGAAAACATTTTAGAATCTGTTTCAGCAATGACAGATACATGACCACCAGTTAATTTCCCACCAATTGTAGGAAATTAAATGTTTAGAAGATTTTCAATGTTAGATTTTCAATGTTTTAATTCAAATATTTAAAAGTGTTTTTTTTTTTTATTTTTATCTATGATGCGTATTTGATTCATGTCAATGTCCAATATTTGCCACTAATGGAAAAATATTGTAGCAGATTTAATATTATTAAGGTTGCAACACCTATTGGAAATAAAGGGTAGAATACTTTTGAACAGGACTTTTAGATATAACAAGTGTTAAACATTCCGTGTCTAGGTAAATAAGGATATTATATAGGAAATTTACGTGGTCACACGAATTAAAGTGGTTAATGGCCTCATGTATTCACGTATTATCACATATGGTCTCACGTATTTTCAAAAGGTAATTATCATTCACATACATGATAATAATAACAAGCAGAATAATTTTTTCGTTTTTGAAAATTGTAATGTTGAATTTATGCAATGTTAAGAATTCCGAGTCGTAAATAATGGTATCATATAGCAAATTTATGACAAAAAATTAATTAAGCGGTCTCATGAGTTAAATTGATTAATTATCTCACTTATTTCCTTAAAGGTAAAATTGAAAAAAAATATTCGTAAATTAAAAATATTATTAATATAATCTTCTCTTTTATATTAAAAGTAATTTTTTACGAAAAAGGTTTCAATTCTCAGTTTTTTTTTGAAACCTACATAATAAGGCAAATTATTTGATATTTATTGAAAAGTACTATGACCAACAAAACACATTTTTTTAGAAATTCAAACGACCTTATTTTCCGTTTTTTCACATCGTTACTGTGTACTTTTTAATCACTTGTAAACTTCTAAAAAATCAAGATTGACTTTAGAAAAATTTCCGGATCAGAAAACAAACAACGTGTTACCTTCTCCTAAGTCAATATGGACGTCCATGTTTCGAGACCTTTCAACCTAACTCTGGCCATAAAAAACAGACGAGCAAGCCAATTGATTTTTCAATTTTTCTCATCGCTAAAAAGTTCCCCCAACTCAAAGAAGATTTTTTTTTCGCTTCAGTTAGTTGATTACTGTTCTATGCTTTCAACCGGTCAGCCATCGAGCACATGGGGCTTTTTTCCGACTCTTGTTTAGGTGCTGAAAAGGGAAAAAAATCATTTTTTTTTATTAGATAACTTTCTTTGTTATCAAATCTTTTGTGTTGATTTTCTTCAATATCTAAATTACTCTTTTTAAATGTATTACATATTATTACCTAATTCTTATTACATATTGATTACTTGATTCTTATTACATATTATTACTAAACATTATTACATATTATTACACATATTATTACTAAACATTATTACATATTATTACACATATTATTACTATACTATACATATTATCACATAAAGATAAATGTCTGTGATTGTACTACTGTGCCCAAAAAGTTATTTCATCAGGATTTGTTATTAACAGATTTTTGAAATTATTAATATGAATAATATATACTACTGTATCCAAAAAGTGAGCCCCATTTTCAATATAAATTTCCGGGGCTTATGAAATTTCAATTTGTTTTTTCTTTTTTACTTTGCTGGCACTGTCTTTGACATCTATATGAAATTTTACGTCAAAATATTCATTAGTGTTTGAGTTACGTTTGGCTTTATGAGACGCTAATACTGATGCCGGTGATTTTTGAAATGCCTGAATTAATTGACCAAATAACAATTGAATAAATAAAGAGTTTTTGAAAAAAATAATAATTGGTCTTACTTTCTTGGCACAGTAGTATTACATTAGAAAGATTTTGTTAAAGAATAAAAAATAAACATAAATATATAGGTCTTGGAAAAAATTTGATGGTACAATTTATTTGATGAATATATTATACAAATATTTGATGACCGATTAGCAAAATCCTACAATGTGAAAAAATTTCAAGCATAATATTTCAGATAACCATTTTGATGTAAAATAATTAATAAATATTTATTTTAATTTTTATATTTACGTAATATTTTATATAATTGAATGAAAAAAAAACAAATGGTAAAATTTCAACTATGTTTTAAGATACTAATAATATTATTAAATACGTTAAATTATACAATTTTATTGGTAATGATTAAAAACATTCATAATAAAATAAATTACACGTAGATTGATTACAGTTTATGTTTACAAAATTAAATTTACTTACAATAACAATATTAATCAAATGTAATCACTTTCTTCAAACATGAATTTATGTAAAAAATATGTAATTATACAAAGAAGTAATAATTTCGTAAAATTGTCAGTTATCTATTAATTTTTTTCAAGTGTATAATAACCAAATTTTATAAACACGTTAATTATCCATATGTTTCAATTTACACTTGAACTATTGGAAAAGGAATAATTTAAATAATATTACATCATTTAAAAAATAATGAGTAAACATTTTTAATAGAAAGTTTATGATGAACTTTAAGCATTCAAATACAATTCCACAAATTTATTTACTTTTCATTTTTAAAATTATGCAAATTAATAATTTTTTTATTTATTTAAAAATTGTCACTTTAAAAGGGAACTAAACATGTTTCAGAAATCATTTCGTTCTACTTTAAAGCTTAACATAAAAAAAAAGACACTGTCTTTTATTTTTTTTTTCAAATACCTAAAACTTTCAGCTGTCCCTTTGGCGGAGTAAAAAGCCATCACATGTTTCTTGAGAACACAAATTTAATTTTTAGTGCATCCCCGTGGGAGTTAATTCCTTTCAGTTCTGTTACTCAATCTTCCTTTTAAAGTAAAAACACCTCAGTATTAGGTGATACTGCTCTTTTCTTTCTTTTTTTTTCACTGTAATGCATGCCGTAAAATTATATATGTATACGCAAAATTTCTTTCACTGCAGAGCCTTTTATCTTTTTAACGTTTTAAAGGAAATAAAATACCCCCTCCGCTATAATATTTTTTTGTTAGAACTTTGCTAAATGAATTGCACTTTTTTTTTTTTTTTTTAGTTCTTTAGTTATGTAATTATTTGGTATCCCCAGAGTAGGGAGAACTAATGCATGAGTTTCTAATTAAACGCTGGAAGTAGCTGAAAGAAGTAACTCTGAAGAAGAATTTTAACAAGTTCATATTTTTTCATTAAATATTTAATATTTTTAAATTTTGTATTTGCTATATGTTTAATATAACTTTAGAAAATGGTTAATACGGTTCAATTAATACGGTTAACTCTAAATTAAAGACACAATTTAGGAACTATATATTTCATATAAAAGATCTATATTTTCGAAAACTGTCGCACTTATTACCAGAGTTATATATATATATAGTGTTGCTTCCTATTTTTAGAAAAAAATTACTTCATTATCTTAATGGTTATTGTTTGTTAATAAAAATTTAGTTATTCTGTATTTATATTGCAATAAAAGTATTTTAAAGGTGATATTTTTTTTTCTATCAGTTGTATTTTAATAAAGAGACACAAAATTTATTTTTAGCAAACTGTAATTCTTTAAAGAATTATTATTATTTCTTTTTTGCCATTTTGGTGAGATTGTTTTTTTCTTCTTCATTTCATTTTACATTGGGAGACAAAACTGGCAAATGCCTTTCAGCAATTTTCTTTTTCCCCGATCATTTCGGTTTGATGCCGAAATAAAACAAAGCGCCTCTTTATATTATACGAATAGCGTTTTGCTTTGGGAAGAGCATAAGAAAATAATTTTTTGCCTTTAGTCTTCTTTTTTTTTCGCTGAATAGCAACTGCAGCTTCGTATCACGGCGAAGGCATTTTCACGGCAACTTCTATAATGGATACTTTCCTTTTATAGCTTCAGAAAGTAACTTGGTGTTGATGCAGTCGGCAATAGTGTTAGTGTCCTGGACTTATCTGAGGATTTTGCTCTAATGTTAGTCTTATGACTGATGGCGCAATAACCTGCCAAATGTGTTTCCTTAAGCCTCTGTGTCTGTTTCTGTTTAAAACTGCTCTTCCGCTTATGCTGCTCGTTCCTACACGCATCTGATTTTGGAAAAAGATATTCCGGTTTTTATGAGGTTTAAATTTATTGTTGTAGTTTGGATTGACGATAGCATACATTATTTCCAAAATGTAATTTTTGTAAATGTTTTCTTTTTCCGTCAGAACTTTTAATGATAATCTGGAAATCATTAAAATCAACCAGATGCGAAATTCAAATTAGATGAATATTTTATGAGTCAACCAATTGCATGCCTGTCATCTATATACAAACAACTGTTAAACCACTGTACTTGAAGGCAAAACTTGTAGCACCAAGCTCCATTTATTTATT
Source organism: Caerostris darwini (assembly GCA_021605075.1). Taxonomy (NCBI): domain Eukaryota; kingdom Metazoa; phylum Arthropoda; class Arachnida; order Araneae; family Araneidae; genus Caerostris; species Caerostris darwini. The sequence goes on from BPLQ01002694.1 coordinate 148,348, forward strand.
TTTGTAATAAAAAGTTCATATAATAATTATTCTAAGTGCTCTATAAACAATAAATTGCCATATACTAAAGATGATTTGATATACTATTAATCAAATGTGCATTGTGAATAATATTTAAAAAAAAAGACCTTTAAATGCATTTATAAAAAATAAGCCAATTAAGGAAACAAATTTCTCCAAGCACTAAAAACACACATAAATAAATAACTTACCACATAGTCGGGATTAACGCAGTGCACAAACTTTCTAATCTGTTACCGTCTAACGACGATGCTTGCAGAGATTTATGCGAAGCGTTAGAATCTCATTTTCGTTCCAAAACACTTAAGTAGTTAAAAAAATTGGTCACAGATAATGCTCTCTCATAAACATTTTTGGAATTCTGTTCTGTCGAACAGTGTTCCCCGCAGCGAAGAGACAGCAGTGCTATTCAATCTGCGAGCAATGAGTCGGCCGATTTGCATAATTGATGCCACACAAATGTCGCGGAGTTAATTTCAGCTTCAGGCCGTCATGTTACAGCCATTGTCGTAAATTCAAGATAATGGAGCAAATCTGCTAACGTGAATGCGTGAGAAAATTTAGGAGCTTTTATTTTGTATTTATGGTTATGGCAGAAATTACGTGACATTTTGCACTTTCGCTTTACTTCGTGACATCCGGTTGAAGATTTAGTTTCTATATCTTTGGGGATGCGATATAAATATAAGAAAATTTGCATCATTTGCACAAATATGTCACAGTGATTTAATAAGATACGCAAGTAAAATACTTAAAATCTAGTTTTATCAAGTTATATATGGACTCATTTGTATATGAAATTGATCAGTATGTAAATAAAAGTGAATTGTTTTCAATAATGTGATATGCAAATTATTTTTGAATTATATTAATTACTTCAAGATTTCAATACATGTAATGTAATAAAAAGTGATTTTAATATCATTTTGTGAATATCTCAATTAACAGAAATTATTAGAAGAATTACTCTTTTTAACAGAAATTATTAGAAGATTGAGTATTATTTTTCCAATGAATTACTTAATTTTCCCAATTAGTTGCATATGTACGAATAACATGCATTTTTACCGAAAATTTATTTTCATATTTTTGGAAAACAAATTAAATATCTTTAAAAAAAATAGCTTTAAAAATAAATAAATATCTTTACATATTGAACAGTTAACAAATCATTTACTTTACATTTATAATCATCTATAAATAAATATATATAAATATTTATATAAATATTTATAAATATATATAAATATTTATAAATATATATATTTATAAAATATTTATAAATAAATATCTTTAATGTCATTCATTACAGTAAGTTATTGAATATATTATAAGTCAAGCAAGCTTATGCATATCTGCTTCATAGAAATGGACAAACATTTATATTTATTTATATTTGAAGTTAAACATATAATATTATGAAGTTTGCTTAACTTGATATATGTGCTTACAAGTTTGCTTAACTTGATATATGTCCTTATGTGTTTGCTTAAATAGGAAAGCTATCTGAAAGGTAATTTATCATTTAAACCTTCATTGGAAAGTAGATGCATAAAATATATTCTGACAAGAGGATTTGGAGATGAATCATTCCATTATACAATGATGGAAAATCCCCCCTCTTTTTTTGTTTACTTGACTGGCAATGTATTTGATTTATTTTTCTAATTCTATCATTAGAGTTTTAAGAGAAATATTGTTAATTTTAAAAAATATTCAGGAAGTTGTATTTAAAGAATTTTTTAATGAAAAGCCGTTTATCTATATAAAATAATATTCATTAAACTCCCACCAAAAATACGAGGCCTTCTATAACGATGGCTTGATTATTTATTACTACAATGCATGCTCACAATGGAAAGTGATCTCGAATCATCCCACTTACTACTTAATGTGCAGGTTTGAGATTATTTCCTTACTACAAAAGATTGAAAAAAATTAAAAAATAAGTTATTTATAGCACTTTTATATTTTCTAATCCTCTAAAATTTAATGCTTCAACTAATTATTTTCACTTCCTTTTATAAAATGGATGAAATAATTTCTTTTTATTTATTATTATCATTACAAATTTCTTTTTTTTTAAGTTTACACTATGCCCTCTTTTAAGATAAAGGTTTAATGTGAAACAAAAATTACAATCCATTCTGAAAACTTTGATTTTTAATTTTAATTTATTTAATTTTATTATGTTAATAATGATTTTCCCGATTCGTAGCAGAGTGGTAACGTTAACCACCAGCGCGAAAGAGGCCCACATTTGAATTCGCTACTGTAGTTCATTGCAGAAATGAAGAAACTCAAAGACGATTGTCGATTTCGACAATTTTCGACAAAATAAAACTGTATAATAAACATAAATATTCATAAGTTTAAAATAAAAACTCAGTATTACAATATTTCAAGATAATATTTAATTGTTTTTTTAAACTTTGATCTCTTGTTTTACTAAAAAAAATAGTTTGTATCATTTATTTGTTCTTCTTTTTATTATCTCCAAAGAAAAAAATACCCGTCTTAAAATGAGATTTTCGCTTCTTAAAATGTTTCGCCGTGAAAAATCTCATAATGATTTACAAGGACATTAATGAGATAATTTCCTTCCTTTTGCAGGAGATTATTGCAATAAACCAGTGCATCTCGAAACCCAGTCTGAATCCAAATACGTCTGGGCGTACGGGTCAGGGAATTCAATTAATATATCTCGTTTCTTAATTTGCGGAAAAGATCAAAGTGAAATGCAGATACAAGTTTTTATGATGAGGCGCAGACGCAGGGCTGCTAATGAATTCTATTACCCCAGAGGTCCCGCTTAATTAAATAATGAGCGGCATTTAGATATCCGCGCTTTGTAATCATTCATGAGCTTGTTCCAGAAAGAAATATATGCACACATAAGACGTGTTTATGTGCACAAGCTGGTGCCAAATTATTGCTTTCTTTATTGAAAGCTGAATTTGAGTCAAAAAACGAGAAAGATAAATTATTTTCTACAAATAAAACATTATATCGATTTTAAAAGTAATGAGATTAAGAAAGCGTATATCAATATGCATATACATTTGAATTATTTATATATATCATATTGCGCTTGTCAAAGACTATTTTAAGATAACAAGTAGTCAGACGTTTAGCTAGAATATATATATATATATATACATATATGGTGATGCCCTGATGGCTGGGTGGCTAGTGATCTGGCGCTCGGTACGACAGATTTCAGGTTTAAATCTGGGTGGTGTCATGGGGATTTATAATGGATCGGATACCACTTTAAACCATATGTCCCGATCTAACATGATCGTAGAGCGTTGTGGTTTAGTGTTACTCACGCCGTAGCATATTTTTCAGGCTACACGTGTCTCCTGGGTAGTGCTAAATGAGTAACTCTGGGTAGTGCTACCTTTGCTTATGGAATAAAGATAATTGTCTCTGTATTGCCAGCTGCATTAGAACAACAATAGCATATATATATATATATATATATATGCTATTATTGTTCTAATGCAGCTATATATATATATATATATATATATATATATAGATAGATAGATATGTCACTTGCCAGAACTTAGAGGGGGCTAAAAGTTCTGCATGGAGGACTTTTATAGATAATTTCGTTCGCATTTGGAGTCATATGGAAGAACACGTAGACTTCTATATGATTCCAGTTTGACTATTGATGCGAGATGTAATATTCATATTGTCGCATTTGTTGCCTTGTGTCCTCGTTTCTGAAAGCAGAGATTACAAAATATATATGTATATATAGTCATATATTATTATTTAAGTAAATCGTTTTTACTTTGAATACCGTAATGATTAGTAATTATACATTAAGAAACCTGTTTCATTTGAAGGAAGAATTTGTTTCATAACAAAAATTATTTTTGTATGTGTATTTTTTTCAATAATTGATTATGTGAATTAACTGAATTTGCGCATTAGGTGCATTATCTTGTATATATTATTGAATGCATTAATGTGTATTATTTCCTAAATAATACATAATTTCTTCACACCATCTTTAGTTTAACAGGCCCAATGTTTAAATGAATGATGAAAATGGAAAAGAAAACCGACTTTTGGTTATAAAGCTGATATACTGGGTAAGAAAGGAACTTTGATAGAACGACGCATTAATCGGTCGCTTTCATTTCATACGAATAAATTGTTTGTTAATTCGAATCTTACGAAAATTCTTAAATAAGATATGATTCAAACTAGTTATAGATAAGAGACTGACAATTCCCTCTTAACAAATTGATATAAATAACAATTGTTGAGCTTTGCATGTTTAGAAAAAGGTTTAGCAATTGTTTTAGCATTCGTAGATGTGGTCGTTTGTTTGTGTAGCTGGATCAGGGTCAGGGTCACAAGAACACACATTTAAAAGACACACCACTTTAATTGCAATTGCACAAGCAATAGCATGACACACTACAAAGATTAACATACAACAGACATTTAAAGATATATACTTATATTTAAGTGAAATAATTCCACTTCTAAACTGTAAATAAAGTTAGTCAGGTTCACGTTGGATAGCGAGATATACTTCCTCTCTGTATGAGAGTTTCTATTTATCCACAGAATGGTGCTAACTATATCTTCTCTCGGGGTGAGAGACTGTAAACTAAACCTCTCTGAAGTAGCAGCTAATTATGCATTTGTGGAAGATTCCACTTCTAGCTCTCGATGAGAGTTCGTAACTAACGGCAGCGTTGGTTTTGTCGCACGTCCTCTCTGGCGAGAGACTTGATGCCTACTGACGATTTCTTCTGTACGACGCAAGGGGCGCTCTTGCAGTGCGTAGGAGGAAACATGGTTGCGTAGGTGGAACCATGGTTACATTAACTATTTTAATAGTATTTTAATTTTTACTTATCGTTCAATTTTTTCGATATATATATATATTAATATTAATGTTATTCTGGAAATAATTAACAGTAGTACAACGTTTTTTTTTCATGAAGTAGCAATGCAAAATGCGTGTAACATTGACAAAAATTGAAAATATCGGAAATATATGTTAGTAGAGCTTTTTTTTTATGTCAATCCTATCGAATTCTTACAAAAATATATATATATATATATATATATTTCCATTAAGATGAGTTTTTTAAATTAAGATATTTTTTGTTTCAATTTATTTTTTATTCTTAAAAACCATTTTAAATGTAAAGATACATTTTAAAATTTCTCATTTTTCCTGCTAAATGTATTTTAAGTTTCCTCAGAAATGTCCTCCTGGTATTATAGTAAGTCTTATCAATTAAAAACAAAAACAAATAAACATAAATAGACAACTAAAATATTCTCTTTATTTTGCACCACGACAGGAGATATGATCCCCGTGAGAAGAATTGTGTTATTGCAGTTTTTTTTCCCTGGTCCGCGAAAAAGAGACGCTGCAACAAATAATGATAAATCATACAAAGGATGGAGTTATCGCAAAGAATGGCATTTTGAGATGTTTTATTTCTGGCGCTTCGGTTGCACAGAGTGAAGAAAGCCGATTTTCGGTATTCCGATGGCTGGGTGCCAAATGCCTTCTGCTAAAACTGTGTGACAGTGAAGTTGTTTTATGGAATGGTGTTCCAATCTTGCTCATCATAGTTCTCTAAACAGTAAACTGGAATTTACTTTAAATGGGAAATGAAAATACATGAATTATAGTTTCTTAGGAGCCTAAAAGTATATTAATGGCATTTTTTTGCGAATGTTATATTATTTTGCTTTTATTTTTTAATAAGGATTAACCTAGGAAGGATGACTTTTTATAAATCCTATTCCTATTCAGTAGATATGATGTAGTATTGTCTCATTTTATGTAAAATTGTAGTAGATGTGTCATTTGTTTGTGCAGCTCGAACTGGGTGTGGTCAAATTGAGTCCCAAATTCAATAACACATTTTTTTGACGCGCACAAGTATCACATTTGCAATTTAAAAAATAAACAAGAACATTCAATTTAGAGATTTAGTTGAAGGATTCCACTTTTACCTCTCGGGATGACAGATTATAATTCAGCTCCAGTTGCGCCGTGCGTCCTCTCGCGTGAGAGTCTGATTGCCTACTGACAATTTCTTGTTTACGACGCAAGGGGAGCTTTTGCAGTGCGTAGAAGGAACCACGGTTGCGAGGAAACATGGTTGCGTAGGTGGAATCACGGCTTCGAAACTAAACATTTGTTTAACTGAATTCCCCGAAACTTAAAAGGCTATTAAATGCTACGCAATCCTAAAAGGATTTATTTCTAAATGTGTGATTTTCATAATCACTTGTAGAATTCAACATAAAAGATTCATTATTATTTTATTGTTATCATGATGTTAACCAAATTAATATTTTGATTGAAAAGAATTATGTTATGAAAACTTAAAATGTTTAATTTCTAAAACCATGCAAAGTCAGGCTATATCTATAATAAGATTTAAACATATTATTAAATTATATATTTTTCAATTTTTAAAGTAATATAGTTAATAACTGAGAATAATATACTTTTTTGTAATGTTAAATTTTTTTATTACAATTCACTGTAATATAATCATTAATCCCGATGGTAACAATAGTGATTTAATAAAAAAAACATAAACAATCACTGATAAACTGATATCTCTAAATCAGCTTTAATATGTTTATTAAAATTTTGCAAATATTCACATTTTTGTTCAGGATTTAATGGATATCTCCAATAAACAGTTTATTTTTATTTTATTTTGTAGGTAAAATATACTAATTAAAATACATAATAAGTATGAAAATATAATCACTCCATAATAGCTGTAAGTCAAGAGGGTTTCAGGTTACTTCAACCAAATGCTATAATTGTGATGCCTAACGCATATTTTAATACAAATTTTTATTGAAAACATCATCCAAATTTTTTCAATTGAAGACAGATCATATTGAGATGTCTATAATGACAGCATTTTAAGATTTCTATTTCCATGAATTTTTTTCTCGCTTTTTGGTTGTTAGCGCGACGAACTTGTAATGTAAGATTTAAATTTAATAAGAATACTTAAAATATATTTGTTTCCCATTTCACTTTTTAAAACAATTAATTTCACAGTGAAATAAATTATTAAATGAAGTCGATTTAAAAGAAAATTGACAAAATTAATTTATCGATTAAATGTTTTATTTTGAAAAAATAGCATCAAATTAGCACCATTTATTTATTTTATGCGATTTGTTCATTATTATTTTTTTTACAATATCTTTCTTTGCGAATTAAGTATGATTATGAATTTATGCAACATGGCATTTCAAGCTTGAATGGAAATGAATAAAAATGGGACTAATTGCATTTCAGGATTCAGTCGAAAGAGTTAAATGAAGAGTTATGATTGTGTTAAAGTTCCTCTGGACACCATGAATGGTGTTCTCTAATCTTCCCATTCAAGTTTCTTCTTTGAAAATAAAAGAACATAATTCAATGCTCTGTTTCTGAAAAGCGTCATTGTAAAGCCTTAAACAAAATATACACTCTAGTTTGTTTTATCAAAATAGGATTGGTTTCTTTGCAATTGAAATCCTTTATTATTAAAATATATTGCTTTCAAACTAATTTTAATTTTTAAGTCAAAGTGGCCTTTGAATCTGTTTCATAACTTATTTATAGTAATTATAAAAAGAGTTTCGTAGATAATCGATAAGAATATATATAATTTTTTATCTTTAACAAATATATGCAAAAATCAAAGCATTTTACAATTCTTACATATCTTAGATGGTTTAGGATAAATATATTGACAAACAGTAAATTTTCCCTGCTTTAAATTATATAGTTAAAAGAATGCCCTCATGACAAAACTTTACGCCCATATAGAAAGTATATCGATATAGAGGCGAATGCTCTTAAGGTCATTGTAACGACTCGGCTTATACTAGACTTTTAACAGCTTCAAGATTAGGGTCGCTTTCAGGTTCATAGGAACGCTTTAATTTTTATTTACAAGAATTATGTACATGTATGTAGAACTATATTTACAAAAAAATAAAATTATGGATAATATGATTCCCAAGTAAAAATCAGTCCAAGGACGGAAATTTTCAGTGTTCTCGAATCTACGACGAATCTAATGCACTGGTTTGCGGCAGACCTTGATTATCATACGCGTGATACACGAAACCACAACTGGCTCACTTTTGTAACCAGGCGGAAATCTGCTGCCAATCCAGTCACTTCAAAGGAGAAAAAAAAACCACTTATGGTCTACTCGTCACAGAACTATCTCCCTTCTTCACCAAAAACTCCCCTTTTAAGACAATTCCCCAAGAAGGAGTTAGCTTTCCTCACTTCTCATGGAAGTAGACATTTCTCAACTCGTGGTCTATCACCAATCACGATTGAACAACTCATAGTATATCATACTCAATTTGTAGTTGTTTCGACTCGTGAAGGTCACACAGGCATTCGCTTATTTCCTCATACATGATACGAAATGTCTGCTAACAGATTTGAGCGATAGGTATTTCTCATTAGTACAAAACTCTAATTGCATGTAATATGACTACCCACACTAAAGTTGTCTGCTGTCAAATTCGAGTGATGGGTTTATTATATATTTGTCAAATAACATGCATTATTCCTTCATGGAAATTAAATGTCAAAACTTTTCACATGAGAAAAAAATGCTACACCATGTATCTGCCATTTAAACACAATACCAACATGATAAACATATTAACGTGACTATCAATATCTCTTATAGCGAAACTGAATATTTCTTCAGTTTGAGTTGCTTGAGTGACATTAAATTCTGTCAAACTCTTTCATCATGATATATATTGAAATTTATGTTCGTATTTAATCAAAAGCTTATGTTTTGTGCTGATAAACTTTTAAAGTCTTTAGGTCATTATAAGGTTTGACTGCGGGTTTTGATGTTATCTAATTTACAGAATAAAAAATGTGTCCTGTAATATTTCGCTGTGTATCTGTTCCGAATTTAATGTTTATTTACAACTATCAATTTTCATTTATATTGTTTTCGTAAAATAGAAATTTTTATTTTACCTAAGTGAAAATGTACTCAAAATACTAAATTAGAGAATCCTGGCCTCTTCAGCTGAACATTATTGTTGAGATATATGACGAAAATTATTACAGTAGTACACAAAACTGTGAGATAGTAATGCATCATATTTGGTAATGAAGGAAATTGATTATCATATGGAGGGAAACAAAAAGATCCCATTTAAAATATATTATAAAAGTCCAATTTTCTAGTCATTTTCACATTGTTAATATGGTGAATAATATTTGAATTATTTAAAACTTTATACCTTGAATTATTTTCCTACGACACAAAAAATTTTTTTTTTTTTTTTTATAATAAGAAATATACTTATCAATCATTAAAAGAAATTAAAAACAAAAAAAGAAGTATTGTACGTTTTAATATATCATCAATTTTCGTCAAACTCATACTTTTAGATTAATATTAATTTTTAAACATTAAACAACAATTGTCTATTTTGTTGCGGAAAATGATATTGATCAAAACTTGGAGAAATAAAAATACCAATTTCAATACTTAAATTTTGTTCAGTTAAATATATGCTTAAATATAATTTTCCAACTTCAACCCTGATAAAAACTGTTATTTAGTCAGTAACGCCGTTTAAATAAAAATTGTGAACCTCCTCACTTAAAAACCACAACCTCCCTATTTCCTCAACTTAACAACAATTAAATTTTTTCACAGATTTTCCACTTTCTTTTATTATAACTAGATACTGACTAAAAGTACAAATAGATAAATAAACAAATAAACTGTAATAATAAATATTGATGCAATATATATATATATGTAACTGTCTCGAATATAAATCCCAAATGTACATGACTCTAAGAATAATCATACTTAACTCACAAAGTTTTTAAAAACTTTTGACATTTAAATAAAAATTTTTAATAATTTTACTAACAAATTTTACCTCAACTTAAAAACTATTAAAACATTTCTCATACAGATTTTAACTTTCTTTTGTTATAAATATTTAGTCATTAAAATTAGCAAAAATAATAAAGATAAAATACGTATTAAATAAAGATAATAAGTACACAAAATATAATAATGAACTAATATTAATTGATCAATATATATATATACTTAAATGTTTGAAATATAAATCCCAAAAGTGCACGACTCCAACAATAATCATACTCGACTCTCAAAGTTTTCAATTCTGGAACTTTGAAGCGATAAAAATGGTCAGTTCCTAGGAAATTTCTCCTTCTCTAAATGTCTCCGAACGCATCTTAAATTTTACATCACCCATTCAAAAGTTTCCAGTTAATTGGGACTCGTATTTACGCTCCGAAGAAAAAGCAGCAAAATGAAAAGCTTGTTTAAGCGATTCTGCAGAAAGCCTCGCCAATGGAAAGCGAGACTCAGTGGATTGCAAAACGCACTCTCATTTTCCAACATTGTTCTGGAAATCCTTTAACGTGAAATAATGGTGTAATAAACACGGAGGAATTGTTACCGGTGAATGTTTTCAAGGCGGATTATGTAGAACAGAAAAACCAGATAAACATTCAGATCGAGCTTAATCTGCTGTCCGTTTATTCCTGAATAAAGGAATAAAAGAATAAAAAGCATCTTCTGGGTAAAAGTGACTGATTCTTTTAGATAATAACTGAAAATATTTTAGAATACGTTTCAGTAATGTCAGATACTTGGCCAATAGTTAATTTCCAACCAATTGTAGAAAATTTTATATGTTCAGAAGATTTTGTATGTCAACAGATTTTAATGCAAATGCTTTATTATTATTGTTATTATTATCTGTGTTGCATATCTAAATCACGTCATTTGCCATTAATAGGAAAATATTTTAGCGAATTTAATATTATTAAGGTTATATATTTATAAGGTTATAACATATAGGTTTTTACCCTTTATTTCCTCCTATTGGAAATAAAGGGTGAAAATGCCATTGAACAGGACTTTTAAAGTATTTCTCTTTGCTTCTCTATTGAAATAAAATCTTAAAAGTTCAGCAAGGACTGACGCGCAATGAACCCTCTTTCTCTTGTAGATATTAAAACTGATCGGAAAGAGAGAGGGAAAAATATTATAGATCTTATAAATTATAACAAAGCTGTTTTGCAACCGTGCGGTTCCTGTGGCGTTCAGGAGAAATGGACCCTCGAGACACTTACTCTAGAGGAAGTAAAGCGCAAACACACGCTTCTGTTGAAAACCGTTTCGTTTGCAATCTCTCACCCCGAGAGGAAATATATTTAACACAACCCTGCGTATAAATTAACCTGCAGACACCCAAAGGTGAAATAACTTTTGCGCACCTTGCTTTTAAAAATCGCCGGAATCAGTTTTAGCATCTCACAAAGCCCAGCGTAATTCAAGCACTAATGAATATTTTGACGTCAAATTCCACACAGATTGTAAAGGACAGTGCCAGCAACCTAAAAAAGAAAAAAAAATGAAATACCATGTGCCCAGACAATTTAAATTGAAAACTTACTTTAAATTGGTCTTATTTTTTGGACACAGTGGTACATCTTCTTTTTGGAAGCTAATGAGATATAAAGCAATTTAACAAACTGAAATATTGTCGATGTTTGTAACAAGTTTTTTTTAAGAAGTCTTTAATTTATAATAAATTAAAATTAATTATAATTAAATTAATTATTTGATTATATAAATATTAAATATAAATTAATTAATTTAATATTTTATATTAAATTAGTTATATAAATATTAAATATAAATTAATTAATTAAATTATATAAATTTAACTAATTAATTTATTAATGATAATTCTTAATATAATAAATCTTTGTCACATGAAAATGAAAACAATTGCTGTCTTTCAACAACATACATTTAGAAAATCCTCCAAGTCACATAAAACACAAATAATAAAACACAAATACTTTTTTTTAAAGATGATTTCTGATATATATAAAGGGATTATGGGGCCTCTCAAGTTAAATTGGTTAATTGTCTTACGTACTTTCTAAACAGTAATATTGAAAAAAAAATATTCGTAAATTAAAAAAAGATAATATGACAAGACTATAATAAGACAATATTATGCTCATGCATTATATTGTCTTAAATTCAACCAATTTAACTTGTGATACCGTGTAACTAGAAGGATTACGTGGTCTCACGAGTTAAATTTATTAATTGTCTCACTCACTTTCTTAAAAGTAAAATTGAAAAAAAATTAAATTAAAAATACTATGAATATAGTCTTGTGTATAAAAAAGTAATTTTTTTTTTTTTAAGAAAAAGGTTACAAATTTTTACTATTATTACTTTTTGGAAATCTAAATAAAAAAGCAAATTATTTGATATTTATTGAAAAATACCATGAACAACAAAACATATATTTTTTTAGAAGCTCAAAGAACCTCATTTTCAATTTTTTCCATCGTTACTGTGTGCTTGTTAATCACTTGTAAGCTTTAGAAAAAAATGTCCGGATCAGAAAACAAACAATGTGTTACCTTGTCCTAAGTCAATATGGACGTCCATGTTCCGAGACCTTTCAACTCAACTCTGACCAAAAGAAAAACAGACAAGCCAGCCAATTGATTTTCCAATTTTTCTCATCGCTAAAAAGTTCCCCAACACAAAGAAGGTTTTTTTCGCTTCAGTTAGTTGATTGCAGTTCCACGCGTTCAACCGGTCAGCCATCGAGCACATTGGGCATTTTTCCCCACTCTTGTTGAGGTGCCGCAAAAAGGGAAAAAAATACCCAATTTTTTTTATTAGATAACCTCTTTTGTTATGAAATCTTTTGTGTTGGCTTTCTCCTATATTTAAATTACTTCTGTTAAATGTATCATATAAAGATAAATTTCTGGGATTGTATTGTATTAGTAAGATTCTTTATAAAATAAAGATAAATATGTAAGTCATAGAAAAATTTAGTGACACAAATTATTTAATGAATATATTAAACAAATATTTGATGACCGATCAGCAAAATTATACAATGTGAAAAAATACATATATGAAATAATACTTCAGCTAATCATTTTCATGTAAAATAACTAATAAATATTTATTTTATTTTTTTACATTTGCAGGATATTTTATATAATTTAATGAAAACAAAAGGTAAAACTTCATGTGTGTTATAAGATGCTAATAAAATTTTTAAATACTATAAATTATACAGTTTTATTAGTACCAATTAAAAAACATCCATAATAAAATTGTCAATTGATTAAAGTTTTTGATTATAAAATTAAATTTACTAACAATAACAATATTAATTAAATGTAATATTCTTTTTTTTAAACTTCAGACGCGAATTTATGTAAAAAATATATAATTATAGAAAGATGTAATAATTTTTAAAAATATATGTAAGGAGTAATTAAAATTCAAAAATTAATTAAAATTGTCAATTATCTATTTGTTTTTTTTTAAATGTATAATAACCAATTTTACACTTTAATTATCCATATACTTCAATTTATGCTTGAGCTATTAGAAATGGAATGATTTAAATGATATTATATCATTTAAAAAATAAAAAGTAAAAATTTTTAATTTAATGCTTATGATGAACATTAAATATTCAAATACTGTTAAGCAAATTTATTTAATTTTTTTATGCAAAATTGTAGACATGAATAATTTTATTCTATTTATTTAAAAACTGTCAGTTCATAAGAGAACTAAACATGTTTCAGAACATCATTTCGTTCTACTTTAGCTTAAAAGCTTAACATAAAACGAAAAAAAAAAAGAGATTGTTATTTTTTTTCAAATACCTAAAACTTTCAGCTGTCCCTTTGGCGGAGTAAAAAGCCATCACATGTTTCTTGAGAACACAAATTTAATTTTTAGTGCATCCCCGTGGGAGTTAATTCCTTTCAGTTCTGTTACTCAATCTTCCTTTTAAAGTAAAAATACCTCAGTATTAGGTGATACTGCTCTTTTCTTTCTTTTTTTTTTCACTGTAATGCATGCCGCAAAATTATATATGTATACGCAAAAAATGTTTTTTCACTGCAGAGCCTTTTATCTTTTTAACGTTTTAAAGGAAATAAAACACCCCCTGTGCTATAATATTTTTTTTTAGAACTTTGGTAAATGAAATGCACTTTTTTATTTTGTTTTATTTTTTTCTTAGTTCTTTAGCTAAGTAATTATTTGGTATTTGAGTAGGGAGAACTATACATGAGTTTCTAATTAAACGCTGGAAATGGCGAAAAAAGTAACTATGCATAAATTATTTTAACAAGTTCATATCTTTGCTCTAAATAATTAATATTTTTAAATTTTTCATTAGGTATGTCTTTGAGAAATATTTTTAGAAAACTTTAATAACAATTAGCACAGTTAACTCTAAATTAGAACTACGTATAAAAAATCTATATTTTTAAATGCAATTAAAATAATTAATTCACTAATAATTTATGATTATTCTTTTGTATAACGACAGTTAAACAAAGTATTTTATTTAATGTATTTCTAAAATTCATATTATATAATAAAACTCTTTTATGAATTTATCCCGTTAAGGCATGAGATAACATTGAAATTATATTTAAAAAAAAAAACAAAGATTTCTTTTTAATTTAAATAATTGTGATGTTGCTAATGTAATTTAATAACTTTTAGAATATAAGGATACACTAATAAATTTCTAAACATTAAAATTATTATTTATTTTGGAATTTTTATCATGATTATGACTGCTAACTAAGCAGTCATAATTCTCTATTATATTGACTGTTAAGTTCAATATAATAAATTAAACATTACTTATCAGAAAAAAAATTGTAATTTTAGATTCCTATTACATATTACAATGCAGTAGTTACTAATGTACTAATGTAGTAATTAGTTGTAAGTAATTAGTTAACATACTGCTTAGATTTGTATTATATTGACTACTAGAAAAATGATACTTTTCGTAAGATTTACTGAGCAAGTGTTCAACTTCTAAATGTCAGTTAATCTTGGAATTAAAAATTTACCTACTAAGATTAGGATCCTATAAATAAAACATTACTTCATTTTTCTCCTATATTTCACTTGAATTTCTACTTAACTGACCAGCATCTACAAAATAAGGTTTGTAATTTTAAAGTGTTGATTATATATATTTTAATAAATATGAGGATATATAAGCCAATTTTTTTTATTGAAATTAAATTTGAAATGTACAGTGACAGTGCACAATACTAATTTTGATTCATATTGAGAATAAAAATTCAAAAATAAATCTTTTTATGAATAGGAATTTTAGGAAATAGAATAAATAGGAATTTTATTTATTATATTAAATTAACCCTGTTTAAATTGCCAATCTACCATTCATTATAAAATTGTCTTTTCAAAAATATGGTTAATTTAATATAATGAATTTTATTTATAATATTATATTAACCATCTTTTACCATGTTTAAATTATCATTTAACCATTCATTTTATTAAATTATTCATTATATTAAATTATACGATTTTTGGAAAAACATGGTTAATTTAATATAATGAATTTTATTCCAAAATATACACTTATTAATAAATGTATATAGCAGTAAGCTAATCACTGAAGCATTGTACCAAAATTTAAGGAACCTCTTATTATTAGTTAATATCTTTCAGATGCAAAACATGTTAAAGAAAATTCGAAATTATAAAGTTTACAAGAAGGAGACTTTTCATATCGTTCACATTTAGAGTGCAGAAAATCACAAGCCTAAAGTTAAGTACTAGTTATTTAATTATGAATAATTTAATAAAATTAAATAAAATTTGCTTCTAAATATTCACCCATAATTAAAATTACATCCAATTAATAAAATCTCGTCCAGAAAACTAATAAGCCTTTTTAGATCCGTTAAGTATAACCAATAAAAAATACGATTCATACGTTTCCCTTGCAAAACTCAGAAGATCTACAAACGCAATATTCTGAGATCTAAATATGTCTTCAAAGTAGCTGATCCACGATTACAAACATAAATAAATGTAAAGCAAATATATTTTTAACTGATATTGAGCATCAACACGAAATATAATTATAAATATGTAATACATTTGTATATATATCGTTTATTTCTTTCAGTTCTAACTTTTTAAAATTCTAATTTTGCAACTTTGAAACTAAAACCAATATTTGCATGTTTGTCGCAATCTATTTTAATATATCAAGAATAGCAATGTGTAGGCTATATCCAAATAGTTAATTATGTATTTCAAACAAGTGAATTCTTAACTTAATTTAGGGTTATGAGATTTTACACCTAGCGACATTGATATCCCACTCATTTGGTTGTTCGGGAGATATGCAGATCATAACCAGCTAGTGAATTATTGGACTCAATTTAGGCTGGAAAACCAGTGTGCGATAACGATGACAACTGGCTAATTAGGCACCGAACAGGAGTTATTCTCAATGACTCCCCATTATTCTGTTCTGATTACATAATCTCATAAAATTCCTAATTATCTAGTGAAACCTATTATGTCTTTTTATTTCATTAGTTCGATAAATGTCGTATCTTTCTATAAAGGACACAGGTGACAATGCAATGAAAATGAACAAAAAAAAAAATTGTGTTTTTGGGGTTTTTTTAAAGAAGGATGAATTTTTTTCTACTATATGACAATTAAAATTTATCCGGACAGCCATAAAATAAATATATATACTTTTTGACGTACAGGATGATTATAATTAAGCCCCACTTTCAAATGCTGTAAAAAAGAACCACGCGTCACAATGAGTCCACATTTTAACTGAAGATAGTTGAAGAAAGGGGAAACAGCTCGTTAAAAAAAAATGATCCAAAGTATATTAATAGATCGCGCTGTAAGTGGCATAAAGAAAGTGAATTCGGTTGCGCGATATTTTGAATCGAAATTAGAACGTATTTGGCATGAGTTGCACTTTAAATAACCAACTGTAGTGTCCAATATGCTTAATTGTTTCGGTTTTTTGACAGTAAAAAATCACTTCCAAGCCATTCAACAGTGGTGACACTGTTAGTGGAAAGCCCATTCACCACTGCAAGTTCATACCAAATTTGATGGAAAAAATCGGTGGAACTTTTTTTGAAGCCATACAGTTTCTCCCTTCTTCAAGTATCTTCAGTTCAAATTGGAACTCATTGTGACGAGTGGTTCTTTTCTTACAGTAGTTTGAAACTGGGACTTTAATTATAATCACCCTCTATATATTTTTAATTGTTTCGAATATAAATCCCAAATGTGCATGGCTCTAACAATAATCATTCTTAACTCCAAAGTCTTCAATTATGGAACTTTGAAGAGATAAGAAAAGTCAGTTCCTGGGAAATTTCTCTTTCTCTAAATGTCTCCGAACGCATCTTAAATTTTATATCCCCCATTCAAAAGTTTCTAGTTAATTGGGATTCGTATTTACGCTCCGAAGAACAAGCAGCAAAATGAAAAGCTTATTTAAGCGATTCCGCAGAAAGCCTCGCC
Source organism: Caerostris darwini (assembly GCA_021605075.1). Taxonomy (NCBI): domain Eukaryota; kingdom Metazoa; phylum Arthropoda; class Arachnida; order Araneae; family Araneidae; genus Caerostris; species Caerostris darwini. The sequence continues at coordinate 165,831 of BPLQ01002694.1, forward strand.
AATGGGAGTAGAGGACTCAATGGATTGAAAAGAGCACTCTCATTTTCCAACATTGTTCTGGAATTCCTTTAACGTGAAATAATGGTGTAATAAACACGGCGGAATTGTTACTGGGGAATGTTAGGAAGGCGGATTAGGAGTTCCATGTTGAACAGAAAAACCAGATAAACATTCAGATCGAGCTTAATCTGCTGTCTGCTTATTCCAGAATAAATCGTTGAATAAAATAACAAAAATATCTTCTAGGTAAAAGTGACTGAATCTTTTAGATAATAATTTAAAACATTTTAGAATCTTTTTCAGCAATATCAGATTCTTTACCGCCTAATTTTCCACCAATTGTAGCAATTTTTAAATGTTTAGAAGATTTTGAATCTTAGCAGATGTTAATGCAAATATTTTAAAATATTTTATTTTATTATTATTATCTATGCTTCGTATTTGAATCATGTCATTTGTCTTTATTAATGGGAAAATATTGCAGCAGATTTAATGTTATTAAGGTTATAACACCTATTGGAAATAAAGGATAAAAATGCCTTTGAACAGGACTTTTAGAAGTATTCATCTTTGATTGTCTATTGAAAAAAAAATCTTAAAAGTTGACTTAAAAAGATTCAATATTTTAGAATCCGTTTCAGCAATGTCACTTGACAGCGTTAATTTTGCACCAATTGTAGCAAATTTTAAATGATTAGAAGATTTTAAAGGTTAGTAGATTTAATGCAAATATTTAGATTTTTTTAAAACTATATTCCTTATTTGAATCATGTCATTTGTACACCAATGGTAAAATATTGTAGCTGGTTTTATGTTATTAAGCAAAAGAAATAAAGAGTAAAAATATATTTAAACAAGAACTTTTATTAATAATTGCTTTTGCCTGTCTATTGAAAGAAAGTCTTCAAAAGTTGAACAATGACTGTTTGATTTTTTCACAGCTGGCTCTTACGCGTATTCCAGACGCGCAATGAACCCTCGTTCTCTTGCATATATTAGAACTGGTCGGAAAGAGAGAGGAGAAATTTTATTGATCTTATAAATCCTAATAAAGTAGTTTTGCAACCGTGCTTCCTCCTACGCACTGATAAGAGCATCTCCTGTGGCGTTCAGGAGAAATGGTCAGTAAGCCTCGAGACTCTCATCCTAGACGAAGCAGTCTACAGTCTCTCATCATGAGAAGAAATATATTTAACTCCGCTCAGCGTATAAATTAACTTACAAACTCTCAGCCGGAGAGGAAGTAACTTCTGCCCACACTGCGCGTAGCTGAATATCGGGTTTTCGGCTTAGAAGTGGAATCCTTTCAGGAATCTATAATTATATGTCTTTAAATGTGTTAAATATTGTCTGCCGTTTATTGTACGTGTATGGTGTTTGTGCGTGTGTCAATAGAACTGTGAACTATCCAAACTGGGCCTTAAGTGTCTTAACCCAACAGCTATTTAAAATCTGGCTGTCCATCGTGCACACTACAGTTTACTATTAATTTATAGGAATGTTCTAAAATCATACACGTACTTATTCAGAAGAGTAATTCTTTCAATCTCGAAAACAACGGATTACATTTAAAACGTACTAAAATATTAAAAAAAGCTTTTAAGGATAATTAGCACAACTTTATTCATATATTAAATTGATATACTGTTGGCGTGTACATATATTTTGCAAAAAGTTTTACACAGTCTTGTCTTTGGTTTTCCGGTAGTAAAAACATTTCAGAATCATTACTAGCTTAAACTATGAAACTCATTATTTTTCCTTACTTTTCTAAGGACATCACGATATTTAAGGGGCAAAGTAACATAATTTTGGTCATCTCGTATGTACAGGTAAAAATGTTTAATCCACGATAGCTGTATCATGACTAGAGAAGAATTATACTGTAGAAGAATTATAAAATATGAATAGTAAAAGAATAAATAATTTTTTTAAGCAGAAAAATAGTTTTTAATATGTAACCCCAGAATCATAGATCTTCTTCTTGAAGCCTTATGAGCTATTCACAATGAGATATAAAGGCAAAATTGAAATATTGTAGATATTTGTAACAAGTGATTTATTAGAATTCCTTAATTTATATAAATTCTTAATAAAATAAATCGTTGTCACTTGAAAAGGAAAATAATTGATGTCTTTCAACAACGGAAATTTTGGAGGAATTAATATATAAAAATGCCATAGATATATCTGCATCATCTATAAGTACAGCTCTTTTCATCAGTTTATATATACATAGGATTTGTTTGTCTGCCAATATAATTGGCACATTATATCGCTGAAAGGTATGTGTGAACGAAGTGTTTCCTCCATGTGTGGGAGTAATGAACTCAGAACTTTGACCTGTGGAGAAGGGGTCATTACCGCTGAGAGAGCAAAGTATGCGGTTCGAGAGCAGCTAGCTACATTACGCAGCGTGAGAATGAAAAGGACAAATATTTATATAGGCCAGAATTATTAATTATTGTAAATAATAACGTATAATTAAAAATGACTAGAAAGGGAACATCCTGTTTCTTCATTTGCCCCCTAAATTACCCCCTCGACACCGACCAAGACACCACACATAAGCAAACATAAACATAAACATATATATATATATATATATTGGTAATTTTAAGTGGTTGATACTGTCCCAACTTGTGAATAATCCTATTAATCATACGTTAAATATTGTTACTATTTTTGGAAAAAAAATTACTTCATTATCTTAATGATTAAATAAAAAATAAGTTATTTTTATTTATGAGTCAGTAAATGTATTTTAATTATGATATTTTTTTCCTATCAGTTATATTTTAATAAAGAGACACAAAAATACTTTTATCAAACTGTAACTCTTTAAAGGATTATTATTATTACTTTTGGGGGACTTTTGTTGCAATATATATATATATATATATATTTACTTATTTCATTTTATGTCGGGAGACAAAACTGGCAAATGCCTTTCAGCAATTTTCTTTCTTCCCCAGTCATCTCGGTTTGATGCCGAATGAAACAAAGCGCCTCTTTATATTATACGAGTAGCGTTTTGCTTTGGAAAGAGCATAAAAAAAAATTTTTTTTTTTCCCCTTTAGTCTTCTTTTTTTAACTGAATAACAACTGCAGCTTCGTATCACGGCGAAGGCATTTTCACGGAAACTTCTGTAATGGATACTTTCCTTTTATAGCTTCAGAAAATAACTTGGTGTTGATGCAGTCGGCACTAGAGTTAGTGTCCTGGACTTATCTGAGGATTTTGCTCCAATGTCTAGTCTTACGACTGCTGGCGCAATAACCTGCCAAATGTGTTTCCTTAAGCCTGTGTGTCTGTTTCTATTTAAAACTGCACTGCCTCTTATACTATTCGCTACTACACGGTTCTGATTTTGGAAAAGACATTCTGGTTTTTAGGAGGTTTAAATTTATCGTTGTAGTTGGAATCGACGATGGCAAACATTATTTACTAAAACTCTTTTTTTGCAAATATTTTCTTTTTTGTTAGGAATTTTAATAGTTATCTGGAAATCATTAAAATCAACTAGATACGAATTCAAATTGAATGAATATTTCATGAGTCAACCAAATGCATGCTTCTATTCCTTGTAAAAAAAAACTGTTATCTTTACACTTATTAACATTCAGGCAAAAATATAAAAATTATCTTTGCTTGCATTTTTATTCGTTTATTTCTACTTCGCTTTCATTGGCTGAACATGACTCAGGCTGACTGGCAACTGGCAGATTTCGAGACAAGATATATTTTTTTTTCTTACGGAGTAGGGTTAAAGGCCTACGCTCAACGCTCTATAGTCTTATTAGACGGAATCTGTCGTTTAAACTGGACACTAATATGACTAAATGTCACGGAATCATTATTATTATATTCTAGTGTTTGAGTTACGCTTGACTTTGTGAGACGCTAAAAATGATTTCGGCGCTTTTTGAAATGTCTGAATTAATTGAGCAAACTTGCGCCATTTTGTTTGCGGAATGTATATTCGTGTGCTGAAACGCATAGAATGTTGAAGAAGACATTCGGTGAGCAAACTATATCGGAAAGAAATGTATACAAGTGGTACAAAGCTTTTAAAGAAGGCATATCGGTCAATTGCATTTCAAAAGATGTTTTAGGCCTCAAACTCGTCAAATCTCGATTGGTACCGAAAACACTGAATTTTTTAGAAAAACACCGTCGTGGTAAAGTGTGTGAAACAATGCCCTCTGACTACCAGTACAAGTTGAAATGCATCATAACTGGAGATGAGATGGATTTATGCTTGCGATCCGGAAGCAACCGATCAATCGAACGAATATCGTGACAAAGGTGAAGCAAGATCGAAAAGAGCACGCCAAAGTCGCTCAAAAATCAAGATCATGTTCTTCTATTACCGATGTGTGGTGCATTATGAATTACTTCCGCCTGGCCAAACTGTCAACAAGGAAATTTATTTGAGTGTTATAAGTCGTTTACGTGAAGCTATTCGCAAAAGAGGCCACATTTATGGAAAGACAACTGTTGGCTGTTGCACAACGATAATGCGCCAGCTCACACTGCATTGATTCTTCGTGACTTTTTCGACAAAAATGAAATCCATATCGTTTCACAACCACCGTCTTCAAACGTGCAACTTCTGGTTATACCTTAACTCAAAAGACCACTCCGGGGATACAGTTTAGAGTCGATTGAAGAGATTCAACGTGAATCAGCGCGGGCTTTGAAGGCCATTCTGGCAAATTACTTTTTAGCATGCATTGAGGATTGGAAAAAAAGTTGACATAAGTGCATTGTGTCCAGAGAAGATTACTTTGAAGGCGATGAAATAAATTTGGATGAATAAATAAAAAGTTTTTGAAAAAAATAAAAATTGATCTTACAGTAGTATTACGTTTTTACACAATTGTAATTGCATGCATTTTATGCATTTCAATTACTTCGTAGTAGTGATTACGGATTAATTAAATTTAAAAATTAATTATAATTAAAAGTTTAAAAATAGTACTTTATGATATATTTATATTAGAACATAAGAAAATAATTTAAATATTAATAAATATATGCCTTAAAGTAACATTTAAATGCATTTATAAAAAAAATAAAGCGTTTAACGACGAAGCACTAAAAACATACATAAACAAATAACTTCCCACATAGTTGGAATTAACGCAGTGCACAAACTTTCTAACCTGTCGCCGTCTAACGACGACGTTTGCAGAGATTTATGCGAAGCTTTGGAATCTCATTATTGTTCCGAAACACTTGAGTCGTTAAAAAATTGGTCACAGATAATGCTCTCTCATAAACATTTTTGGAATTCTGTTCTGTCTGACAGTGTACCCCTCAGCGCTCAGAGACAGAAGTGCTATTCAATGTGCGAGCAATGAGTCTGGCGATTTGCATAATTGATGCCACACAAATGTCGCGGAGTTAACTTTATCCACAGGCCGTCATGTGGCAGCCATTGTCGTAAATTTCAGATAATGGAGCAAATCCGCTAACATGAATGCGTGAGAAAATTTAGGAGCTTTTATTTTGTATTTATAGTTATGGCAAAAATTACGTGACATTTTGCACTTACTTCGTGAGATCTGGTTGAAGATTTAGTTTCTATATATCTCGGGATGCAATATAAAGATAAATAAATTTGCACCATTTGCACAAATATGTCACAGTGATTTATTGAGATTCGCAAGTAAAATACTTATAATCTAGTTTTATCACATTGTATATGGACTCATTTACAGATGAAATTGATCAGTATGTAAATAAACGTGAATTGTTTTCCATAATGTGTGATTCAAACTATTTTTCAATTATTTTAATTACACTCCAGACGAAAGTCAATATACGAGTATGTAATGTAATAAAAAATATTTTAATATCATTTTGTTAATGTCTCACATGGGTAAACTGGTGAAAGAAATAAAGAACCAAAATCTTAACAGAAATGGGCATTATTAGAAGAATGAGCATTATGTTTCTAATTAATTACTTAATTTTCTCAATTAGTCGCACATGTAAGCATAATATGCATTTTTACCGAAGGTTTATTTTCATATTTTTTAAAAACAAATTTAATATCTTCAATAATAAATAAATATTCTTACATATTGACATTTAAAAAAGCATTGACTTTACACTTTTAAATATTTATAAATAAATACTTTAATTTCATTTATTAATTTAAGTTATTGAATATATTTTAAGTCAAGCAAATTTGTGCATATCTCATTCATAGAAATAGACAAATATATGTGTCTATATATGTATTTGCTTAAGTTGAGCTATACCTAAGTGTGAAAAATATCTGAAAGGTAATTTATCATTTAAACCTTCATTCGAAAGTAGATGAATAAAATATATTCTGACAAGCGGATTTGGAGATGAATCCTTCCGTTATACAATGATGGAAAAATTTTTTTTGTTTACTTGACTGGCAATGTATTTGATATATTTTAGTAAATCTATCATTAGGGTTCTAAGAGGAATATTTGTTAATTTTAATAATTGAGCAGGAAGTTGCATTTCAAAACTTTTTCTATGAAAAGACGATCATTCCCTTTTTACATAAACGAATATCCGTTAAACTCTCTTTAAGAAATACCCATACGTGGCATACATAATTTTAACACATCATCGTTGTCATCGTTTTTTAACGTATTCAACATAGTATATTTGCGTTATAGTATTATATATAGTATTCCACTCGTTATAGTATAAGTGGGCCACCGATTGTGGATTGTGTTTAAAATTGGCAACCAGCAGAGTCGAACGGATACGCCTTAATGGAGGAGAAGGATATCTTCCTGTATTTTAAATGCAGCACAATTAAGCTTTTTAAAAAAATTTCAAATTAAATAATATCAAAAGAAAAATTAGATCATTCTTCTATTGTTTTTTTCAAAACTGTACCTTTGTAAAATGTACCCCTAACAAGCAATTGATTCATCCGTTTCCGCTTTTAAAACGGATAAATTATTAATACCCATTTTTTCTCTCCAAATATTAAGAATCAACTGTTAAAAGATTTGTTAGTTGGAATTTTTTTTTAAAATTAATGGCCATTCTTCGTCTATAGGCCGCTTTACAGCAATATAATAAAATAATTTTTGACGAAATAAAACTGTACAATAAACATAAATATTCATAACTTTAAAATAAAAACCTCGTATTATAATATTTTAAGATGGTATTTAATTGGGTTTTTTTAATTTATTTTTAAAACTTTGATGTCTTGTTTTACTAAAATAAAATAGTTTGTATCATTTATTTGTTCTTCTTTTCGCTATTTCCAAAGAAAAAAAAGGGCCCATCTTAAAATGAGATTTTCGCTAATTAAAATGTTCCGCCATGAAAAATCTCCTAAAGATTTACAAGGACATTAATGAGATAATTTCCTTCCTTTTGCAGATCATTGCAATAAATCAGTGCATCTGAAACCCCTGTCTGATTCCAAATACGTCTGGGCGTACGGGTCAGAGAATTCAATTAATATATTTTGTTCTTTATTTCCGGAAAAGATCAAAGTGAAATGCAGATACAAGTTTTTATGAGGAGGCGCAGAAGCAGGGCTGTTAATGAATTCTATTACTCCAGAGGTCCCTCTTAATTAAATAATGAGCGGCATTTAGATATCCGCGCTTTGTAATCATTCGTGAGCTTGTTCCAGAAGGAAATATATGCATACATAAAACGTGTTTATGTGCACGAGCTCGTGTCAAATTATTTCTTTCTTTATCGAAAGCTGAATTTGAGTAAAAACACGAGAAAGATAAATTATTATTATCATTTTTTTACAAATAAAATATTGCATCGATTTTAAAAGTAATGAGATTAAGAAAGCATATATATATATATATATATATATACATTTGAATTATTTATATATATCATATTGATCTTTTCAAGAGTTGCTTCTGATATGACGAGTAGTCAGTCATTTAGCTAGAATCATACTCGATGCTCAAAGTTTTCAATTCTGGAACTTTAAGAGATAAGAAAAGTCAGTTCCTGGGAAATTTTCTCCTTCTCTAAATGCCTCCGAACGCATCTTAAATTTTACATCACCCATTCAAAAGTTTATAGTAAATTGGGATTCGTATTTACGCTCCGAAGAACGAGCAGCAAAATGAAAAACCTTATTTAAGCGATTCTGCAGAAAGTCTCTCCAATGGGAGTAGAGGACTCAATGGATTGCAAAGCGCACTCTCATTTTCCAACATTGTTCTGGAAATCATTTAACGTGAAATAATGGTGTAATAAACACGGCGGAATTGTTACCGGGGAATGTTTGGAAGGCGGATTAAGAGTTCCATGTAGAACAGAAAAACCAGGTAAACATTCAGATCGAGCTTTATCTACTGTCTGCTTATTCCAGAATAAATCGCTACGAATAAAAGAATAAAAGCATAAAAGCATCTTCTAGGTAAAAGTGACTGATTCTTTTAGATAATAATCGAAAACATTTTACAATCCGTTTCAGCAATGGCAGTTACTTGACCACCAATTAATTTTTCACCAATTGTAGCAAATTTTAGATGTTTAGAAAATTTTGAATGTTAGCAGATTTTAATGCAAATTTTTTAAAATATTTTATTATTATTATTATTATTATTATTATCTATGCTGCGTATCTGGATCATGTCATTTGCCGCTGATGGGAAAATATTGTAGCTGATATAATATTATTAAGATTATAACAACTATTGAAAATAAAGGGTAAATTGTCTTTCAAGAAGACTTTTAAAAGCATTTGCCTTTGTTTGTCTATTGAAAGAAAATCTTAAAAGCTGAACATTACTGTATGTTTTTTCATAGCAGGATCTTAAGCGTATTCCAGAGCCTTGTCGATATTGCAACTGATCGGAAATTTTATAGATCTTATAAATCATAAAACAATTTTGCGACCGTGCTTCCTCCTACGCACTGGCAAGAACGCCTCCTGTTGGGGTTTAGAAAAATGGTCAGTAGGCCTAGAAATTCACCCCCTAGACGAAGTGCACTGCGATCACACACTTCTGTTAAAAAACATTTAGTTTACAGTCTCTGATCCCAAGAGGAAATACACTCCAAAGAGCCAAAACATTATGACCACATGTCAATAACGAGTTGGCCCACCTTTGGCGCTCAACACAGCTTCAACCCGCCTTGGCATGGATGCCACAAGTCCTTGGTAGATTGCGGAAGACAGATCGTACCAGATGTTTAAGCAACGGTCACGCAAATCCGAGATATTGCAAATTGGTGGTCTTTGAACTCTGAGCTGCTGTCCCAGGACATCCCAAATGTGTTCTATCGGATTGAGATCCGGCGCGTTAGGTGGCCAGGACATTAACTGGAATTCAGCATAATGTTCCTGGAACCACTCCAACACAATTTTAGACTTGTGACAAGGGGCGTTGTCCTGTTGGAACATTCCATTTCCAGCTGGAAAACAAAGGCCATGTAAGGGTGCAACTGGTCCGCAATGATGTTCAGATACAATGTAGCATTCATGGACTGCTCTACCACAACCACGGGTCCCAGAGACGCGCAAGAGAACGTCCCCCAAATCATAATATCGCCACCACCGGCCTGTGTATGACCTACTGTACATTGAGGGAGCAACTGTTCGCCTGGAAGACGGCGTATCCTGACACGGCCATCGCCGTGACGAATGACAAACCGTGATTTATCTGACCTGGCAACTCTCTCCTACTGATCTGTGGACTAGTCTCGATGTTCCCCGGCCCAGAGCAGGCGCAGTTGGCGATGACGCTTGGTCAGAAAAAGCACACGAGTGGGACGTTTGCTGCGTAGCCCCATATCCAACAGTGTCCGCTGCACAGTGTGCTCTGATACTATTCTACTTGGCCCTGTATTGTATTGGGCTGTCAGCTGAGCCACTGTCTGGCTCCGGTTTTGCTTCACCATGCGAGACAGTCTCCGACGACCTTTTTCTTTGATAGCATGTGGACATCCAACACCATGTCGTCTGCTGCTGGTTTCACCGTCATTCATCCACTTTGCATAAGTACTAACAACTGTAGATCGTGAACAACCCACGAGTTGTTCAGTTTCGGAAATACTTGTTCCGAGCCTTCGAGCCATTACAATCTGCCCTCTATCAAAGTCGCTTAGATCCGCAGCCTTTCCCATCACACACAGAGAAGTAAGTGAAAGAATGATTCTTCAGACTCTCCAGCAGCAGTTAAATACCACTTCCACTTGATCACGTGCCTTCCACGTCTTCCAGGCGAGTTCATTGCAAAATATAGGGGTGGTCATAATGCTTTGGCTCTTGAATGTATAATCAAATTATTTGATAATCTGATTGCAATTATAGTACTTGATACTGATAACGGAGTCTGATGGCTGAGAGTCTGGCTCTCGGTGCCACAGGTTTCAGGTTTGAATCCCGACAGTGCCATGAATGTTTGTAGCAGTTCGGAATTCATTTTAAAACATAAGTGTTGGTCTAACATGACTGTAGAGAAATGGGCGTAGGGCTGACGAAGATAGCCGTTAAAAAGAAAACATATCCTGTCTCGAAATCGACCAGTAGGTTTGGTTTGGTTTGTCTCTCTACAGTCATCTTGTGCACACGAGGGCTAAACAGACCAGGACCTACAGTTTAAAGTGGATTACGAACCACTAACAAACATCCATGCTACCGAATACATACCATCGAATCTATGCCAGGATTCGAACCTGGAGCCTGGGTTCCAAAGGCGATAGCCTATTGGCCATCAGGCAGCCTGCCAGTAGGCAGACGACCTTAGCATACCATTGGGCTGTTACGCCAATGTAGATGAAGATAATAAGATACTAATGATGGTTAAAAAATAAATTGGAAGTTTTGAAATAAAAGGTTTTGCGCATTTTCATCCAGCAAAAAAAAATATATATATGTATTGTTTATTTAAAAATACATTTCGCTTATTCGGAAACTATTCCTAAATGCGTGATATATGTAATAGAAATATGAAAAAAAAAGATTCATATTCTTTTGCAATTAAGATGTCAGATATTGCTAAATCGTCAGAAGAATAACCATTTATTATGTGCTACATAATATGCTTGTGCAAATAATTATTTTCGAAGAGAATGAACTCCATTGAGGCACTCTAATAATTAGAAAGAAAATTTTCATTTTGTGAAACGTTTACATTAATTTACTGTATAATACAACTGGAAAAAGTTTTGTTTGAGTTTTTTTCTTTCATATAATTATGTTCGTTTCATTTTTCTTTCTTTTCTACGAAAAGCTAAATATTATCCAGAATCCAATAATACTGTATTTACCTCTGTTCCGTTTTCTGCTCTATAATTAAGTGATTGAACATGTTTCTTTTTTGTGTTAAGGATCTTTATTTAAATGTATGCATTTCATATTTATAAGAGCTGTGCAGCGTATTAATGAAACACATACTTTCTAAAAAAATTTAAAAAAAAAATATTTAAATAAATATGTTTTTTCTTCTATTAAATAATGAAATGTATTATGGCAGAAAATAATTTATATTTTCTATTTAATCATTTTTATTTAAAATTATTTTGTCAAATTTTACTCATTTAATTAAAAATCTTAGAAATTTATTTCAATAAATCATTATTGTATGTGTTCTTAATAAAACATAACGGGAGTTATTATGCTCTACATATTAATATTTACCCTTTTATATATGTTTTACCATTTCTAAAAGTTCTACATACGAAGCTTTACCATGAATAATACTTTTTTTTCCAGTAGATTCATTTGAATTTTAACAGTTAAAATTAAATGATGTTATAGTCTCTTTACAAATTGCTTGAGTTATTTAATTTTTTTGCTTACAAATAAAAACTAAACAAACGTTGAATTTATTTGCAAATGTATTTATTTTGATTATATACACAAAATTTATGAATAAAGCTTTAATAATATTTTAATCAATAGAAACATAAAGAACACACTATAGATAAAATTTTACGAAATGAGGATTAGTTGAACTTAATTCTTAGTCATTTAATCGTTTTGCACAAAACATGAAAATTACAGATCCTGTTGTCTAACAGGGCGACATAAATTTTCTTTTGAATATCGCAAACTTGGCCATGCATTTGAACTTCAATTCTGCTAATAATTGAAGACATGCTACAAACTTATTGATAGCAAATTTCATAGTGTTCCAACTTTTTCTTTGTGACATTTACGTCAGAAAATGTAAAGGCCAAATGAGGTATAAGATATATTCCTCATACCACAATACATTCATTTCATTGTCGTCTTAGTAAAGTGACATAGTAAACAGCCTTCTCCACTCAGAAAGTCCACATAAAGAACAACATTATCTACTCAGGATAGTGGTATAGTATGTAGCGTTTAATCAAGTATAGATTTGCAGTAGAGTATCAACATCAGTCGTTGAAATGCACCCTAAAAACGTCACACTGCCAACACGGAACTGTATTTATCTATGGACACAGTCCAGATGATATTCTTCTACGCTTCCTTGGTGATCCTTGAAACAAGAATTGGTGGAATACAATCAGAAGATGGATTCTTTGACCATACTGTGCTTTGCCAGCTACCCATAATCAAATTTAGTACATTTGAAGTTCTTCTGCATCTGGCTATTATAAATAGAGGACATTTACAAGTTATATACTTGAAATATTTTATACGATGAAACACCAACCAAAAATGCAGGCGGAAACAGACAGATATGGGTCAGCATAAAATCTGATAATAATTGATCCTACCTTGTAAATTATTAGAGATAATTACTTACCTCACATGCCAATGATTTCCATGTGATAGTACTCCTGAAATTGAATCACAAATAACTAATAATTTGTTTCAAGCCCAGCTGCTTACGAGCTTACTTACAATAGATGCTGCCAAGCAGAAAAAATTAGCAAATTTGCGGATGTAATTCTGGCCAAATATAAACAATCCCCTCTTGTCAATTTGTGATGACTTGTTTACGGCCTATTTCCACTATTATAGAGGAACGATGTGCCTATTAATGTTTTATATGGCTTTATATCCTTTAAAATCTCATGTTTGTGAAAATTGCAACACCATGAAGGAATCGTCATAATTGAATGAAATTTAACACACAGTTGAGTGGTAGTGGTACAAATAAAGGATTAAATGTTCAAAGCAAACAATAACAAGAGATCGGAATCAGTATTTTGTGTAGCCACCACACGCCGCAATAAGTGCTGCTACACGACGTGGCATGGAGTCAAACAAATTTTGAATGTCTGCCTGAGGAAGAGCATTATATATTGTTTGTATGCGCACCCAAAGTTCGTCTGCAGAAGCAACAGAACGAGGATCCACACATGTTCAACACCAACGAAATCCCACACATGTTCAATCGGTGACATATTCGGGGAATACGCAGACCATGGAAGAAACTGTACCTGCCGCTTTGCAAAGAAGGATTGAACAGTCCTAGCGATATGAGGGCGGGCATTGTCCTGTTGAAATACAGCGCCTGGCAAGCTTTGAAGGAAGGGAACAGCTTCGGGCTGTAGAACTTCACTGATGTACAGGTTGCTGTTCAGATTGCCCACAATTCTTAGAAATTGAGATCGTTCATGATATGCTATGGCACCCCAGACCGTAACTCCGGGTGTTCGTCCACTGTGGCGTTCGATAATACACTCCAGAAGGCGGCGTTCACCGGCATAACGTCTGACACGAATGCGGCCATCATGGTACCACAAATTAAAGCGGGATTCGTCAGGAAACAAGACATGCTGCCAATCAGTACGCCAGTCTCTATGCTGAGCGGCCCTTTGTAGCCGCAGGCGGCGATGGTTTAGCGTGAGAGGGATCCTGTATAAAGGAGTCCTTGCACGCAGTCCACGCTGCATCAGACGTCTACGAATTGATGAAGCACACAATGAAACACCTGTAGCTATTGACCACTGTGCTGCCAATTGTCTAGAGGAAGCTGTACGGTCCGTCAGCGCCATGCGGACCAGGTGTCTATCATCGCGAGCTGACGTCACATTTCGGGGTCCCCTCCCGGATTTCCGAGTTGTCCGACACTCATCCGTCCATTGCTTCCAAAGACGCATCACTGTGCTGCTGTTGCGCTGCACACGAGCGGCTACTGCATGATAAGACAATCCAGCTTCACGAATGCCGATGATTCTCCCCCATTCAAACTCTGTAAGTTGTTCAAATCTCGCTCTCTTTCGTCGAAGAGGCATAAGCAACGATTGAGTCAACGTTTACCACTAGCAAATAACCACCGATAACCATAGACGCCTTGCTACAACCGTCTATTTATTCGAATCCATCCTCCGTTCAGAGGGCGCTGCTCAGCAACCGCATGCGCTACGTATTTGAAATCATGCGCTAATTTGCATTTCTTGAAAATTTCAGCTCACTCGCGTAAGTCCTTCATGGTGTTGCAATTTTCACAAACATGAGTTTATTTGCATAATGGAGGAACGAGATAGAATCGGTGTCTGGTACTAATTAAAGGATGATTTAAGACGCACTAAATGGTAATTTCGCAAAACATTTTTCTGCAAGGAAAGTTTAAGTTAAAAAATATTTAAATAAAAATCATAGCTGATAATTAATGTAAAAAAATGTGAATATTTTGAAGATTCAAATCCATATATTCTAGTGTTAGCTTCATATTTTTAATAAATTTCATAAATCAATCACATATTTATATTTCGCTTCAAGATTTGCTTATTCTTTGGATTTTTAAATCATCATCAAGTTGGTCTCAATATTTTTTTAGGCGATTTTTTTTTTTTTTTTTTTTACATAGTGTTGTTTAATAATTTAAAAATAGGCTCAAATTAAATTGAAAATATTTTTAAACACAGTTTTGCAGAATATGCTGAAAAAACAACAACATACATAGACATATACGCACACATTATATACATATATTGAGTTATTATTACAACGTATAAAGGAATAAAACACTAGTAAGGAGTGCAGTAATATAGAATATAAGTATGGTTTCTGCATTAAATATTCATAAATATTATTCAATTAGCGCTATTAGTTATTGCGAAAATTCGCAAAATAAGAATGAAAAAACCCCATTTTCAAAGTATTGATAATGAATATTTCCATTGTTACGTTATGAGTAGAAAATGCATCCAACAGCTACTCACTTAGCTAAATGTATCCGACTACTCACTAAAATGCAATAAATAATGAAATTCTTATTTGCATTCTCTAGCATTAATTTAAAAATAAATTACCTTTCCTTTCTTTTTGAAAGGAAATAAAAGAATAAAAACAAAATTGAAATACCAAATTGTAACGCCTTAATTGAATTTTTCATGCAATACGTGTAAAAGATTCTTTCCAGGGTATTTACGACTTGACTTAATTCGGAGTCTTTTGTTGGCATAGTAATCTTAAATAACAAAAAAAAAACTACCAGATTAAATGTTAACTTTTATTCAATGCACTAAATTCAGACATTGTATCGATCCACATATCTCTATGTAGATCCATACAAGTACTTGCACTTGTCTTTTAAGTTTTTAAATGTGTTTAGAGTTTTTAAATTATTATATTTTAACAACAATTAAAATATTAAAAAAAGATTCTTTATTTATGATCATTTTCTCTTTATTTTGTAACAATATTAAATGGACGAAATGTTATATATTTTGTATTTTTCCACTAAAAGTAATTTACATTATTGGAAAAAACATTGTTGAAATTCAATTATTGTCAAGTAAATTTACTTAATCAATTGATGACTCAAACATTGATATAACATTCACTTTAAACTTTGGATAACGCACTTTGTTTTTTTCCCATCTAGTTATTATAAGTTTCATTTTCCTCTCATAATTTATTGGTTGAGAAAGGAATTAGTGTAGTCAAAATTATACTTCATATATAAAAATACTTCATACATAAATTATACTTCATTATATACTTCACATATATGTATAAGACTAGCATTAATTAATTAATGTATAACGACAGTATCACAAATGTGTTTTTAAGAAAGAAATTATATTTTAATATAAATTAATAACAAGGACGACCATCACTTTATTTAAAGGGTTATAATTATATTTATACATATCCTAAATCTAATCAATTAGTAAAACCAACGAACCAAATTTCACTCTAAAGATGTACCTTATTATATATTAAGCTTAAGGGCGAATACCAGGGAGGGATCCAATTTATCTGGAACTAAATTATTTTGATTCGATTTAAAAATTATATTTTATACAATAATGACAATACATGCATGAAACAATACATTAGACAATACATGCATGAAACTAAAATTTTCACTTTTATTTGAATTTGGAGAGATAACTTTTCATATTCTTTGCAACTATAGACACAACCCTTCCTCTTTGAAGATTTGCTTACGGCATTGGCTATTTATTAAAATTACTCATGTCCCACGAGTTCTGGTCTATTCGGAAACATTTCCGGGGACACAGATATCCTTGCTACTTCCCAGGACCTCATTACTGACGAATGTACCAGTAATCGAAAGCAGGATTTTGCTTCGCACCGCCAATTTGGCTGAATGGTGGTTCTGAGAACGCAATCGAGAAATCAATTTTAGCTCTTAAACTACTCAAATTTAGATGCCAGACTACTCGTCCTGTTTGTTCAAGGTTGGAGACGTGAAATTGAAATTCTTAGATTTACATGAGTAGAAATGCACGAAGATGCCTTGGATATCTCACAGCATATACGACTTTGCTTAAATAGGAATTTCAGTGAAACAGTGTTTATGGTGCTGGATCAGAAGTGTATATGCATTTCATTAATTCAATACCCTATTCATTACATGTGGGCGTTCAGAATTAATGTGAATATATATATATATATATATTGATAAATATTTGAATGAATTGTATTGTATTTCTTCTCGAATTGTATAGTATATGAAGAAATATCCTATATCAGGGGCGGCCAACCAAATGATCACTTTGAAATGCATCATAATTTCGCGCGTATCGTATGAAATTACATATCCCCATATTAGATTTAGACGCCCTATAGACATTTTTTTGGAATGAAAAATTGAAACATAATGAGTTATTATTTTTGTGTTTACTATTATTCTTATATGTAAATATAAATAATGTAATAATAATGATATTAAACGCATATTGTAAAGAAATAGATAACACTAAAAATGAAATGTAAAAAAATATATAAATATAAACGAAATTAAAAAAAGGAAATCATTTAAAAATATTTATTTTATTAGTGCGATATTTGTTTTTCCACTCTTTCATTTAGCTTTTTCAAATCGATCTCAATTTTTTGTATTTGAGCATCGTAATGGGTGTTGCAGGTTAGCGTCTGTTATGTTTGAGTATTTTTCGTGTTTGTTCGACTTCATTTTAGAAAAAAAAGATTTGAAGTTGTAATTTGAACAAAAAGCGCTTATAATTTCATATATCTAATTACCTAAAATATAGTTTTTCTTTTTTAAATACTACTAAAGCTGTTCTTTATTTTTGATCTAGATTAAAATAATAAAGAATATAAATTACTATTAATTTTCCATTGATTGCCCTGTAAACCTTATAACAGTTCACACAAACCAGAAAATTGAAATGTAATGACACTAAATCTACTCATTCAGATCGATACTTGCTCAAAAAAGTATACTGATATGCTAATCGAATTTTAATTTCAGAAAATTACAGTCATTTGCAATTGAAGTCCTTAACATCAAGGGGCATTATATAAAAAGATAAATGATATTACACAAAGATACTTTTAGTGGAAGTAATACAGTGTATTTGAATTTAATGCCACCGTAATTGTACTGAATGTGCAGTAATTTTATGTAGAAGGCGCGTTCAATAGGAAACAGTAATATTTGATGCGGTATAGAGATAAATAGATAAGAGATAAATATATATATAGATATAGATAAAAATATCATTGGCACCTGTACAATATTTATATATATATATAATATAAACTGTTTGCACATTTTATTTTTGATAATATTTGAATAAAATGTTATTCAGTAAACCATTTTTTATTATAGATAAATTTTAAAAAGCTATTGTTATTTTTAAAATGAAATATTAGCTCTAGGAAAACAATTTTCTTTTTATTTCAAGCACCAATTCAATCTTGGATTATATATATATATATATAGATAATATATATATATATACATTCAGATATATGGAATAAATAGATATATTCAGATATATGGAATAGATAGACATATTTAGATGTATGGAAAATATGTATATTTAGAATAGATATCTAATATATTTTTTTCTGTACTTAAAACTATTAATTAATTTTAGATTGAATATAAATTAGTTTTAATAGGATTTTCTATGATTATCTGGGTTTTTTTTAAATTTGTTTGATATTTTATTTTTATCTTTCAGAAAATAAATTGAATCGCAGAAATCAATGCCGCAAATATAATTGATTTCTTACGAAATCATTTCAGAAGTCATTAAGGTTTATACCCGAAAGAGAAAAGTTTTGCGATTTTAAAAATAATTTTTTGTCTTTTCATTTTCGAAGAAAGTTAATGAGAATTTTAAGTGAAGCCTAAAGATCAAGAAAAACAATTTTTTAATATAACAAACAATTAGAGCTTTTAATAAATAAGCGAAAAGACTTTCTCGATTCTTACAGTTAAGCTTTGAAATCTTTGTTTCTACCTTAAAAATAGTTTCGAAAACTCTTTAATTGGCAATTTTAAAGAATGGGTGGCGGTCATATGTAATGGGAACAAGAAATTTAAATTAAAATTCTTTAAACGAGAATACTTAGCTTAGACACTTTTCCATTTTTATAGTATGGAATCTATATTCACAGTGTTTATATATCCTTGGTAGCAAAATCAAAATCTCTCGTTTGATAGTGTATTTATGCGTCTGATGTGCATGAAATAGGATATTAATTATTAGGATGAATAGAATATATTATAAATTTTATAAATTTTGTTTTTTTCTGAGAAACTTAAATACTTATATTTGCGTACTGTTAGAATGCTAAAATTTATTATTATTATATTTTATGAATAATATTTAATATTTTATCACTTCTTAACTTCAGTCTTTTTGTCTGAGCTAATGAATACATCGTAGTAAAAAAAAGTAAAATTTAAATTGAGTTTAAATTGTAATGCAATTGTATTGAGTATAATTAAAAGCTATTAATGATTTATTTCATTTTTAAATAATAATAATATTTCATTTTATAACAATAATTTATAATTTCGTAATAAATAAATAAAAATAAAAATACATTGAATAAAGAGTAACAGTATATGAAATAAATAACTAAAAACAATATTTTTAAACTTTAAATTAGGGACAAATGAAAATTCTCATAAAAGTGAATTCATATTAGTAACCGCTATTATCTCTGGACACAATCCGGATGACATATTTCTATGTTTCTGGTAATCCTTGAAATTATTGTTTTTGGAATATAATCAGAAGACCAATTCGTGGTCCATACTGTGCATTGGCAGTCCTTCATTGTCCAATATTAATATGTGTAGCTCATTTAAGTTTCTCTTGTTATGAATCAAGGACATTTTCAAAATATATAGTTCCATGCGATGCACCAATAACCCAAAGTGTGTTCAGAAATAGACGGATAGGGGAATTCGTCAACAAATGGTGAAACCTTGTAAATGACTAATAATAATAACGAGCCGCATATGCCGACAAATCCCTTCACTGCATTCCCTTCTGGAATTGAATCGCCAATAACATTTTGTTCCAAACACCACTGCCTTTGGTTTTGCTTACAGTAGATGCTTTCATACCATAAATTTGTGGCCGTATTCCTGAGAGAATATAAAACAAGTTCTACCTGCACTCACTGATATCTTTTTGATGCAAAATTCCATCCTTAAAAATGAACCATAAGCAACTTGAAGTTTCACATGACTTCACTTCTTATGTATACTTGACGGAGTCGTTTTCTTGTAAATGTTAAATGTTGATTAAAAAATCATGTGAAGCGGTACATATATATATATATATATAAGCATGATAATTTTGATATGTTAAATGTTAAATCCATTGAATATCATGTTTTGCAGTCTTAGATTTCAAACCATCCACAAGTTTCATTTATCAGTTATTTATTATATTTATTTCAGAGATATTTTGTCCTTTATATTTCCGGGTCTCTATCTAACTATTAGTTAAGTTATTTCTAAACAATGATTGGTAAAAAAATGCTGAAATATGTATATATATATATATATATTATATATTATGATGTAATACATAACTGATATACTAATGTGGTATAAAATGTATAGTTTCCATATTAAATAAATGCAGATTATTTAAACTTTTTATTCAATTAACCCTATCAGTTAGGGCGAAAGTTCTCAAAACTTGAAAAAATAAAAGAAATCCTCTATCTCGAAGTAATGATAATGAATGTCGTTTCCGTCATTGCCTTGTAAGAAGAAAATGTAACTGAACAATCGACACTATTCACAAAGATTCAAAGCAACCTGAAATGCGATGCATAATGAAATTTTTGATTGAAGTTCCCTAGCATTAATTTAAACAGAAATTAGCTTTCCTTTTTAATTAAAAGGAAATAGAAGAAAAACAAAATTGAAATACCGGAGTTGTGACGCCTTAATTGCATTTCTCTCGTTTCACTTTCAAAGGCTTTTATGCAAGGTATTTACGGGTTCTTGACTAAATTCGGAATCTTTTGATACTGCAGTAACCTTAAACAACATAAAATTCCCTGAATCAATTTTGCCTTTCGTTAACAACACAAACACCTTTCAGACTTTAGATTTAATTCATTTTCTACATAGAGTCATAGCAATAAACACGCTTTCTTATTTTGTTTTTAAATGTTTACGGATTATCTGAATAATTTTTAACATACATAAGATTAATAACATTAGTGCATATTAACAAAAAAATTGTTTATTTATAAAAAATATATATATTAAAAATATATATAAAAAATATTTATAAAACTTTTCTAATTAGTTCGTTATTAACAATAATATTTGAATGAAATAATATTACAAAATGAAATAATCCGAATCTTGTATGGTTCCTTTACGTAGGGAATTTTTTTCAACAATATTCGGATTATTTTATTTCGTACAATATTTCATCCAATTAATATTGTAACGAAATGAAATAATCCGAAGCTTGTATGATTCCTTTATGTAGGGAATTTTTTTTTCAACAAAGTAATTTAAAACAATGTTAACTCTAAACAACAACATAATTTCATTAGAGATCTAATTATTTGACAAAATATACACACAAGACTTGCTTGTAAAGTCGTTAATAACAATACCTTAAGTTTACCATGTGAGATCTTAGTCACATTTATATAGTGACGCATCTACATTCAAATTTAGAATACCTGATTTAATTTATTTATTTTGTGTATTTTCAAGTAGTTTTTAATAACAATCACTTTAAAATAGTATTATTAGAAAGGATTAAAAAAATTGATTTATTTGTCTTTTATCTAAATTAATTATTTACTTCTAAGGATATTATAACTTTTGAATCTCATTTGCGAATCAGAAATTGTTTTCACATCTGAAGGTAAGGTATATTATTTTTTTTTATTTCCTATTAAAAGAATTTTAGTATTTAAAAAATACTGAAAAAATTTGTCAATTAGAAAGATTACGCCAGATAAATAATACACAAATACACACCTGTGTTCAAATTTAGAAGATCTAAGCTAATTTACTTATTTTGTCTATTTCCAAGTAGTTTTAATAATAATCACTTTAAAATAATATTATTAGGAAGGATTAAAATAATTGGAGTTGCTTTTCTTTTATCGAAATCAACTATTTACTTCTAACGATATCAGCACTTTTGAATCTCACTTGCAAATCAGATATTGTTTTCACATCTGAATGTAAGGCATATTTTTTTTTATTATTATTTCTTGTTAAAAAAATTTAGTATTTCAAAATATATTGAAAAAAAATTGTCAATAAAAAGATTATGCTGGAATAAATTGCACATACATGCACACCGGTATTCAAATTTAGAAGATCTAAATTAATTTACTTATTTTGTGTATTTTAGATAGTTTTAATAATAATAACTTTAAAATATTATTATTAGGAAAGATTAAAATAATTTGACTTTTTTATCTTTTATCTAAATTAACTATTTATTTTTAACGATATCAGCACTTTTGAATCTGAAATCTGATCTTCTAACGATATCTGATATTGTTTTCACATCTGAAGGTAGGGCATATTAATTTTTTTTATTATTATTCCTTGTTCAAAAAATTTCAGTGTTTAAAAAAATTTAAAAAAATAATTTTTATATAAAAGTATTCATTAAAAGTATTTATTAATATTTTTATATTCTTTATAGATATGGATACCTTACAGATTTATTTATGACATTGAATGTTTATTGATATTACTCATCATATTCTGCAAATTCTGGTCTATTACAAAATATTTTCTAAAGACTTAGATATCATTGCAAGTTTCAAAGACCTCATTACTGACGAATGTACCAGTAATCAAAAGGAGGATCGTGCTTCGCACCGCCAATTTGCCTGAATGGTAGTTCTGAGAACGCAATAGAGAAATCAATTTTAGAATTTAAACTATTCAAATGAGTACATAAATTTAGATGTGAGACTACTCATCCTGTTTGCTCGAGTGAAATTGAAATTCTTACATTTAGATGAGTATAAGCTCGATGAAGATGTTTGGGCATCTGACAGCATACCATTTCTATTAAATAAGTGCAGTGAAAAAGTACTTATTGCATATAAGAAGTATAATACACATTTGATAAATTCAATACTTTATTTATGTGTTCAAAATTTCTGTAAACTTACTTTTATAGATTAATAAACTTGAATGGGTATCTTATTAGCAACACATATAAGAAATTTTATCCTACACAATAAATGTATATCAGGCATCTAGGCATTTTTTTCAACTTAAATTTTTTTAAATGATTTTAACAAATATAAAATATTTCTTAATTTTCTTTTTTTTCAAGCTAATAAAGCTGTTTTTCTTTAATTTTGAAATGTATCAAATAATAAAAAATAGAATTTTGTATAAATTTCATATTGAGTCAGCTTTCAAATCCGGAGAAGATTGTCGTAAATACACTATCTGGAAGAAAGTGACGGGACACGACTTGAAAAGTAGAAAAGTCGACAATACAGCTGACATCCGCAATAATGGTATCACGTGTCAGCCATATCCTATAAATATGGAGTCGACTAGAGTTGTTTTTTTTGTCAAGATACCCGCCACGGGAAGAGTTGTCTGAGTTCGAGAAAGATGTGTTGGTTGGATTGCATCTTGAGGTTGTCAATTAGGGAGATATCCCGTCTCCGTAACTTCAAAATCAACTGTAGCACAGCGTGTTGTGTGTCGAAGATGAGGGACACTGTCAGAAAACCCCGAAGTGGACGAAATCACCAGCAGCGACCGGCGGGTGCTCGGCAAGGAGAGTAACCGTCAAACATCCATGGATAACATCGCTAATGAGTTTAGACAAGCCACAGGTATGGCCGTTTCGACCAAGACTCTTTGTATCGAGGCCCATAAGTTAGGTTACACTGGACGTTCGGCGGCCCATAACCTTTAATTAAGAAAACCAACAAGAAAGGGCGCCTTCGCTGGGCCAAAGACCACCGTACTTGGACTCTGAATGACTGGAAACGCGTCCTTTGGGTGACGAGTCACGATTTACCCTTTTTCCGTTCCGATGGACGTGTTTGGGTATGGCGTTTACCAAGAGAACGCCTTTTGCCCGAGTGTGTCGTCCCAACTATAAAGTTTGGTGGAGGAGGATTGATGGTATGGGCCTGTTTCTCCTGGTATGGGGCTGGCCCACTTGTGAAGGTTGATGGTGCGATGAATGCCGATAGATACTGTGATATTCTCGACAATCATGTCCTTCCTACCTTGTGGGCAACGTACGGTATGGATGATTGCTGGTATCAAGACGACAACGCAACATGCCATGTTGCAAGGAGGAACTCTTTTGATTGGTATGTGAACAACAACGTTAAAAGTGTCCGGCACAGAGCCTGATCTTAACCCAATTGAACATCTCTGGGACGAAAGGGCCTGCACCCCACTCCCAAAAAGCAAGCTTGAACTATGAAACTTACTCTTAAACATTTGAAAGGAAATTCCTCTTGCCACTATGGCTAATTTAGTGGAAGGCATGCCCAGAAGGGTTGCAGCTGTGATCGCAGCCAAAGGCGGCCCTACCTCCTATTAATTTTAATAAATATGGGTTTATGTTGTTATAGTGTCGTGTCCCATCACTTTCTTCCACATAGTGTATATTGGAATATGTGGAGATTCATTGACTCTACTTCTACTAATACTACACCACATCACTGTGCTTAAAACTGAGATGCCCAAATACAGTTTGGGAATAATGAGGGTGAAATTGAATGGACCCAAGATGTAGGTGGAAAAAAATTAATAAATATATAAAAAAGGGGAAAATATGAAATGCGAGAATATATAAATATATAAAAAATACATAATGTAAATTATTGGAAAGATTTAAAAACAATGCAATACAATAAACACAACATTGAGGAATATATAAGTCACAGAGTGGAAGGAATATTCATCATAGATTTAAAGTGTATTGAAAGAATAATTAGAAGAGGAGTAACAGCTAATTAAGAAGCAGATAATAAAAGGCAGAAAAATATTACATCTGAGAAGAAATGATAAGATTATAATAATAAGTAAACATTATATAGTCAATACTATATATTAGCAAACACTATATTGACACTAACCTGATACATTACATTGACACACAGTATATGAAAATATAGAGTGACACTAAATTTGCATGCTCTGATCAGAACTAAAATATTCGTGCTTCTTGTATTCAAATATTAATAAAGTTGTTCTACTTTATTTTTGCATTTCATGTAATAAATAGAAATTTCTATAAATATATCAGTGATTCCCATCTTAAACCAGTATCAGTTTTTATTTATTATTTATTCCAATTTTGTTTTGAAATATATATTATCTTTTTTTTTGTACTTTAAAATTAATATTCAATACTTGGGTAGAATATAAAAAAATTGTGAAATGATTTTCGATGATTATCTGTTTCTCTATCATTTTATTTGATATGTCACTTTTAAGAGTCGAAAATAAAATGAATCACAGAAATAAACGTTCTTCAAAATAATTGATTCCTTAAGAAATCATTTCAGGAGTCATTACTAAAAAGAAGGAAAGCTTTGGAAACTTAAAAAAGAATTTTTCGACTTTTCATTTGAAAAGAAAGTTAATGAGAATTTTACGTGAAGATCAAGAAAACAATTTGATAATATTTAAAACAATAAGGTGTTTAAAAAGAAGTGAAAAAAACTGCTTCTGTTCTTACACTTCAATTTCGGAAACTTATTTCACTTTAAAAGCAGTATACAAAAAGCTTTTTAATTGGTAGTTTTAAACAATGAGTTGGAGTAATAAATAATAGCAAAATAAATTTAAAATTAAAATTTCTTTAAATGAGAATTTCACGGTAAGAGTATGCAATCGATATTGGCTTTATTTATATTACCATAAATTAATTCCGAATTTGCTATTAATAACTATTAGAAATTATTTGTATGAATAATATATAATAACTATAATAAAAAAAAAAACATTTTCATCATTACATCAAAAATTACTAATAGAAAACATATTGCTTTTATTCTTCACAGCATTTTAATTAATTCCAAATTAATTATGTATTATATTATTTTTATGTTCTATTTATATGTAATTTCTATGAGATGTTTACATTTTAAAAATTAATATATATAAGGCATGTTAATTTTTCTATTATTATAGGCAATAAAAATTAAAAATATTCATACGTACACTTAGATAGTTGATTAGATTATAAAAACCCATAGGTATAAAATAATAATATTAATAATGATACTAAGGATATGAAAATAACATTGCTTATTATCCTAATAATATTTGATTGATTTGTATATGATGGCAACATATCTTATCTTATATATTGAACAACTATTTGGGCATTTAGCGGAGTTTAAATGTTAACAAAATTAACTGGTTTGAGAGCTGTAAAATAAAAAATGCTATAGGAACAAAGTGAAAAATATCTGAATAGCATGTTTAGAAAAAACATACTAAAAAAGAGTACTATAAAATAGACATAAGAATTGTGAATGCATAGAAAATTAAAAAAAATAAACTTATGGTCATTATTAATCAGGGTGATTTAATAGAATCTACAGAATTTTTAATTAAATTTTCGAGTATCTAAACCCATTCAAATCTGCAAAGTAATAATCAATAATCTCTCAACTTATGAATCGTATTCAGTCATGAGACATTTGAATATTTTTTTAGTATATTTTTGTATTTTAGTCAGTCTAAGAGGAAATATGAAAGGTTAACTGAAAGAAAAGTTTATATTAATATATTTTTATAATTGAATACAGATAACTAAATTAAAGAGAAAAATATGTATAACTCAAATATTTTTAAACAGTTTTAGTTTTATTATTTAATATTTAACTATTTAATTCGGAAATATGTATAATGATTTTTTAATGAATGATAAAAATGTATAATTCTTCAATGTATAATGACTTTAAATGTTTAGAAATTCTGATAACATCGCAGCGAAAAATATATTATTAATTGTAAATATTAATTGAAAAATTTAATAAATTCTGATTTTTTATAAATTTGTTGTAAGTTGATACATTGATATATATATATGTGTGTGTGTGTGTGTATGTAAGTGTGATAAAATTTATCTAAAAACTCTACCTGAATTCATTTTTAATCCTATTAGTAGATAAAATTTTTAATACAACTAATTAATGGATTTACTTATTACCAAAGATTTATTTATTGATACAATAATTTATTAAAATACAGATTAGTGATAAATGTATAAAATTTCTTCTCATTAAAAAAACATTTTTTTTTCTTAATAGTACGTCATGTTTTTTAAAATAACTAATGTTTTCTAAATAAAACGTTTCCACCAGTCTAAATTTAGTTTTTCAAATGGAATTCAGATTCCTTACAAAATCTAAATGAATATTCAAAGATTTAAGCAGTCGTACAGGAAATATTTCATTTGTTCTGATAAACGTCAAAGAGATCTCGGTTTCCCTTTTATATAAAAGATTAGTATGACTTGAAATCATTGAAAATGCTTGCACTCTATCCTCAGAAACTATTTTGAAATTCCTTTTCGAAACGAATCACATCTAACTTATAAAACTCAATCTCAAACTCTGCACCTATTCCATTATATATATATATATATTCCATATTCGTGTTTGACGTTGAACTAATAGTGTTTGTATCCTACCGCAAATAGATAATGAAAGATATTTACAAATTTGTCATTATTCCAAAATTATAAGGATTTCTTAAACTGTTAAATTATTGGCATTAATATTTTGGAATATATTTTATATATTCCTAGGAAATTTAGAATAATTTTTTCAAACTGTTTCCAATTTTATTTTTACGAATATTTATATGACAATTTTAAAGTTTAAATTTGGATTGAAATATTCCCCTGTTTTTCCATGGATACTTATTTTACCTTTATTTTATTTTTACTCCAATTTTAACGAGTAGTCTGTAGTAGTAGTAGTAGTTTCTTTAAATTTGGTTTTTGTCATTTAAAGAATTGCACTTTTACTTTAAAAATTGTAAGTGTTACACTTACTGTCAAAGAACCTATGAGTGTATTTTAAGAAATCAAATCGTCTTTATCGCTATTTAAGTTCAATAATGCATAAAATCTATGGATCTAATCTTTAAAATTTTAAGTAAGAGTATTTAGTTTATATGATATAAACTAAAAAAAATTCATGTGATTAAATTAAATTGTATTTACTAACAATAGCACGAAAATAAGTTTTATACGAATGTCTTTCAATACTAATAATATCAATTTTATTTTGAAGCCATTTATGACAAATTCATGATCAATTCTGAAAAATATTTTCAAAATTATCCATTCCTTTTCAAGCAGTATATATATATAAGCATAATTTATATCTGTGGTTTATATTAGATATGGCATTAGCTTACGAGTTGGGTAAATTCCCAGTACTAAGTAGTTCAATTATATACAGAGTGATCATAATTAAAGTCCCACTTCCAAAATGATGCAAAAAAAGAACCATTCATCACAGTGAGTTCAAATTTGAACATTAGATACTCGAAGAAAGAGGAAACGACACGGTATCAAAAAAGTTCCAAATTATTAATAGTTGGCGTTGTAAGTTGTGTAAAGAAAGTGAAATCGACTGCCAGAGATATTTTGAATCGAAATGCAACGTATTTGGCATGAGTTGCAGATTAAATAACCAACTGTATTGTCCAATGTGATGGATTATTTTTTTTTTTTTTTTTTTTTTTTTTTTTTTTTTTTTTTTTTTGACGCCAAAAATGTTTTCCAAGTCATTAAACAGTGACATTGTTTGTGGAAAACCCATCCACCACCGAAAAGTAATATCAAATTGGATGGGAAAAATTGGTGAAACTTTTTGATGCCGTATCGTTTCCCCCTTCTTTAAGTATCTTCAGTTCAAATTTGAACTCATTGTGTCCAGTGGTTCGTTTTTTACAGCATTCTGAAAGTGGTATTTTAATTATAATCGTAACGTGTCTGTATATGAGACATTCGTTACAATAGTAACTGAATCAACTTATTTTTCAAAGTAGTTGATTGTGTCACATGTTATTAGCAGGAATCGAATTTTTGTCCTGCTGCATACTAATAGTACTACGAGGCCACTTATCACAGATCCTACATGAGAAATTCCATATAATGTACCGGATTTTCAAAACAATAACTATAACGTCCGGTTCTAGGGAAAACAAGTATATTACAATACAGTTGAATCAAACTAATTAATATAAATACAATTATAATATTAATATAAATACAATAAATTGTACCGAAATTTTTTCCATGAGCTTTATGCACAGGTTAGTATCTTGTTCATATGATTAAATTTTCTTATATGTATGCGTCTTAAAATAGAATGATTCACTACGTTAATTAAATCAAGATGAAAAACGTATTGTATGAAAATAATGATGAAATAAAAAATGTCGTTAAAATTTTTATAGAATATCTTTTAAAACATAATATCCATAATGTAAAAACTTTAGTTATTTCTAAAGTAATAATGATTGACGGCTCTAGAGATAGCAACAAAAAAAAAAGAAATAGATAGTAGGAAAGTTTTTTATTACTCAATAAATTTACTCTGATCATTTCGGAAAGTTTTTTCTTTGGGAGAAATTCTTTCTGATCTTGATGTGGAACTAAATCATTCACATAAGCAGTTAAGAAAAATGAACTGAACTTAGTAAGATTTATTCTTTTTTCCTACTGAATAATGTTCTTTTTTTTCTGTCCTTTGAAAATGCATTTTTTAAATTAATATCATTTGCATACATATTTAGTGTCTCTATTATTCAAACATGTAAATATTTATTCGTAATTTTTGAACTGCTAATATATACATTAACATAGAATATATTTTATATGTGGGTTGATTGGTTAAAAGCGTAATACTGAAATTAAAAAAAATAATATTTGTCTGACTTATTTTTACAATATTGCTTAAAATGGATATGATTTTTCAAATCATACATTAAAACTTTGTTTTTATCAATCTTTTAAAATTGTTGTTTAATAGTTGTAAAACGTTTGAAGGAAAAATAAAGCAGAACTGATTTGATTTAACTGGAACACAACCTTTAATTGATATTTAATTAATAATTAAATGCGGAATATATAAAGTTTGAAGAACATACATTCACTAACAGAAGTACATAAAACAGCAATAATTGAAAGAGACGATGTCCCAATCATGAGATGGAAATTCCACGTATGTGTCTTTACAAGAACAGCATGAAAGAAAAGTTAATAGCGTTTTACACATAAAAGCATATTTTTCCTGCATTAATTAAAGCGTTTAATAACTATTTTTTAGATAAAACAGCTGCAAAAGGAAAATAAATAAAAATATTACGAGTAAAAAAACATATATAGAATTAACGTTTAAAAAAAACCTCTTTTATAGTAATTTTTTGTTATTATATTACTAAATATCTTCATTATAAAACTGATAAAAGCAGACGAAATATAATGACTGTTACATGTGTAAAATAAAATACTAATATCGTTTAAAAAAGCATTATTAGCTTTTCCATGTCTGATATGTTACATAGCAATCAATATATCGATTTGTTTTGTTATGTATCAAATAAATAATTCCTTTTTTCGTGTGGCGGGAAATATTTGCCAAATTAGTTCAATTCCAAGACAGTATCTGTACCAAGCATATCCACAAAGTTTTTATGTATTTAAATCAGGTTTCATATACTTATATTAGGTATTTATATATTATATTTAATTTTTTTCTATGTTCTAGGAACTAATGGCCGAGTGGCTGGAGCTCTTGCGCTTGGTACCACAGATTTCGGGTTTAAGTCCCGACTGTGTCGTGGATGTTTTGTAGTGGTTCGGAATTCACTTTAAACCGTAGGTCCCGGTCTAATAGCATCGTAGAGAGTTGTGGGAGTAATGTTACTAGCGTGAGTACAATATCTTCAAGCTACACGTGCCCCCCTTTGTAGTGCTTAATGAATAACAGTGGTGCGGCCATTGCTTATGGCATGAAGATTAACTGTCTCTGTGTTGCCAACTGCATTAGAAAAAAAAAATCTGGTCTATGACATTCACTGATGGAATTTTTAACAAAGGAAACACCACTATGATTTACTGACTGGAAACACATTGATGTCTTTCCAGAATAATTTCAGGGGAATTAAATCGAATTTACAAATTTTTTACGAATATATTTACTTATTAGGCAATTCGAGTAACGTGAAACATGTTATGAAAATCGCCAACAATTACACCAGTGGAGGCTTACCCAAATAATCTTGCGAACCACTTTGAAAATGCATCATAACTCCACTGGCTGCATACAAAATTATATATGCCCATATTTGATTTAGACTAACTTTAGACACTTTTTTGTATGAAAAATTAAAACATAATGAGTTACTATTTTTGTGTTTACTATTATTCTTACATGTAAACATAGATAATATAATAATAATGATATTAAACGTCCAATGTAAAGAAATATATAACACAAAAAATGAAATATAAAAAATATAGAAATGTAAACGAAAAAAAAAAATGAAATTATTAAAAAATATTTATTTTACTAGTGAGATATTTGTTTCTGCATTCGTTCACATAGCTTTTGCACATTGATCTCAATTTGGGTATTTGCACATCGTAATCGGTGTTGCATGTAAGCGTCCGTTATGTCTGAGCATGTTTTGTGTTAGGTCAATTTAGTTTTATTAAAACACGATTCGCAGGTTTAAGTCGAATCAAAAACGCTAACAACTTCAGCTAAGAGTCTGGTTTGCTCTGCTATTAACAATCTACTGTGTGTATCTAGGGATGGTCACTACATCACTGAGGCCACTTAAAGCGAAACATAGAACCTGATATATTAGATGTTCCAAGATGCGAGCACATTATGAGTGCGCAGAATATAATTTAATTATTTTGCGAATTCATAACTTTAAAATCAAATGGCTGTGAGGCAAATGAGAAAAATGGCTGTCAATAAAACAGGGAACATCTGTAATATATTCTAAAGAATATTATTTTAAAATCAAAGTTAATTTTTTCTCATAATTTCGGCAGTTAAATTTTGAATATATGGATGCACACATAATGTATTTTTTTAATACATAGATTTTCACTACTTTGGCTATTTTAAAATAAATGCATTTTGTAAAAGTGTGATAATGGGACGGAAAAATATTCATGGCGAGCCGCGAGTTGGCCACCCGTGAATTACACTATCTTCCCAACACTCGCCAAAGGAGGAATCGAAATGGTCAATTCATGTGCTAATTTATCGAGTTATACGGGTGGATTGTCGAGTTAGACATCCATTAAAATGGCATTCGCTTCTTCTTCACGTACTTTCGTCGTTTTCAATTTAAATTTCAACCAACTTCTCAAAGTCAGACATCTGCAGAATGCTGGAAGGATTATTCTTAAAACAGAAGACCTATTTATTTGTAAAGCGAGGTCAGGACAAATTTTGACTATGATGTAAATCAAATCTGTGAATAAGAGGGTTATTGATGAAAGTTCAATTTAAGATAAAGTAACTAAAAATTATTAAAGAATAATTTAATGAAAAGTAGAAGCTTATTAGTATTTTGCTTTAAGTTTCAAAAATATGGCTGATAGATAAATCTTGTCTAATGTAATTTCTTCTGGCTGGGAGATTGTTTTTCAGTGGATTCCCAGCACATTGCGGGGTGGCTGGAAACGAAAAGGCCGACATCTCGGCCAAAAATGGCTGTAAGTTACCGCAGCAACAATTTCATTTATCCTCATATCAATTTTGTCCTGAGATAAAGAAGAAGATAGACAGTCACTTAAACAAACTCCTTTCAGCTGATAAAATGTGGAATGTACTTGTTTCATCACCCATCCCAATGGTTTCATTCACCTTCATTGTTTTATCACCCATCCCAATGCAGTTTTTACAGCTAATTTCCAATTCTCGACAGGACATGATTTTCTTAATAAACACTTGCACTTCATTGTTGTAGTTACTAATGATGTCTGTCCTCTGTGCTCGTCAGGTGAAGCGAAGGACTTTTTACATTGGACAACATGCACTACACTTGATTTTATGACTTTTAATTCTGACAATTTTACGAAGGCTTCATTTTATTGGGCTGCTAGAGTTCTTATGGCGGATATCGCTACAGTTTGATGTAGGAAAAAAAAGTGTTAAAAATACATACAATGCTTTACATACAATGTACATTTCTATGTACATACAATGCTTTATAGAAAAACAATAAGGAAATAAACTTTTCTTATATTATGTAATAATAAAAATAAGCAAAATTTTATTATTTTAATTATGTGCTTCTATTAAAACATAAAGAAAAAAGGGCATTTTTTTTACTTAAGTTTTTTTTTTAATTTACTGCCATTCTTATCAACGAAATTACTTTAATTAGCATTTCCTTTCTTTAGATATTATGTATACTTTTATACATATTTGTTAATATTGCGTCATTCCAGTAATTACCGGATATTTTCCCAAATTACTCACCCGGAAGAAGAAATGACGGTATTTTTCTTTTTGAATTGATAATTAAAATGCATGCTTCTTGAATGAGCGAAAAATGCAAATTTTTAGTAATTAGGAAAAATGCACTTGAATAGATTAATTTTGCTCAATTAAAATGAAATATCAGTTTTCTGTTTAGGCAGTTTGATTTTTTTTTAAACTCTTCATAAAATTATTCTGGAAAATTATCAATTTCTCTTAATGTTATATTTTTAAATAATTCTTACAATTAATTAAACTTATTGTACATATAATAATGGACTATATTAACCTATTGATTGCGTATATTGAATAAAAATAAGTTAAAAGCAATATTTGGTAGACAAAATAAATGTAACTTTCATATGTGACATATTAAGAGAAGAAAAATTATGCAAATTATTTGAGCCTGCACCAGAATAAATAATGTTAAAAATCATTATTTTTTTTCTAACATAATTTTTTGAAACAAAACTCAAATTAAATTTTGTGAGACATAAATTAAAGACACGATATCACATTTCTGCAAGAACTAAGCTTTTTATATATAAATTTACTTGTTTTTGTTTTAAAGTATATATTACGATGACTATTTCGTTATGATTTATTGTTTATAAATGAAGTATTTATTATCTGTGCAATTATTGAAATATTTGAATTAAACTTTAATAAATTAATTTTTAAAAAAAATAAATCTCAATAGAGACTCATAAAAGATTTCAATTTATTATTTTCAGTATTCCTTATTTTCAAATTACTGTTTGCTTCCAATTCTTAAAATATTTTATTTAATTAGTGAATATATATATATATAAACTACATTATATCAATTAGATAGACAAATAACTCAACAATTCTTCTATATCCACATCTATAAAAGCAGCCCTTAATGTAGTCAATAAAAATCATTATTTTAAACAAATTCTTTAAAAATGTAACCACTCCATCAAATTTCCCTATGCAAACCATATCATGGACTAAACCACTGTGTATCATCTGTGGTATTTCTAGATATACGGATAAACCTGCAACATATTATTTTAATCTTCTTATTTTTTATTTCCAATGCCATTATGACAGATACATCCACTTGTTATTAAAACAATAAACCAGTTTTAAAGTTTTTCAATGACTCTTCAAACAACATATCTTCTATAGATAGCTCTGATTTTAAGAATGGATTCACGTTACTCTCGAAAGTCTTAAACTCACTTTGCCACGACCATCTTAATATTTTTAAAGAAACAAAATTTTCGATTCCCATGAGAAATCGATATTGATATTAGAAGAATCTTAGAAACTTTTTTATTTACATTTTTTAAAGGGAAGAATTTACATTTTGAATTGATATATTGGAATATCTCACATGTGCTCTAGGGGTGCTATTTGATCAATCTCTGAAAGTCCTTTTTACTCAAGATTCTCATTGTAACCAAAGATGGTTGAACTCTATTGGGTACAGGGAACATGACAGATGTAAGCACACCACTGGGTATGTGGGACATGACGTATGTAAGCATTCCATTGAGTATTGGGAACATAACGTCTTCTGCCAAGTTGAGCAGAATGCGTTATAAATGGCAGACAAATTTGTTACAGACTCACAGAAAAAATGGTCAACATGCATCTAACTGTCCTCGGGAAGCAGGTTGCTCGAGTCCTCTTTTTTTTTAAGGGAGGAGTACTCTTTGGTAGGAACTTTGGTCAGGACGACTAGTACCAGAATGTTCTTCCTTTTGTCGTCTATTTTTTTAGGTTGTCGTCGTCTCTTATGAATGCAACTTGTCTTGCATCAGATTCTTGGTTGGGCGTTAGATTAGACACATGGAAATTTACTATAGCAGATGAAAGATTTTCTTTAGATGAAATACTGTATGATTTAGGGGAATTTTGAATTTTGCTTCTTTTAGCCTGACTATATGGATGCAAGATAGCACAATCTAAATCACTAATTTTAAAATGTGAATGATTGGTTATATGAATGATTCTTCTACAAAATGTACATTTGTTTCGTGAAAGTGTTAAATTTCTTCAGATAAAGGGTTGAACAAATCATGTGAAATGTAATAGACAATATTCAATTCTCTGTCAAATTACAGAAGGACTACTTGTCCTGCTGTATACACTGCATTCTGTATTCCTCTTTATTCCTTATCTATATATATATATATATACAAACATCTACCTAATATTTCAGAAAACATTATACATTTATATATAAAAGACATTATGAAACGTTTAAACCTATTCATTCATAAAATCATAATTTTTAAAGAAACAATCTATAGATCCTGTTAAGCTTAATACAACTAATTTTTATTCTTAAGTGTTTGATGAAAAAAACTTTTGTATACATTATTGAAGAACATTTAATGTTTTTTTTAATAATTTGTTAAGTTTACTAAATGAATCTGAAACCTGATATTACATGAACAATTAAGCAATTTACAACTAGGAAATGTGATTCATTACTATGACTTACCTGTTGTTAATTGAATTCTAACAAGTAGAGTAATTCATTATTTTTATTTGAAGAATAAATTATTCTAACGGTAAATACTAAAAGATACTATCGATATAAATATATATTATTTCACTTTCATTAAAAATATAGATAATTTAAATTTAAATTACTTGCAACATAAAAATGAAGATTCTAATGTCTTAGAAAATCGAGATAAATAATTAATAATTGGAAACGAGAGATAATTCATTTTCATTATTTAAATTTTATTTTTAAAACATAAAATGTACCAAATTAATAAACAAAACATAATGAAATATAAAACTATTTTTAAATTGCAGGCAAATGAAATAAAGATAACTTTTATTTTACAAAAAAACAAAAACAAAAAAAAGAAAAAAAGAAATTCTGATTTTTAAATTTATGAATAAATTCTGATGACTGGTTTTATTAGTTATATTTTTCATTTTTTGAAGCTTAACATTTTACATGACACCCCATCACTTTACTTGGCATAAAAGTGTTATTTCAGAAAACGGAAATAATTAAATTAAAGAGAGCTTTGCGCTTTTTTGCTCAGTAGAAAGAAAATTCTTCACACTTTGATAGAAGCAGTTTTGGAAATTTTTAAGATATGCATTATTCAAGTGTGCTTAGTTCTTTCCCTGTTCAGATTTTTAATAAACTGTTGTAAAAGATCAAATCTATGCAGAGAGTGTTGTCTTTTCGCTAAATGTGTCTTATATAAAATTGATTACGCTTTTAGGCCTTTTAAAACTTTCTTTCATGTTACACGTCAAAATGTTTCAATTTACTCAGAAACTGTAAGAGTTGTTTGGCTTTAATTTGCCCAAACCTACACAATTATTTGAACGGATAAAAAAGGCATTCTTCAACAATATAGTGAAGTAAATATTTACTCTCTCAATCTTCAAAGTAAAAGAATTTTTTTTTAAATTTTAAATGTTATAAGAAGAATGAAAAAATGACATTGGTTTTCTAGAATTTCTATTTTCCTGATGTTTGATGCTTAGTGAATTGTACTACTTATGGAGCAGAATTTAAAATATGCCTTCTTTAAACCAATCTAAAATATGCATGGTTGTGCCTAAGATAAACATGAGAATTCTATAGGGCAGAAATTCGTACATTAAGTTGCCTTAAAATATGCCTTCTTTAAACCAATCTAAAATATGCATGGCTGTGCCTAAGATATACATGAGAATTCTATAGGGCAAAAATTATTACATTAAGTTGAAGGAACATAGAGAATTATTCAGGACAATACTAAATCTGCTTATTTAAAAAATGGTGTGGCACTAAATATGTATTTTACCACTTCTAGTGTATGCAGCCTATGTAATGCCGAATTCTAAGTAATGCTTACAGTGGGCTAATGTCAAATGTACAGCATGAATAATAATGTTTACAGTTCTATTTTTAATAAAAATTGCTCATTTTTTTTATCAATGATGCTAAATTATCTATTAACTAAAAATTCACATAAAAGTCGTTTGTGCTTTCAAAAATATAAATGTATTTTGTAAAACTCAGCACTTAAGTGATGTTTGTTTTTCTCACCATACATAAATGAATAAATAGAGTTTTTTTAATAATTAGTTATAAATTGTTTTTAATATTAGTATTTAATATTTTTTTATCATTTCCATTATTAGTTGGGAGAAAATGCTTTAGGATTACACATCATAAATAAATATTAAGTTGTTATGCCCATTTTAAACGGATATTGCATTATAGCTGGTTAAAATTAAATATACATATATTAACAATTATATTCAAGATATAATAGAATTACAGCATTACATGAAAAGTATCTATTAAACTAAAGTTTATTCAATTTATATGATTAATGTTTCGCTGTGTCCCAGACAAATTTTATGTGCGTTATTCCATAACTGCAATATTTTAATTGCATTTTACCGTAATAATGGAATTATGCAATTATGCAATAAAACATTAGCAATAAATTCATGGAGCTTTTTTTATATTATATCTAGTATTACATTAGGAATGTCGAATATGCATATGCTGTCATGCAATGCTTATAGTTGCATATTTTTGTTAAGGTTCATGATGTTAGTCGTTTTGTTTGAAAGTGCTATAAATCTGCTTATTCAAATATTTAGATATTTAAGCTTTTAAATTTTATATTATTCTCAAAAAATTAAATACCTTTTTATCAAAACTAAAATAAGCGATAAATATATTACATATAATTAATTGCATTTTTATAACATTCCAATTTTCCTAACATTCAACTGACACAACTTAACAACCATAAAATTATTTGTATTTTTAATTTTTTTTAACGATATTTTCTGATACTCGATATCATGATAGGATACCTTTATAAGGTTATTTTTGTAAAAAAAATAATTTGATAACCTTTTCTTCTTAGAAAATTTTGCGCTTCAATTGTTTTCTTGTATAAAATTTGCATCAACTTCAATATTCAATTTTTCTACATCATCGCTTATTGCACTCAAATTCAATCGCTTGAGCATTCAAATAATTTTGAAATTCAAAATATATGCAATAGTGAAATAATTATAAATTATTTTTTCAAATGTTTGATTATGTAAAGCAGCATGCGTAAAATAATATATTATTTAAGTAAATAAATATTCATCTTATGACTTTTTCTTTCGATTGATTCCACAGATGGAAGATACAATTTAGAAAATTTCAATTTTGCTTTGACTTGAATATAAATTATTATATTTTTCTTGAGTAATACATAAATGACTCAATTTTGATTTATGCAACATGCTTCATTATTGTATTAGTAATTCATTTGAAAATTGAAGTACAGTTTTTATTTACTAAAGGAAATAGGAACATTGTTGAAGTACTATAATTTTATCTAAGTGTAACTTATGTAATCTTTACGTTTAAACACTCTTACTCTATATTTGCAGTTATATATACTTTATCGTTTTTCTGCCATGATGTTTTGGCTTCCGTAACATAACACAGCTTCAATAATTATGTAACTATATTAAAAAATATTTTATTCATAAATCTTTATTTAAATATAGAAAGGCAACATATCGGAAGATTATTTTTCGATAAAAATTATGTTTTTCTTTTTAATATCTTAAGAAATAATAACTTTAATTTGCTTCCAACGAATATATATATATATATATATATATATGGTCAATTTTTTCAATTCCTTCTATTAGCTCACACTCTTCCCTATGTATATCTTGTTCAAATTTTCAATCATTAATAAAATACTTTTTATTCATCCACTCAAGTTCAAATACATTTTTTTTGAACTTGTAGTGGATGACACTTGATGCTAATACAGTTTTTTCAAATATTAATTCATTAATTAAATTTAATTCATTAATTTTAGTTTTTTTAGATTTTAGTTGCATATATCTACCAATAGATGGCGCTAGATAAACTTAAAAAAATGAATGAAAATTATTTATAAAGAATTTTTTCAATATAGTGAAAAAAAAGTAGGAATTTATTTATTTATTTATTTATTTTTTTATATTACTTGTTTTCAATATTTTTGCAATATTATTGCTTAGTTTTCTATTCAACCTTTTTTGTCAACTACATTTCAGGATTAAAATGGAATCAAGTTCTTCTTAAAACATTTTGAAATGAAATAATTGAAACGTTTATATCCATTGATAAAAATACTAAAGGCATAAAAAAAAATTAAGATAATAAAAAATAACATGTCAGGAAATTCAAAAGTTGTATGTTATTAAAAAAGTTAATAAAATAAAATAAACTTTACGGTGAACAATTTTTTTTATGTAATGAATAATTCAACGTCATACAGTGGAGAAAAAAAAATTGAAATTATCTAAGACATTTTTAGTTTAAAATGAAGATTGAGTGATAGAACTTAAAGGAATTAACTACGTGGGAACGTCAAAATTAAATTTTTGATTCTAAAAAAAACATACTTTAATTTTTTTTTTCTCTTGACAAAAAACAAGCAAAAGTTTAATTTAATGAAAAAAGCGCATTAATCTTCTTTTTGTGATTATTTTCTTTTCCTTTTTTTTCAGCAGTTTTCTATGCTGACGGTGCGTTTTGAAATAATTTTGAAATATGTAATAAGTGATTAGAGTAGGTAAATGATACGTAAAAATGAAATTCGTTTAATTATATACCTTTTAATGTATTTTTATTAAAAAAAAATATTAATGGTATGATTTTGGATGTAGTAACTAATGAGGACGGCATCATTCCCTTCGATGATAAAAACACTTACTATTTTTTTCTCATTTTTATTTATTTTTTTATGCATTATTACTAAAAAAAATCTCACTTACTTAAAGTCAATATTTTTTTTCTTTTCATATATTTACTAATTTAATCCATTGCTGTAGGACTTTTTCAGCAAAATATTGTTGTTTATAAATAATAAGAAAAATAAAAATGTGCAATAACAGTAAAAAAAAAATACATAAAGAAAAAATCCGTTAATTCTTAACATAGTATTCCGGAAAATATTTTATTAAGAAAAAAAAAAAATTTTTCAAGTTAAATCTTTCTTGCTAATTTTATATTTACTTTCTTTCATTTCTATCATCGTTTAGATTGAAACAAAAGGAATGTTTTGCATGGATAGAGTTAAAATTAGAAACAAATATTTTTAGAAATCATAGAAATGAATGAAAGCAAAGAAAGAAATCACAGAAAAGTGTTTATTGTTTCATTTTATATAAAACGATATACTTTTATATAGTTATATATGTATATACAGGGTGATTATAATTAAAGTCCCACATTCAAAATGCTGTAAGAAAAGAAACGCTATCCACAAAAGTCCATCCAGGTTCAAATTTGAACTGAAGATACTTGAAGAAAGGGAAAATGGTACGGAATAACAAAAGTTCCAAAGTGTATTATTAAATGGCTCTGTAAGCGTCATAAAGAAAGTTAATTCGGCTGCCAGTGACATTTTGAATCGAAATTACAACGTATTGGTATGAATTGCAATTAAACCAACCGTATTGTTAAATGTACTTAATTGTTTCGGAGTTTTGACGGAAAAAATGACTTCCAAGTCATTCAACAGTTGTGACACTGTCAATGGAAAGCCCATCCACCACAGTTAGGTTATATGAAATTGGATGGTAAAAATAGGTGGAACCTTTCTTGATGCCATACCGTGTCAATCTTCTTTAAGTATTTTCAGTTCAAATTTGAACTCATTGGGACGAGTGGTTCTTTTTTACAGCATTTTTAATGTGGGACTTTAATTATAATCACCCTGCATATATATATATATATATAATTATCGAATTCATAGATATAAAACCATGCTATAACGAATTAAAGCCACCTACCACATCATCAAAATCAAAATCTGCATCTATGCTAGACTTGACTAGTGAAACGACTGCAGATAATAATACAGTTAAGTACGAAATACCAGTGATGATAAATGAGCCTGAACAAAAGTCAGGCTTAACATGAAATTTGTAACTGATTTGACTACATTCAAATACATTATATTAGTAGTTAATATAGCTACCAAGTATTTTACTTGTACCGCATTTAATTGTTTTCTCTGAAACAACTGTTCGTATTATTTTCGATCCATGATATATTCATTAATATTTTGGGCTTGCGTTTTACCATTTTTCCTTTTGTTTTACATTACCTTATTTTATTACTCATTTTTTTTGTCAATTTATTTGACTGGAATCTACATTTAATGCGACTGCTTCGTAGATAATAGATTTGAAACTGAAAAGACAATATTATTTTAGTAATTTTGACTGTATTCTTGATGTTAACAATTGTTTACGGCATTATATATATATTTCTATGCGCTTGTATAGGGCGTGTGAGGAAAGAAAAATATATTGTAAAATAAAGTAAATTAACGAACAATTACATATCTTTAAAAAACCCGTTAAATTTAAAAGAAAAATATAGTATTTTGATATTAATCGATTAAGAATTTTATAAATCTTTAAAAAACTCCTTACAAATTTTATGATTTTTAAAAACAACTTGTGTAATTTGTGCAAGTAAAGTTGCATTCAAACCAGACCAAAGTTGCATAATAACCACGACAAATCACTAATCTCAACACGTGACGCCTAAGGCTGGTGATTAGTCAACTCTTTAAGCTTTGGTGAGAATGCGGTTTAAGAGGTTAAATAAAATAATGTACCAAAAATTCTAATACTAAACACATCACCAGCATTGTAGCCTAATCTTAACGGCTAATTACGCCAGGAATCACTCTATTTACACAATCATCTTCAGTAATTAAAAATTAAATCTACAGGTACAATAGGAAATAACCGTAATTTATATTTCCCCATTAGGTTTCAAGATTTAAATTAACAATTTACCCCTTATGAATTCAGTTTAGAAAAAAAAAAGAGTACAACTATTTGAAAAATACGAATTTCTTATAAAATATCAAAGTGTTCTTAAATATGTTTAAGGGATTTTCTACCTGATTGTTCTTAAAATTAATATTGTTAAACCATTATTATAAATTTGGCTGTTAAAATATGAATTAGTTTTTTTTTTTGTTTTTGTTTTTTATAATTAAAAAGAAAGAGTTGATCAATAATATTCCAGAAAAAAACATCTTCCTTTGCTAACGTTTGACTGACTTTTGAAGTTTCCGAGTGTAAACATCATGTCAAAGTTTTCTTATAATTTATTACAACAAAGCAAATATAAAAAATTAACTAAACAAAAATAAGCATAATCAAAATTTCTCGTAAGTGCACTAACTATTTAGTTAGAGTTGCTCGCGTCGATAACTAAACTGTATGTAAACTGTATTAGAATTTTGCAGGATTCTTCCAGACAGTATGAAATGCTTGGCAGCTATCCCGGGAAGTCCAGCCTAAAGGCATTATTCCGTCATTTCCTCTTTCGTGTGTAATGTAGCATACTGTAGGAGTAGCACCTTGAACAACATATATTTTACAAATCTATGGGAATGACCTCGTATCTAGTACATGAGTTTGAAAAAAAAAATTATAAAGCGGAATAACTTGACACAAAATAAAACAGTCAAAATAACTTGGATGGTTTCCATGACTTAAAGTATGTTGGCGTAAATGTTTTAAGTCACATTTGTTTTGTAGTTGAACTTACGTAAAAACTTTGGAGTGGTTAAGATTTTAATATATGACCTCTACAATGTAATCCACATTAAAA
This sequence comes from Caerostris darwini, assembly GCA_021605075.1. NCBI lineage: Eukaryota > Metazoa > Arthropoda > Arachnida > Araneae > Araneidae > Caerostris > Caerostris darwini. The sequence continues at coordinate 208,636 of BPLQ01002694.1, forward strand.
TTAACTTCCATACAAGATTGAATTATTTAAAAAGACTTAAATTTTTATATAATCTTCCTATTTCTGAAATGAGGGATTACCTCAATTTAGATTGTGGCTTTCTTTTAACATATTTCAACATTCAAATTCTTAAAAAGTTCGAGTGATTAGTTACATTTGTATAAAAATAAACAGAAAGTACTTGGAATTATCTTGCCCCCATATTATACTATTTTCTTAATATTATAGGAATCTGAAAATTAACTGTTAAATTAGAGACTTATAATATCGATTTACGTTCAACATTGATTTTTAAAATTATGTATTTCTAAAATTTTACACTACTTTGAATGGAAAATATGTTTATATATTACTTAATTGGAAATGAAACTTTACTGCAAAGAAAACATTGAAAGACGTAACCAAGTTGTAATTACTGACTTTAGCTCTAAAGGATTAATCTATATTTAATAACAAGCTTAGAATCTAAGTATCGTTCGTCCTTTACTAATAATGCTATAGTAAAATCTTTCACACAAAGTGCAACGTTATACATTTTGTGGTGTGACTACTAACTAATAATTAAATTTTGACCAATTAATTAAAGATCTGCATGCTTATTATTCCAAATATCTTATTAAAATATATGGCAAAGTTAAAATTAAGATTTATCTTTCAAAATACATGAAATAAAGGGAATTTCTTTTGTAAAAATATATTATTAAATTAAAAATCGTTGTATTATTTCTACAAAAATTACAAACTGAAATTACACAGAAAAATATGTATTAAAAAAACACATAATAAATGTTTACCAAATTTTCCATTTTAACGAATACTTCACTCTAAGTTGATTTGCATGAAACTTAAAACAAGATATTTATAAATACCATTTATGAAAGTAATAATTGATATATTATACAACTAAACTTATTATATCCATAAAGTTTTTTTTTTTTTATTAATAAAATATTTGTACTTTATTTTATAAAGATATGGCGTTATCAATAAATATCGATACATTCACTGATAACGATATACAGGGTGATTATGATTAAAGTCCCACTTTCATAATGCTGTAAAAAAAACCACTTGCCATAATGAAATACTTGCAGAACGGGAAACGGTATGTCATCAAAAGAAAAGTTTCAGAAAAAGTTCATTTCTTTCCGTTCAAAAAACCGAAACAAGCACATTGGACACTACAGTCGGTTATTTAATGTACAACTTTTGCCAAATACGTTGTCATTTCGATTTAAAATATCACTGGCAACCGAATTCAATTTCTTTATGCCGCTTGCAGCGCCATCTATTAATACACTTTGGAACTTTTTTGATGCCATACCGTTTCCCATTTCTTCAAGTACCTTCAATTCAAATTTGAACTCATTGTGACGATTGTTCCTTTTTTTTTACAGCATTTTGAAAGTGGGACTAATTATAATCCCTCTGTATGTCAAAAAATATTATATTTATTTTATGGTTATCCGGATAAATTTTAATTGTCACATAGTAAAACAATTTCCCCCTTTGTTAAAAAAAAATTAATATACTCGTTTTTTTGTTCACTTTCAATGCTCTATCACCAGTGTCCTATATAAAAAGATCTGACATTTATCGAACTAATGAAATAAATCTCTTGATAATTAGGAATTTTATGAGATTATGTAATCAGGATAGAATAATGGGGAGTCATTGAGAATAACTCCTGTTCGGTGCTTAATTAGCCAGTTGTCATCGTTATCATGCGCTGGTTTTCCAGCCTAAATTGAGTCGCATAATTCACTAGCTGGTTATGATCTGCATATCTTTCCGAACAGCCAAATGAGTTGGATATCAATGACGCTAGGTGTAAAATCTCATAACCCTAAATTAAGTTAAGAATACACGTGTTTGAAATGCATAATTAACTATTTGTACATAACCTACATATTGATATATTAGAAAAGATTGTAACAGACATGCAAGTATTGGTATTATTTTCAAAGCTGCAAAGTTAGAATTTTTATTGTAATAATTGAAATTTTTAAGACGATTTTAGGTAAAAAAAAAATTCTGGTTAGGTAAAAAAAAACAAAAAAAACAAAAAAAAAAATTTTTTTTTTTTGGTTTTAATTTGTAGAATTTTTATGTCGGCAATGTAATTTAACAATTTTTAGAATGTAGGGTTAGACTAATAAATTTCTAGATGTTAAAATTATTATTTAATCAGAAATTTTTATGATGATTATGACTGCTAACTTCTAAGCAGTCATAATTCTTTATTATACTGACTGATAAGTTCAATATAATACATCAATCATTACTTGTAATAACAAATTTTATAATTTTAGATTCTTATTACATAATAATATGCAATAAGTTAAAACATTTTTTTTTTTTTTTTTTTTTTTTTTACAGTTTACTAATTTCATTCGCAGAATAAATAATAATATGTTTGACTTTAAAAGCAAAATTATTAAATGAATATATATACAAAGTAAAAATTAAGTATAGGAAACCAGAAAACCTGCGCAATTTTGAATTTAAAAATAAATAAATGTAAAGCAAAGATGTTTTTGAAGTGATATTGAGAATGAACATGAAATAAGTGTGAAAATATGAATAAATATATATATATATATATATATATATATATATAGTTATATATATATATATATATAGTTATATATATGTAAAGAATATATATAAAGTAAATTGTAGTAATAGAGTAAAGCAATATAATATATATTTTGTGCATATTCATGTTCACTTATTTCATGTTCATACTCAATGTCACTTGAAAAATATCTTTGCTTTACATTTACTTATTTGTTCTATTTTTGAATTTTAAATCGCAATTTGAATCAAATTCAAAATTACAGACTGTGATTGTACATTGCAAATTTAATTTTAATTATAAAAGTTGTTTATGTGTTTACATATTTATTAAAATAAATATAATCAACACGTTAAGATTACTTATCTTATTTTCTAGATGCTGGTTAGGTAAATAAAATTTTAATTGAAACATAGGAAAAAAATGAAGAAAAGTTTTTCTATAGGGTCACAATATTAGTAGCTAAATATTTAATTCCAAAATTCACTGACAGCTAGAAGTTGAATGCTTTGATGTCATTTGCGATGTACAATTCCTCGAGATTTTATGCCCAGTAAATCTTAAGAAAAGTGTTATTTTTCTGTAGTTGACAATGAAAAATATTTATAGAAAATAAATATTTTTATAAATGTCACCAACATTCATCACTCTTTAGTTTACGGAAATTTAATTTTGAGGAAGCCTATCCTAACCAAATATTGAATAGAATGAATTGCTCGAAATCAATGTTATTAAAATGATTAAAGGTTTTTGAGAAAAACTGACATTCATTTCCCAGAAAATTTATTTCTTTATTACAAAATAAATGTTTAAAATTTAATAGCCAGATAGTGAGAAAAAGATATTTTCATCTCAAAATTCTGAAAGACGCCATTCATTGTAACTATTCCGATTTTCAACTCTTTTCTTGTTAGATTTTATCTAACAAAGGCATCTCCATTACAACTAAAAGAAGAATACTTTTAAATAGGTCTCATCAAATTAAAATTATTATCTTGTCATTTTATTTATCAATAATCTTAACTTTGAGTGAAATTGTTTCTGTTTAAATATTCTTTCATCTCTTATTATTATATTTCCAGTTTATTTATTATTTAGAATTTTTAATGAATTGGTAATTATGAGTAAATTAAACATTTTGATAGACATCATTGGCTTAAACATGAAGATAGTTTTGTAATCCACAAAATATAGTGTGACGAGATTTCCATACATATTTCGACTGATTGCTTCTGCAGAAATAAAAACTCCTTTATAAGAACGTTTCTACACACTTCTTCAAATGACTAGGAGCTTTTTTTACACAGATCTATGTCTGATCTTACCTTTTTACATATTTACACGCATATATGATAATCTTTACATGTGGTTATTATCCAATGAAATTTTCTGATTTACTACACTTAATTTTTGCTTTGCTTACATATTCCTTTAATAACTTTACTTTTAAAGTTTACTATATTGTTATTTATTATGGTAATGAATTATTAAACTGTAAAAAAAATGTTTACACTAATTACGCATTATATATTATTGTATATTAATTGAAATAAGAATTTAAAATTATAAAAGAAATTATTGTAAGTAACGATTAATTTATTATATTGAACTTAGCAGTCAATATAATAAAGAAGATGACTGCTTATTATAAGAATAAGTGCTTAGATCTGTATTATATTGATTTAACAGTCAATATAATAGAGATCTAAGCAGTATGTTAACTTACTACATTACTAATTACTAGCTACTATTTACTACATTAATACATTAGTATTAATTACGCATTTTAAATTGTTGCATATTAATATTTGGTAAGAATTCAAAATTACAAATTTTTTTTATTATAAGTAATGATTAATTTATTATATTGAACTTAGCAGTCAATATAATAAAGAATTATGATTGCTTAGAAGTTAGCAGTCATAATCCTGATAAAAATTTCTGAATAAATAATAAATTTATTATTTTGAATTTATTAGTGTATAATTATATTCTAAAAATTGTTAAATTACGTTGGCATCATCCAAATTCTACAAATTAAAAAAACGGTTTTTTTTTTCATCATACAATTTTAATGTTATCCCATGCTTTAACTGATAAATTCGTTAAAAAAGTTTTATTATATAACATGCAATTTGTTAATACACGAAAGAAAATCTGCTGTGAAAGTGTTGTTATAAAAAAAAAGAATCATAAATTAATAGTGAACTATTTATTTTAATTGAATTTCAAAAAGTAGATTTTTTTATATGAAAAATATAGTTCCCAAAATTGTGTCTCTAATTTGGAGTTAATTTTGGTAAAGTTTCCTGGAGTTATTTTAAAGATATAGCTAATGAAAAATTTAAAAATATTAAATATTTAGAGCAAAAATATGAACTTGTTAAAATAATTTTATGCAAAGTTACTTCTTTTGCGCTATTTCCCGCGTTTAATTAGAAACTCGTGCATAGTTCTCCCTACTCTGGGAATACCAAATAATTACTTAGATAAAGAACTAAGAAAAAATAAAACAAAATAAAAAAGGGCATTTCATTTATCAATGTTTTAAAAAAAAATATTATAGCACAGGGGGTGTTTTATTTCCTTTAAAACGTTAAAAAGATAAAAGGCTTCCAGTGAAAAAAATGTTTTGCGTATACATACATAATTTTACGGCATGCTTTACAGTATAAAAAAAAAAGTGAAGAAAATAGCAGTATCACCTAATACTGAGGTGTTTTTACTTTAAAATGAAGATTGAGTAACAGAACTGAAAGGAATTAACTCCCACGGGGATGCACTAAAAATTAAATTTGTGTTCTCAAGAAACATGTGAGGGCTTTTTACTCCGCCAAAGGGACAAGCTGAAAGTTTTAGGTATTTGAAAAAAAGAAAGACAATCTCTTTTTTTTTTCTTTTTATGTTAAACTTTTAAGCTAAAGTAGTACGAAATAATGTTCTGAAATCTGAAACATGTTTACTCCCCTTTTAAAGTGACAGTTTTAAATAAATAAAATAAAAATATTAATTTGTACAATTTTAAATAAAAAAAGTAAATATATTTGTTGGACAGTATTTGAATACTTAATGATCATTATAAACTTAATATTAAATATTTTTACTTCTTATTTTTTAAATGATATAATATTATTTAGATTATTTCACTTTTAATAGTTCTAGCATAAATTGAAAGATACGGATCATTAAAATGTTCATCAAAATTGGTTATTATACACTTTAAAAACTTAATAGATAATTGACAATTTCACGAAAGTTTAAATTTTAATTAATCCTTACATATATTTTTAAAAATTATAGCATCATTGCATAATTATATATTTTTCATATAAATTTGTGTTTGAAAATTTAAAAAAAATAATAATTACATTTGGTTAATATTGTAATTGTTAGTAAATTTAATTTTATAAACATAAACTTTAGTCAATAGAAACGTAATTAATTTCACAATAAATTTGTTTAATTATCACTAATAAAATTGACAGTCAATAAAATTACCCTTTATTATTATTAATAATAAAATTCACGACTTTATAAATTACTAATAAAACGACTTTTATTGCAATTAATAATTTTATAAGCATATTATAAAATAGATGAAATTTTATCATTTGTTGTTTTTTCATTAAATTATATAAAATATCATGTAAATGTAAAAAATAAAATAAATGTTTATCAATTATTTTATATCAAAATCATTTAGTTGAAATATTATGCTTCAATTTTTTTACATTGTAGAATTTTGCTAATCGGTCATCAGATAATTGTTTAATATATTCATCAAATAATTTGTGTCACCAAATTATTTTAAGACTAGCCAAAATCTATCTAATGCCATACAACCACATAAATTTGTCTTTATATGATATATTTAAACCAACACAAAAGATTTGATAACAAAGAAGGTTATCTAATAAAAAAAAAATTGGATTTTTTTTCCCTTTCCGGCACCTAAGCAAGAGTGGAAAAAGAGTGGCTGACCGGTTGAACGCGTAGAACAGCAATCAACTAACTGAAGCGAAAAAAAAATCTTCTTTGAGTTGGGGGAACTTTTTAGCGATGAGAAAAATTGAAAAATCAATTGGCTTGCTCGTCTGTTTTCTTTTGGCCAGAGTTTAGTTGAAAGGTCTCGAAACATGGACGTTCATATTGACTTAGGAGATGGTAACACATTGTCTGTTTTCTGATCCGGAAATTTTTCTAAAGTCAGTCTTGGATTTTTAGGAGTTTACAAGTGATTAATAAGCAAACAGTAACGATGAAAAATAGGCAAAATGAGGTCCTTTGAATTTCTAAAAAAATATGTGTTTTGTTGTTCATAGTACTTTTCAATAAATACCAGATAATTTGCTTTATTATTTAAGTTTCAAAAAACTAATAAAAGTCTGTAACCCTTTTCTTATAAAATACAAAAGAAAAGATTATATTAGTAATATTTTTAATTGACTAATTTGTTTTCAATTTTATATTTAAGGAAATAATTGAGACAATTAATCAATTTAACTCGTGAGACCACGTAATCTTTCTTGTCATAAATGTTCTATGTTTTATCGTTATTTACTTAGATTCAGAATTGTTAGCATTGCATAAATTCACACATGGAAAAGAAAAAATTACTCTGTTTGTTAATATTATCATATAATCTTGCTATATAATCTTTTTTAATTAACGAATATTTTTTTGCAGTTTTACCTTTAAGAAAATAAGTGAAACAATTAACCAATTTAATTCTTGAGACCATCTAATCCATTTTTTATCACAAATCTTTTATATGATACCATTATTCACCTAGACTCGGAATTGTTAGCATTGCATAAATTTACATTTTCAAAAAGGGAATAGTGTTACTCGCGATTGTAACATGTCTTCAAGCTACACGTGCCCCTGGGTAGTGCTAAATAAGTAACAACTTTGCATCCCATTGCTTATGGCATACAGGTTAGCTGTCTCTACCAGCTGCATTATAATAACCACAACAACATTTTCAAAAAGCGAAACTAAAGAAAACCTGCTATTATTATCATGTACGAACATGATATTATCTTCATTATTTTTTAAATAAATAAGTGATCAAAAGACATTAATTATAACATTTTATTTTATTAATTAATATTGTTTTATCTAGATATATATAAAAAAAATCATCTTTAAAAAAATATTTGTGTTTTTACATGACTTGGGGGATTTTCCAAATTTATGTTGTTGACAGACAGAAATTATTTTAATTTTCATTTACAACGATTTATTATATTAAGAATTTATATAAATTAAGGAATTTTAATAAAGCACTTGTTACAAACATCTACAATATTTCAGTGTTTTAAATTGCCTTTATGTATCGTTGTGAATAGTTCATAAGCCTCCAAAAAGAAGATGTATGACTTTGAAGTTATATATAAACAAGTATTATAAAAATAAAAAAAATTAAGTCAATTCCTACTTTTTAAGTTGAAATTTTCTATTATTCGATACATGCAACTTAAATCTTAAAAAAACTAAAATTAATTAATTAAATTTAATTAATGAATTAATATTTGAAAAAACTATATTAACATCAAGTGAAAAAACTATATTAACAATCATCCACTACAAGTTCAAAAAATAAATTTGAACTTGAATGGATGAATAAAAAGTATTTTATTAATGATTGAATATTTGAACAAGATATATATATATATAGGGAGAGTGTGAACTAATAGTAGGAATTGGAAAAAGGTCATACATTTACAATTAAAATTATAAACTTATGTTCTTTAAAATATTCCCTTTATATATTCGGATGATATTCTGTTAATGTCTGTCCCTATATTTTATTCTTATGATATTCTTGATATTTTTTAAATTATAAAATTATGTCCAAACTAATTTATAATTAAAAATTATTAAGAATATCATCAGAATAAAATAAAAATAAAAATACCAGTTGGATAAAATAAAACAATATTTTTGTAGCAAAATAAGAATATTAATTTTATAAAGAAAAAATAAGAATGTCATTAGAATAATTAATTGTACATAATATATCTTAATGGTAAACATAATTTTGATTTTTTTTTAATATTTTGTCTCTATTTAATCACTGTTCTATTCGATTTCATAACATTAAATATAAAATTGTTTTAATATTAAAAAATTTCGATTTTTAATTATAAAAATATATATATATTTTTCCTCACTAATTTTATTGCCTGTAGATCACAAGACAAATTAAGAAATTCTGGCGCAGGTAATGATAAACGAGGTTGCAGGTAATGATAAATGATTTTCTGCCGAATTGTTTATAAGAATCGTACATTTTTTTTTAAAGATTGAAAAGGAAATATGATTTAATCCCAAATAAAATTTCAGGTTGAGCTAGAAATCCTGTTCAAGTTATCAGAAATCATTTATTGCAAATATACTTTAAAATAAACTACAATAATATCCCCAAAAAGTATTGTCTTTGTATATAACAATTCATTTTTGGGAATACCATATTCAGAAAAATTAAACAATTCAACAAATAATTCGTACTTTATTAAAATTTTAAAATAGAAGAATACAATTTTCTTAGGTTAATAATTTTTCCTTATTTTGTTCTGGTTTTTAGTTAAACAACGATTTCGTGGAAGACACAACATATACTTCAAATTACTTTACACAACTGAATTCTTCAATAGGTCTTTTATTTTTTTTAGCCAAATTCTAAAGAATTTTGAAATTCTCTGTCTTTCAAAAAAAAAAAAAAAAAAGAATTGGATAAATCAAAAATAAGAATGTCGTTAGAATAATTAAGTGTACGTAATGACTTAATGGTAAAGATAATTTTCAAATTTCTTTTAAACTTTTATCATCATTCAATTATAGTTCTATTGGATTTCATAACATTAAATACAAAAGCATTTATTTTTTAATTTTAAAAATAATTTTTCAAATTTTTAAATGTAAAAAAAAAAAATTATTTTTAAAAAAATTAAAAGATAATTATTTATTAATTTATTATAATATTTTTTTATTAATTTATTTTCATTGTTTATTTCAGTAGATTGTTTTAGGAAGAGATAGATATGACGTCATATTTATTCTTAAATATCATAAGCATTTGAATTTGGTTTCAAGACTTTCACTTCTTATCGCTTAACAGAGTGCTTAGAACTTAACGGAAAAACATTATTTTCGAAAATGAAATTAAATTTTATACATCTGTAAATAACTATACGTGAAAATCATCCTTTATAAATCAAATGTCATTTTAATAACTCTTAATAGAAAAAATGTTGCAACTTACCCAGCATGGCAATAAAAGAATGATGCAGATGTATGAAGTCAGATGTTTTCAAAATTCAGTTGCGAATAGTAAACAAGTTTTTAACAAACAATTTCTAACAAACAAACAACAAACGAAAGTTATTTTCTACCTTTTTATAATAGGATGCAGTTCTCTTAACATCGTAATTCAAAGTTTATTTTTTATCTGGATCGCGAATAAACACCAGTTCAGAATCTATCGTCGTCGTCTTTACAGGATTTCGGAGTGCCCTGGCCCCAAAGGGGCCTAAAACTCCTATCTGCATCTGAGAAACATTGGTGAAGGAAAAAACATTGATAGTTAAAAGGAGGTGAAGTGATTTAAGAGCAATGTCCCATGTTAAAATATATATTAAAAATATAAGCAAAGAAAAAATTATTAAAATAGCTAATAACAAGGAGAAAAATAAAATAAAAAACAAAAATTAATAAAATAAACAGAACAATTAAAGAATCCAAAATTTGAAAAGGAATCTACAGTAGGAGGGGATTTTCGTTGCTAGGAATAAAGACTAAAAGCACAGATGTCATGACGACAACTGAGCCAGTTCGTCTATTAGCTTTGCAAGTTGTGAAGAACAGCCCTTGGGCGTTTAGCATTTTCCGGAAGATGGAAATCGTATCTCGGAAGATTACGGATTTCATCATTCGGGATGTGTTCAAGATTTGCATAGAATTTTTCTGCAAGCTTGAGCATGAATTTTTGAATAGAGGGGAGGGCAAGACAGTGACGAATGTCATCATTCCTAAAATACCAAGGAGAATCAGTAATCATTCTTAAAATTTTATTTTCAATTCTTTTGATGTAGTTGATGTGGTATTTTGCAGCGGAACCCCAAACTGGGCTAGCATATGTGATGATGGGACACAAATAGTACATGTAAATAATTAGTTTATTATCCAAGGGTAAGAGGGATTTTCTATTAATGAATGGATAAAGCATGCGTATAGAAATATTATATTTACGTTTAATGTGGTCAATATGATTAGAATATGTTAGCTTACTATCAAGGTATACTCCTAAGTATTTAGTATTGTTAGTCCAATTAATTCGTTGGTTAAGTAGGGAAACATTAGGCGGAGGAATTTTGCGTCTCGTGAAGAGTACAGCTTGTGTTTTTTTCTACATTTATTTTAATTTTCCAGCGAGTAAGCCAAGCTTCAAGTTGCTTGAGATATTGATTTAATTTAATAGTGAGATCCTGAATGTGGTTAGAAGAGACAGCGATTGTTGTGTCATCTGCATATAAACTGAGGTGTACGTTGTTAGTAATAGGAATATCATTTATGTAAAGATTAAACAGAAACGGACCAATTAGGGTGCCCTGGGGCACGCCTGCATTGATACCTCTCTGAGAGGAGAAATAGTTATTGATTTTAACAGAGAAAGATCTATTATTGAGATAGGATTGGATTAAAAGAATAATGTAGAGTGGAAATTTGTAAGCGTGCAATTTGTGAAGTAGACCATCGACCCAGACCCTGTCGAATGCTTTTGCAACATCAAGGAAAACGACTCCTGTTAGCATTTTATTAGATAGACCTTCAGAGATCAATTCCGTTAGTCGTAGTAATTGACGAGTGGTGGAAAGTTGAGGGGTGAACCCGAACTGATGAGGAATCATGATAGAATATTTAGTCAAATGAGCTTTTATTTTTTTTAGAATGATAAATTCGGTTAATTTATTTAGAGTGGATAGGAGAGAAATGGGGCGGTAACTAGAGGGATCAGAAGGATCTTTTCCAGGCTTAAGAATGGGGAGCACTATGGCTTTTTTCCAAATAGTAGGGAAATAAGTTAGATTAAAGATTGCATCAATTAATTTGCCAACGGCCATACCATGCTGAATATACCGGTTCTCGTTCGATCACCGAAGTCAAGCATCATCGGGCGCGGTCAGTACTTGGGAGGGTTCAGAATCTAAAGTTCAAAAATTTAATTATTTTTAGATTTCCATCAATTTGTTATAAACATGTTGCCACACGTGAATTAAATAATCTATAAAGTAATGTCTCGTGCATATTTCAGAATGAAAATATAATTTTAATATTAAAATAACTATTTCATCAAATACAAAAAAATGTATAATGTATAAAAAGATAAAAATGTACAAAATTTTTTTTTTATATTGTATAAAAATTAAATATAATAATAAAATAAAAATCCAAACAACTTTTTTTTTATTATCTTTGAAACGGTTTATTGAACGATTAAAGTTTCTATAAATCTTATCTTTTCAAAATCGTCTGCTTTACGTAAATAGTTATAAAAATTTAAATATAATGAAATCGTTTGGCAAGTAATAAAATAAATAAATACAAGTAAGATAAAAAAAACATTTTAAAGTCAAGAGCCTGCAATGAAAAAAAAACATGCAGTCATTGTTCAACTTTTAAGATTTTCTTTCAATAGACAAGCAAAAGGAAATACTTCTAAAAGACCTGTTCAATGGCATTTTTACCCGTTATTTCCAATGGGTGTTAGAACCAAAATATGAGGAATGACAAATACAAATGGCTTGATCCAGATACACATCATAAATAATAATAATAATAATAATAATAAAATATTTTAAAATATTTGCATTAAAATATGCTAATATTCAAAATCTTCTGAACATTTAAAATTTTCTACAATTGGTTGGAAATTAACTGTTGGCCAAGTATCTGACATTACTGAAACGGATTCTAAAATATTTTCAATTATTATCTAAAAGAATCAGTCACTTTTACCTAGAAGATGCTTTTATTCTTTTATTCCTTTATTCATAGAGATTTATTCTGGAATAAACGGACAGCAGATTAAGCTCGATCTGAATGATTATCTGGTTTTTCTGTTCACATAGAACTCTTAATCCGCCTTCCAAACATTACCCGGTAACAATTCCGCCGTGTTTATTACACCATTATTTCACGTTAAAGGATCTCCAGAACAATGTCGGAAAATGAGAGCGCGCTTTGCAATCCATTGAGTCCTGCACCCCAATGGGGAAGCATTCTGCAGAATCGCTTAAATAAGCTTTTCATTTTGCTGCTTGTTCTTCGGAGCGTAAATACGAGTCCCAATTAACTGGAAACTTTTGAATGGGTGATGTAAAATTTAAGATGCGTTCGGAGACATTTGGCGAAGGAAAAATTTCTTAGGAACTGACTTTTCTTATCGCTTCAAAGTTCCAGAATTGAAAACTTTAAGCGTCGAGTATGATTATTGTTAGCGTCGTGCACATTTGGGATTTATATTCGATACAATTAAATATATATAGAGAGATCAATTATTATTAGTTCAGTATTATATTTTGTGCACTTATTTTTATCTTTATTTAATACGTATTTTATCATATTATTTTTATTATTACGTATTATTATTATTTTTTAAAAATTCTATTGAGTAAATGCTTATAACAAAAGAAAGTTAAAATATGTACAAGAAATGCTTTAATTGTTGCATTTTCCTCTATGTCGACAGTCTTACTATATGGGCATAAAGTTTCGTAGTAAGCATATTCTTTTAAATAACTATATATTTTAAAGCAGTAAAAATTTACTGTTTGTTAATAACATTTATCCTAAAACATCTAAGATATGTAAGAATTGAAATTTTAAATGCTTTGCATGTTTCATCCCTTCGTTATAGATCAAAAAGTGTATATTCTTATCGATTATCTACTGAACACTTTTTACAATTACGATAAATGAGCTATAAAAGAGATTCGAAGGCCGCTTAGACTTAAAAATTAAAATTAGTTTGAAAGCAATACATTTTAATTATAAAGGATTTCAAATGCAAGGCTACCAATCCTATTTTGATAAAACAAACTACAGTGTATATTTTGTTTAAGGCTTTACAATAAAGCTTTTCAGGAACAGAGCATTGAATTATGTTCCTTTATTTTCATTGAAGAAATTTGAATGGGAAGATTAGAGAACACCATTCATGGTGTCCAGAGGAGCTTTAACACAATCATAACTCCTCATTTAACTCTTTCGACTGAACCTTGAAATGCAATTAGTCCCATTTTTATTCATTTCCACTCAAGCTTGAAAATATCAAGTTGCATAAATTCATAAGCATACTTAATTCGCAAAGAAAGATATTGTAAAAAAATAATCATGAATAAATCGCATAAAATAAATAATTGGTGCTAATTTGTTGTTATATTTTCCAAATTTATTTAACATTTAATCGATTAATTAATTTTGTCAATGTTTCTTTTGATTCTACTACATTTAATAATTTATCTGACTGTGGAATTAAAGCTTTATGTTAAAAAGTGTAATGTGAAATAGTATATTTTGAGTAACTTATTAAATTTCAACCTTACCTTACAAGAAATTATAAATAATTTAATAAAAAATTACCTTAGTTTGAAATTCATAAGACATGTATATGTGTAAAATACAAAATATAAAACTATTTAAAACTATTTTTTAAGATGATAGCATGCATAAATATGTATACATGAAAAACGCTTAGTGAATATACGAACATATATATAAGAATATATACATATACACGAATATTATGTATATATGCACGCAATATAGAAATGTTTTCATAAATTTCCTCGTTTCTGGTATATATTTTGCAAAATAAATAAATAAATGAATGCATACAAAAACTTGCTGAAAAAGTGAGTAATATAATTGAAACTACATATAAGTAAATGGAGACCTGAATGGCCGAATGGCTAGAGCTCGGTACCACAGGTTTCAGGTTCGAATCCCGGCGGTGCCATGGATGTTTGTATAGGTTCGGAAACCGCTTTAAACCGTAGAACCCGGTCAAACATGATCGTACAGCATTGCTGAGGAACACCACGTCTGTAGCTTATCTTCACGCTACACGCACCTCCTGGGCAGTGCTAAGTGAATGACGTTAGTACAGCGCTTGCCTCAAGGCAACCAAGACAATTGTCTAAGTGTTTGCCAGCTGCCTTAGAACAAATATAATATATATATATATATACTATAAGTAAGTTCCATATACAGGTAATAAATGATTAAAAATTCGATGCTCTATGTTACAGTCAATGTCACGTAACTGCTTACTGAATGCTCAAGTAAATAATTTGACACACCTCCTTGTGCGCGTGAAGGCCTCGTTTTGACTACACCTAGTTCGAGCTGCACAAACAAGCAACACATCTACTATAGTTTCACATAAAGTGAGACGATATTACATCATATATATTGAATATGATTTATAAAAAGTCATCATTTCTAGATGACTTTCGGTTTTACTTATAAGAAATCCTTATCAAAACAGAAGCAAAATAATGTAACATTCGCAAAAAAATGCCATTAATATACTTTTAGGCTCCTAAGAAACTTTAATTCATGTACTTTCATTTCCCATTTAAAGTAAATTCCAGTCTACTGTTTAGAGAACTATGATGAGCAAGAGTGGAACATCATTCCATAAAACAACTTCACTGTCACACAGCTTTAGCAAAAGGCATTTGGCACCCAGCCATCGGAATACCGAAAATCAGCTTTCTTCACTCTGTGCCACCGAAGCGCAAGAAATAAAACATCTCAAAATGCCATTCTTTGCGATAGCTCCATTCAGTTCTTCGGATGATTTATCATTATTTGTTGCAGCGTCTCTTTTTCGCGGACCAGGGAAAAAAAACTGCAATAACACAATTCTTCTCATGGGGATCATATCTCCTGTCGTGGTGCAAAAAAAAGAAACTATTTTAGTTGTCTATTTATTTTTTGTTTTTAATTGATCAGACTTACAAGAATATCAGGATGACATTTCTGATGAAACTTAAAATTCACTTAGCAGGAAAAAAGAGTATTTTATTTTAAAATTCAAAAACTCTCTTAATTTAAAACACTCATCCTAACATATATATATATATATATATATATTTGCAAGAATTCGGTAGGATTTATATATAAAAAAAGCGCTACTAACATAGACTTTCAAATCTTTTGAATTTTTGTCATTTTTACAAATATTTTGCATTATTACTTCAAGAAAAAAAAAAGTTATACTAGTGTAAGTTATTTCCAAAATAACATTAATTTTAATATAAATATATCAACAATTAGAACGAGGAATAAAAATTAAAATAATAATAAATTAGATAATGTAATTGTGGTTCCACCTACGCACTGTAAGAGAGGCCTTTGCGGCGTACAGAAGAAATCGTCAGAAGGCATCAAGACTCTCGCCAGAGAGGATGTTCAGCAAAACAGGCGCTTCCGTTAGTTACGAACACTCATCCCGAGAGCAAGAAGTGTAATCCTTCCACAACTGTATAATTAGCTGTTGCCCCAGAGACGTTTAGTTTACAGTCTCTCCTCCTGAGAGAAGATATAGTTAGCGCCATCATGTGCGTAAATTGGTTACAGACTCTCATCCATAGAGAAAGTACATTTCGCTATCCAGCGTGTGACTGAGTAACTTTATTTACAGTTTAGAAATGGAATCCTTCCACTTAAATATAAGTATATTTCTTTAAATGTCTGTTGTATATTAATCTTTGTAGTGTGTCTTATTAGTGCTTGTACAGTTGTAATTAAAGTGATGCGCTTTTTAAATGTGTTTTCTTGTGACTTGACCACATCCAGATCCATCTGCGACAAACTGTCGCCCCACGTGAGGTCTCCCGTACAACAATCGATTACAGTAATAAATTAAATATTAAAACGTATTTTAAACAAAATATACTTGGAAAACTTTCAAAATGAATGCTAAAATATTTGCTAAACATGAAAGCTCAACAATTATTATTTATACCAATGTTTAGTATGTAGTACAATAATATTTGGGATGGGAAAAAATTAAATTAATTTTGGGACAATGAATTAAAATAGACCATGATATCTAAGATTATTTTGATTTCTATTTTAATTTTCTTTTTTATGTTCTTACTCTGTCAAGCTTTATTTTTTTAGAAGGAATTACTGTATCTGTTTTATTAAATGATTAGACCTGGGATTGGAAATATTGGTAATTTTTTCTATTATTTTTTCTAATAAATAAAGAAAATTATAAAGCATTTTCTGAAATTTTTTAATTTGCTTTAAAATTATGCAGTACTTACGTATTGAAATAAAAATATTAAATTTCTCAATTTTTTTACAGCATTTTGAATGTGGGACTTTAATTATAATCACCCTGTATATACATATACTAATATGTGTCGCATATTCATGGTGCTGCTGTCCTAGCGACTGAACGACTGACAACTTGTCACCTTAAAAGCAGTCTTTTACAAGAGTAATATGTTTTTTATAAATAATTCAAATGTACATGTATATATATACATATAAACGCTTTCTTAATCTCATTATTTTTAAAATAGATAAATCGACATGATGCTTTATTTGTGAAAATAATAATAATAATTTATCCTTGTCGTTTTTTGACTCAAATTCAGCTTTCGATAAAGAAAGCAATAATTTGACACGAGCTTGTGCATATAAACACATTTCATGTATGCATATATTTCCTTCTGGAACACAAGCTCACGAATGATTACAAAGCGCGGATATCTAAATGCCGCTCATTATTTAATTAAGCGGGACCTCTGGGGTAATAGAATTCGTTAACAACTCAATTCCGCAACTCTCTGCGCCTCCTCATAAAAACTTGCGTCTGCGTTTCACTTTGATCTCTTCCACAAATAAAGAACGAAATAATATTAATTGAATTCCCTGACCCGTATGTCCAGACGTATTCGGATTCGAGCTGGGTTTCGAGATGCACTGGTTTATTGCAATGATCTCTGCAAGAGGAAGGAATATATCTCATTTATGTCCTTGTAAATCTTTATGAGATTTTTCACGGCGGAACATTTTAAGTAGCGAAAATCTCATTTTAAGACGGGTACTTCTTTTTTCTCTTTGGAGATAGTGAAAAGAAGAACAAGTAAATGATACAAACTATTTTACTTTAGTTAAATAAGAGATCAAAGTTTAAAAAAAAAAAAAATTTTTTTTTAATATTATCTTAAAATATTAAAATAAGCAGTTTTTATTTTATAAACTTGCGGATATATATGTTTGTTATACAGTTTTATTCCTTTTAAAAATTATTTTACTGTATTGAAGTAAAGCAGCTTAAGAATGAAGAATTATTACTCATTTTTAAAAAAATATATTTATCAATTCTTTTAACAATTGATTCTTAATATATGAAGAGAAAGAATGGATATTAATAATTTAAAAAGAAACATTGCTCATAAATTTAGTAAAGTGTATTTAATTCAAATTATAATAGTATAACCTTGGTTCCACTTGTGCAACCATGTTTCCTCCTACACACTGCAAGAGTGCCCCTTGCGTCGTACGGAAGAAATTATCAGTAGGCATCTAGACTCTCACCAGAAAGTACGCATGGCGCAACTGGCGCTGAATTACAATCTCTCATCCCGAGAGCTAGAAGTTTAATCCTTTCACTAATCTTTAAATGAATGTTCTTATGCCCATCTTGCAATAAGCAGCTTTAAATTTATTCTGAAATTTTAACACCATTTTTGACAAGGATAAATTTGGATTAACGTTTTGTAGAGTAAAATATGTGACTAAATCAACATCAACTTTAAATTCGGATTAACCGGAAAAAATTAATTTTCTTCACTACCCTACAGAAAAATAAACTATAGTTTGACGATCAATTGATGGGAGAGATAAACATCCGTTTTAAAAGCGCAAGCGGATGAATCAATTACTTGTTAGGAGTACATTTTACAAATGTACAGTTTAAAAAAAAATTAGTGGAATTGTTTTATCTAATTTTTCTTTTGATATTATTTAAATTTAAATTTAATTTTTTTTAAATTAATTGTGCTGCATATAAAATGTCGGAAGATATCCTTCTCCTCCATTAAAGCCCAGTATTTAAATCCGTTTGACTTGGCTGCTTGCCAATTGTCCACACGATCCACAATCGGTGGTCAACTTATACTATAACGAGTAGAATACTATATATAATACTATAACGGAAATATACATGGGGATATCGTTGAAAAACGATGATAACGATGATAACGATGATGTGCTAAAATTATGTATGACACGTATGCGTATTTCTTGAAGGGAGTTTAACCAATATTCGTTTCTGTTAAAAAGGAATGATCGTCTTTTCATAAAAAAAGTTTTGACATACAACTTCCGGAACGATTCTTAGAATTAACTAATATTTCTCTTAGAACCCTAATGATAGATCTAGAAAAATAAATCAAATGCATTGCCAGTCAAGTAAAAAACAAATTTCCCATGATTATATAATGGAATGATTCATCTTCAATCCGCTTGTCAGAATAACTTTAATGCATTTACTATTCAATGAAAGTTTAAAGGATAAATTACCTTTCAGATAGCTTTCATATTTAGGTATAACTCAACTTTAGCACATATGTAAGCACATATATCCAGTTAAGCAAACTGTTTGTCTGTTTCTATGGAGTAGATATGCATAAGTTTGCTTGACTTACAATATATTCATTAACTTAAATGAATAAATGAAATTTAAGATATTTATTTATAGATGTTTAAAACTGTAAAGTAAATGATTCTTTAAATGTCAAGAAGTAAAGATATTTAAATTGTTTTTCAAAAATATGAAAATAAACCCTCGGTAAAAATAAATATTATTCGTACATATGAGACTTGTTAGGAAAATTATGTAATTCATTAGAAAAATAATATTTATTTTATTTTGTATAATTTTTAAAGTGCCTTTTTCTGTTAAGAATTTGGTTCTTTATTTGCTTTTAATCAGTTTACCCATGTAAGATATTCAGAAAATGATATTAAAATCACTTTTTATTACATTACATATATTGACTTATAATATGTCTTGAGAGTAATTAATATTTTTGGAAAATAGTTTGAATCTCACATTATGGAAAATAATTCACGTTTATTTACATACTGATCAATTTCATATGCAAATTAGTAAATACATAACGTGACCAAACTAGATTTTAAGTATTTTACTTGCGAATCTTATTAAATCACTGTGACAATGGTAGACTTCTTTATCCTTATATCGCATCCCCAGAGATACAGAAATTAAATCTTCTACCAGATAGCACGAAGTAAGTGCAAAATATCACGTAATTTCTGCCATAACCATAAATACAAAATAAAAAACCCTAAATTTTCTCACGCATTCACGTTAGCGGATTTGCTCCATTATCTTGAATTTACGACAATGGCTGTAACATGACGGCCTGGAGCTAAAATTAACTCCGCGACATTTGTGTGGTATCAATTATGCAAATCGCCCGACTCATTGCTCACAGATTGAATACCACTGCTGTCTCCGAGCGCTGAGGAGGACACTGTTCGACAGAACTGAATTCCAAAAATGTTTATGAGAGAGCATTATCTGTGACCAATTTTTTAACGATTTAAGTCTTTTCGAACTAAAATGAGATTCTAACGCTTCGCATAAATCTCTGCAAACATATTCGTTAGACGGTAACAGATTAGAAAGTCGGTGCACTGCGTTAATCCCAAATATGTGGTAACTTATTTGCTTATGTGTGTTTTTGGTGCTTCGGGAAATTTGTTTTGTTAACTGGATTATCTTTTATAGAGGCATTTAACTGTAACTTCATGGCATAATTAAATTATTTTTTGTTGCTCTAATATAAATATGTCATAAAGCATTTATATTTAAACATTTACTTATAATTAATTTTTAAATTAAATGAATCACTAATCACCACTACGATGTAATTTAAATGCATAATATACATGCAATTAAAATTGTGTAAAAAGATAATTATATAATTGACAAAACTAACTTAGGAAATTTAAGTAATACATTGCAAAATGATGTTTATTCTATTTTGTATATTTCTTAAAGTGCATTTTTCTGTTAAGCATTTGGTTCTTTTTTTTTTTTCATTAGTTTACCCATGTGGTTTGTTTAGTTTGTTTTTTCGCTCTACGGTCATCTTGTGCACACTTACGGCTAAACAGACCGGGACCTATAGGGTTTACCCATGTGAGATATTTACACAATTATATTAAACATAGTACATAACTTGACTCACGTCTGGACATTAATTAATATCATTTAAAAATAGTTTATACCTCCCATTATGGAAAATAATCCATGTTTATTTGCAAATTAATCAATTTCATATGCAATTATATAATTGAGTAAATGTATACACGGAGTGAGTATATGTATTAATGTATTTTTACGCAATTGTAAATTTTTAATATCCATTGTTAATATATTAACAATTGTTAATATCCTTTTACACAATCTTTTATGACAGAAGTGTATAAATATGTATCAAAATATTGCTGTCCTAAATATTTAGTTAACTAATAAATATTTTATGTACCACTTCAAGACAATTTTATTGTAAAAGTTGTGATAATATAGAAATTTAAATTTTGTTTTATGTTATAAATTTCATTTTAAAAAGGTGAATATATAAAGTGGCAAATTGCTATTTCATACTTTTAATCTGAAGTATTTTAAAACATTGTCAAAAACATTCTTTTTGCAATATGGAATAAAATGGAATAAAATTTGCATTTTTAATACTTTGAGAATGTTGTCGATTTAGCGGTGAAGAAAAATATTTTATGTTGCCGTTAATATGAATTATTTTTCACACCACAAATGATTATTTTGTGATAAAATTATTTGATCAAAACTCTTTGAAGGTGCATTGCTCAAGCATTTTCAAATTCATTTGACATATCCATGCAAATAAAAATAAAATAATAGTTTATTTGTTTTTTAAAAATGTAATATGTGTTTTTAAATAGGAAAACTGAATCTCCAACATATTGAATTAAATGATTTGAATTCAAAATAAATAATTATCTTTTATAAAATAATTAATTTAATATGGCAATAAAATAAGAGCTTTTTTAAAAAATATATGAATTTCCATGAATTACTATGAATATAATTCTTAATGCTTAAAATATTTTATTATTGTATTCGCAATACACCTTTAATTAATAGCATTTCAAATCATCTTTAATATATAACAAATTACTGGTTATATTAGATTTGGCATAATTATTATATGCGAATTTTATCGCATAAATATATAAATTAAGAGCTTGATGGCCGAATAACTAGAGCTCTTGTGCTCGGTGCCACAGGCTTCCGGTTCTAGTCCCGCGGTGCCATAGATGTTTGTAGTGGTTCGGCATGCACTTAAAATCAAAGGTCCCGGTCGAAAAAGACCGTTGGGCGTAAAAAGAAAAAAAAATTTTCTATCTCGAAATCTGCCAATAGGCAGTCGACCTCGGCCCACTTTGGGGTTGTTGTGTCGATGAAGATGAAGAAGAAATAAATAAATAAAAGTGAAAGCAAACAAATTTTTTGCATGAATATTAATAAGTATAAAGATAACGGTTGTGTCTTTTTACAAAGAAAAGAAACATGCATTTGGTTGATTCATGAAATATTCTTTTAATTTGAATTCGTATCTAGTTGATTTTAACGATTTCCAGATAACTGTTAAAAATCCTAACAAAAAAAAAAAAAAGAAAATGTTTCCAAAAAAAGAGTTTTAGGAAATAATGTATGCCATCGTCGATCCCAACTACAACGATAAATTTACACCTCCTAAAAATCGGAATATCTTTTCCAAAATCAGAACCGTGTAAGACCGAGCAGCATAAGCGGAAGAGCAGTTTTAAATAGAAATAGACACAGAGGCTTAAGGAAACACATTTGGCAGGTTATTGCGCCAGCAGTCGTAAGTCTAGACATTAGAGCAAAATCCTCAGATAAGTCTAGGACACTAACTCTAGTGCCGATTGCATCAACAGTAAGTTACTTTCTGAAGCTATAAAAGGAAAGTATCCATTATAGAAGTTGCCTGAAAATGCCTTCGCTGTGATACGAAGCTGCAGTTGTTATTCAGCGAAAAAAGAAAAGACTAAAGGCAAAAAATTATTTTTTTATGCTCTTCCCAAAGCAAAACGCTATTCGTAAAATATAAAGAGGCGCTTTGTTTTATTTCGTCATCAAACCGAGATGACTGGGGAAAAAGAAAATTGCAGAAAGGCATTTGCCAGTTTTATCTCCCAATGTAAAATGAAATAAGGAAAAAAAAAAAAAAAAAACAATCCCTCCAAAAAGACAAAACAGAATCCTTTAAAGAGTTACAATTTCCTAAAGATATTTTTTGTGTCTCTTTATTAAAATACAACTAATAGAAAAAATATTATCATCATTTAAATACTTTTATTGCCGTATAAATACAGAATAACTAAATTTTTATTAAAACCAATGGCCATTAAGATAATGAAGAAAATTTTTTCCAAAATTAGGATGTAACAATACTTAATGTATGATTAATATGATTATTAACTCATTATTATATGTTTGGAACAGTATCAACTACTTAAAATTTATGCAATATATATATAAGTGGTGTCTTGGTCGGTGTGTAGGGGTACTTTGAAAAATGAAAAAGAAGATGTTCATTTTCTAGTCATTTTTAATTACACACTATTATTTACCATAATTAATTATTCTGGGTTTTATAAATATTCGTCACCCTTTCCATTCTCTAACTGCGTCACTCGGCTATCCTCTCTCATCAACAACCTACTTTGGTCTCTCAGGGGTCCTGTCCCCTTCTCCTCCGGTCAAAGTTCAGAATTCATTACTCCCACACATGGAGAAAACAGTTCGTTCACCCATGCCGTTCAGTGACGCCATCTGCTCATTGTATTAGCAGACGAACAAATCCCACATATATATATAAACCGACAATTGAAATGATTTGTCGTTCTATGGTCATCTTGTGCACACTAGGGCTAAACAGACCGGAACCTACAGTTTAAAGGGGATTCAGAACCACTACAAACATCCATTGTACCGCCGGGAATAAACTGATGAAAAGACTGATGCTGTACTTATATCTACTGCATTTTTATATTACTCCTGGCAAATTATAGGTTATATCTCTGATTATCCCAAGGACTATTTCTAAATTTTTACTTCTGTCCTTTCTGTACTAGTTCAAAATGTCCAAATAGCTAGTGCTCGCTGTGGCCTTTGGTACCACAATCTTCAGGCTCGAATTCTAGCAGATGTTTGTTAATAGTTCGGAATCTACTTTAAACTGCAGGTCCTGGTCTAATTATCCCTCGCGTGCAAAAAAAAAATGATTGTAACGAGTCAAACCAAACTCTAATAGTTCAACTATAATCAGCCTTTTTTTTCGGTATTTGAAACAACTGCCCTGCTCTAAACTACATCTACTAATATACTTTTTCACCTTATTTCATATTGTGGTTCCTAGCTTATGATAACAGCTTTTTTATAGTTGGGGAAAATATGAGTGCAGAGTTGTATCACCACAACTTTGACTACTTTCACAAGAATGGTACATCTGTAGTAATTAGTAAATTTGTAAAAATCTAGTAAATTCGCTTCTTCCTCTTACCCTTCTGGAGCTGAACGGAATTACAGGTAAATCAAGTGAAATCAAGGCATAAAAACAAAAAAATGTTGTTTCTGCATTTCTTGTCGAGTTTTGAACCAACTCCCTTGGTCCATAAATACAACTCGTTAGAGATAATCTAGGCTTATATAATCTCTCTAATCTAGGCTTCCGAACAAACAAACAAATATTGATTTCGAATTTGGAAAATGATGCTCCTCCGAAAGAATCCCTAGCTTTGCAAAAAATAAATTCGAAGGATCCTAAAACTCACAGGTAAAAAGAGGTTGTGAACCCTTCAGTGGACATTCTTGAAAAGTAAACGCAAAATAATGTGGTGGAAAAATATCATTGCAGTGCAGAAGATTCCCTTTCAGTTGAACACACTGACTAACGCTGAATCTGCTACACTTCTGCTGTTGTAAATGTTACTGATCTTAAAGTAAAATAATAAGATTTGGAGAACAATCGCAGTAAAATGAATCCATCTAAATTCAACCTTTAAGAGTAATAAAGAATTTTGTAGAATAGTTTAGCATTAAACAAAATTTTGCAATTGAATTTAATTTATGGGCTCGGATGTACCTTAAATTTGCGTTTTTATCCTTTTAAATCTTCAAAATTTTGGTTTTTTTTAATATGAATTAAGAAGTTTTTTTATCAGAGTATAGTGCCGTCGAGAGTAGTGCAGAGTATAGTGTTTTACTTCATCACATTAGCTAATGAATTCAGAGTAATTTAATAAAATCGAAAAAACTGTGTAAGCCCATTTAGCAGCTGAACATAAGATTAAAGAATTACTTAAGAGTTAAGATTAAGATTTAAGGAATATATTTAAATTCACGGGCGATAGATAACGATTGAGATAATTCATTTTGCATTATTAACCAAATGATAGAATTTACAAATTAATAGTATTAGTTGCCTAATGCCATAATTGTTGTTAAATATTAAGAATTTTATACAATTTGGGAAGTTTATCAAAGAATTAATCTTGCATATACATTAAATACAGCAAATTATACAGCAATACATCAAATTTCATTCTTTTATTGAATTAACACATTTATTAATGCCAAAATTTTATTTATTTTTTTTATATCAAATGTTTTGTATGATTAAACGATGTAAAAAATATAGTTTTTATTGTTTTAATTTGATTTCTTAACTTTTCACATGAGAAATATTTATTATATTTATATACTTGAATGTATTGATAGAAATAATCAGATGTTGAAATTTTTTATACAGATATTCAAATATTTGAATGTAAATATATATATATATATACGTATATATATATATAAACTCTGAAGCTCAGTGCCACAGTTTTCGAAAATGTAGATTTTTTGTATGAAATATATATTCCTAAATTTTGTCTTTAATTTAGAGTTAACCGTATTAACCTTTTCCTAAAGTTATATCAAAGATATATCTAATGAAAAAATAAAAAATATTAAATAATTAATGGAAAAATATGAACTTGTTAAAACAATTTTATGCAGAGTTACTTCTTTTGAGCTATTTCCAGCTTTTGATTAGAAACTCATGCCTATGTCTCCCAACTCTGGGGATACCAAATAATTACTTAGCTAAAGAAATAAGAAAAAAAAATAATAATAAAAACGTGCAGTTCATTTAGCAAAGTTCAAAAAAAAAAAATATTATATCGTAGGAGGTGTTTTATTTCCTTTAAAGCGTTAAAAAGATAAAAGGCTCTACAGTGAAAAAAAATTTGCGTATACATATATAATTTTACGGCATGCATTACAGTGAAAAAAAAGGAAGAATTGAGCAGTATCACAAGTAGTATTGAGCAAAATGAAGATTGAGTAACAGAACTGAAAGGAATTAACTCCCACGGGGATACAGTAAAAATTAAATTTGTGTTCTCAAGAAACATACGATGGCTGTTTACTCCGCCAAAGGGGCAGCTAAAACTTTTAGGTATTTGGAAAAAAAAAAAGACAATCCCTTTTTTTTTTTCTTTTTCCTTTTTATGTTATGCTTTTAAGCTAAAATAGAAAGAAATGATGTTCTGAAGCATGTTTAGTTCCCTTTTAAAGTGACAGTTTAAAATAAAATAAAATAAAATTATTAATTTGTACAATTTTGAATAAAAAGAAGTAAATCACTTTGCTGAACAGTTTTTGAATACTTAATTTTCATCATACACTTTATATTAAAAAATTTTAATATTTTAAATGATGTGATAGTATTTAAATTATTCCACTTTTACTAGTTCAAACATAAATTGAAGCATATGGATAATTAAAGTGTTTATAAACATTGGTTATTATGCACTTGAAATCTAAATAGATGACAATTTTACGAAATTTTTAAATGTTAATTACTCCTTATATATATATTTAAAAATTATTACATCTTTGTATAATTATATATTTTTTATATAAATTCGTGTTTTGAAGATTTAAAAAATAATATTATGATTACATTTGAATAGTGTTTTTATTGTAAAGGCTCGTGCTCACCAAGGCGACAAGATGCAAGCGACCAAAATTTGACCTCACCGCGGTCGCCTGAAACCGGTTTGCAGTTCGCCGCGTGGAGTAGCCCAACTTTCAACTTCAAGCGGTTTTTCACTATGCGTAATGCTATTTCTGACGTTTCGCTGTGAAGGGGTCGAAAAAATTTGGTCGCTTGCCTCTTGCATCTTCACGTCTCTCGCCTCGGTGGGAACGAGCCTTTAGTAAATTTAATTATATAAGCGTAACAATGAATCCATTGGCAAGAAATTATTTAATTAGGAACTTTTTAATTTTTACTAATAAAATTTTAAAGTTTAAATTATTTAATAATTTTATTAGCATCTTATAACAGATGAAATTTTACCATTATTTTTTCATTAAATTATATAAACTATCATGCAAATGTAAAAATTAAAATAAATATTTATTAATTATATTACATCAGAACGATTAACTGAAGTATTATGTTTAATTTTTTTCACATTCTAGAATTTTTTTAATCGATCATCAAATATTTGTTTAATATTTTCATTCATCAAATAATTTGTGTAACTAAATTTTTCCAAGACTTAACAAAATCTCTCTAATGCAATACATCCACAGAAATTTGTCTTAAATCAATTATATTCAAAAATTACATTAACATGAGTAATTTAGATATAAAAGAAAACCAACACAAAAGATTTGTTAACAAAGAAGGTTATCTAATAAAAAAAAATTGGGATTTTTTTTTCCCTTTTTGGAACCTAAACAGGACTCGAAAAAATGCCCAATGTGCTCGATGGCTGACCGGTTGAACGCGTGTAACAGCAATCAACCAACTGAAGCGAAAAAAAAATCTTCTTTGAGTTGGGGGAGCTTTTTAACAATGAGAAAAATTGGAAAATCAATTGGCTTGTTCGTCTGTTTTCTTTTGGTCAGAGTTGAGTTGAAAGGTCTCGAAACATGGACGTCCATATTGGCTTAGGAGAAGGTAACACATTGTTTGTTTTCTGATCCGGAAATTTTTCTAAAGTCAATCCTGACTTTTTAGGAGTTTGCAAGTGATTAACAAGCACACAGTAACGATGAAAAAAATGGAAAATGAGATCCTCTAAATTTCTAAAAAAATATGTGTTTTGTTGCTCATAGTACTTTTCAATAAATATAAAATAATTTCCTTTATTATTTAGGTTTAAAAAAATAAATAAATAATAATTTGTAACCTTTTTCTTAAAAAAAAAAATTATCTTTTAATATAAAAGACAAGATTATATTCGTAATAATTTTAATTTACGATTTTTTTTTCAATTTTATTTTTAAGTAAATAAATGCGACAATTATCCAATTTAATTCATGAAACGACATAATCCTTTTTTTTGCCACAAATCTCCTCTATGATATCATTATTTACCTAGGCTCGGAATTATTAGCATTGTATAAAAAAAAACCGAAAGAAATTATTCTGCTTGTTATTATTATCATGTATGATCATGATAATTGTCTTGTTATAGTTATAGAAAATACCTGAGACAATACGTGATAATACGTGAATATAGAAGACAATTAATCAATTTAATTCGTGAGACAACATAATTTTGACCATTTTTTTGTCACAAATTTCCCATATGATACTATTAATTACCTAGACTCGGAATTGTTAGTAATTGTTACTTCTAAAAGTCCTGTTCAAAAGTATTTATACACTTTATTTTCCGTAGGTGTCATATCCTTAATAATATTAAATTTTTTACAATATTTTCCCATTAGTGGCAAATGACATGATTGAGACACTCAGCATACATAATAATATAAATAATAATAAAAATGTTTTAAAATATTTGCATTAAAATCTGCTAAAATTAAAAATCTTCTAAACAATTAAATAATTAATTATCTGACATTACTGAAACGCATTCTAAAATGTTTTCTAAAGAATTAGTCACTTTTACCTAAGAGATATTTTTATTCTTTTATTCGTAGCGATTTATTCTGGAATACGGCAGACATCAGATTAAGCTCGATCTGAATGTTCATCTGGTTTTTCTGTTTGACGTAGGAATCTTAATCCGCCTTCCAAACATTCCCCGGTAACAATTCCGCCGTGTTTATTACACCATTATTTCACGTTAAAGGATTTCCAGAACAATGTCGGAAAATGAGAGTGCGCTTTGCAATCCATTGAGTCCTCTACTCCCATTGGCGAGGCTTTCTGCAGGATCGCCTAAATAAGCTTTTCATTTTGCTGCTCTTTCTTCAGAGCGTAAATACGAATCCCAATTAACTAGAAACTTTTAAGTGGCTGATGCAAAATTTAAGAGGCGTTCGGAGACATTTAGAGAAAGGGAAAATTTCCCAGGAACTGACTTTTCTTATCTCTTCAAAGTTCTAGAATTGAAAACTTTGAGCGTCGAGTATGATTATTGTTAGAGTCGTGCACATTTGGGATTTATGTTTGAAACAGTTAAATATATAGAGAGAGATCAATTATTATTAGTTCAATATTATATTTTGTGTGCGTATCTGCCTTTATTCTTTTTATTATATTTTAATTTTAGTGAGTAACTACCTATAACAAAAGAAAGTTAAAATCTATATAAGAAATGTTTTAATTGTTTTTTATGTTTAGGTAAAATTTGATAGTAAAATTATTCACACTTTTTATTTAAAAAGGGTAACTGACTAAATATTTTTTTTTTATCATGGGTGAAATTCGGAAATTATATTTAAGTATATATTTAACTGAATTTTTGTTAGAGTAGATTTTACCTTTCTTTTATTACATTCCTACTATTATTTCCACCTCTCCCTATATCTGTCTACCTGCCTACCTACCTACCTACCTACCTACCTATATATACACACACACACACACACACACATATATATATATATATATATATATATATTACTGTTTTGAGTATAAATAACAAATGTGCATGACTCTAACAATAATCATACTTGACGCTCAAAGTTTACAAATTCTTTTCTGAATGTTTTGTAAATTCATACTAACCTAAAAATGTGAGTTCGGCAAAATTGAATGATATAATTAAAGCATACAATAACTAATTGTTTGTTATGATTTTCTTCCAATGATTGATCGATAGATTTCTCTTATAAAAAAATATTTTTTTTAATTTTGGGTCATAGAAGAAGAATCCAAGTTATAAAATTTAACATAAATAACTCAAAAATAATTCAGCATTACTAACGCGAATAAGATAATAAAATTCAAATTATCACTCTTATCTTATTCCCATCACTAATGCGAATAAGATAAGAAAATTGGACTATTATAATATGTTTTATATGAGATCCTTTTGTTTTCATCCGTATGATAATCAATTTCCAAAATTATCAAATCTGATGTATTACTATCTCACAGCTTTGGGATTATTGTAATACTTTTCTTCATATATGTCAACAATAATGTTCAGAATCTCTAATGTAGTATTTTCAGTAAATTTTCACTTAGTTAAAATAAAAATTTCTATTTTACGAAAATAATATTATTAAACATTAAATCGAAGCAGATACACAGCGATTACACAGATATACATTTTGTATTCTATAAATTAGATGACATAAAATCCGCAAATCCGCAAATGATCCGCAGTCAGATCCTATAATGACCTAAAGACTTAAAAGATTTACCAGTACATAACATATATTTTGATTAAATACGAACGTAAATTTCAATATACAATCATGTGGAAAGATTCTATGCCAGAATTTAATGACACTCAAGCAACTCAAACGGAAGAAATATTCAGTTTTGATACAAGAAATATTTATATTCAAGCTAATATATTTATCATGACGGTGTTGTGTTCAAATGGCAGATGCATGGTGCATTTTTTTTTCTCATGAGAAATGTTTTAGCACTTCATTCCCAGAAAAGTGTAATGTATACGATTTAACATATACATAATAAATCCATCACTCAAATTTGTCAGCAGACAAGCTTTACTGTGACTATTTATATTACATACAATTAGAGTTTTGTACTAATGAGAGCAACTTGTCACTCAAATCTGATGGCAGATATTCAGTATCATGTATAATGAGGAAATTAGTGAATGTCTGAGCGACCTTCACAAGTCGAAACTAGTCGACATTTGCAAGTACAGATTGAATATTATATAGTATGAGCTGTTCCATCGTGATTGGAGATAGACCACGAGTTAAGAAATGTCTACTCCAAGGAGAAGTGAGGAAAACTGACGGACTTCTTGCCCGATTGTCTTAAATGTATATTTTCTGTACTGTATATTTTTCAAAATTTTTTGGTAAAGAAGGGAGAGAGTTCTGCGACAAGTTGACCAGAAGTTTTTTTTTTTTTTTTTTTTTCCATGAAAGTCACTAGTTCGGCCGGAGTTTTTCGCCTGTTTACAAAGTGAGCCCCTTGTAGTTTCGCGCATCACGCCGTGTGATGTATGTGATGTACGTGTGTGTATCACCTGTACATTAGATTCGTCGTATATTCGAGGACTCTAAAAATCTCCGTCCTTGGAATGAATTGCAGTTGAATTATAGTTAATTTTCATTGTTTTGTAAATAGAGTTATGTTTCTATGTATATAATGCCTGTAAATAAAAATTAAATTGTTCACATGAACCTGAAAGTGGCCCTCTTCTTGAAGCCGTTATAAATCTAGTATAAACCTAGATGCTACAATGTCCTTAAGATTTACCGACAGACTTTCTATATGGGCATAATGCTTCGTAATAAGCAGATTCTTTTAAATAACTATATATTTTAAAGCCGTGGAAATTTACTGTTTGTTAATATGTTTATCCTAAATAAAATTGATTGAAATTTTAAATGCTTTGTTTTTTGCATCTATTCGTTATACATCAAAAATTGTATATTCTTATCGATTAACTACAAAACTCTTATTTTACATTTATTATAAATAAGTTATAAAAGAGATTCTAAAAACGCTTAGAATTAAAATTGGTTTGAAAGCAATACATTTTATTTATAAAGGATTTCAAATGCAAGGCTGCCAATCCTATTTTGATAAAACAAACTAGAGTGTATATTTTATTTAGGGCCTTACAATGAAGCTTTTCAGAAACAGAGCATTGAATTATGTTCCTTTATTTTCATTGAAGAAATCTGAATGGAAAGATTAGATAACACTATTCATGGTGTCCAGAGGAGCTTTAACACAATCATAACTCCTCATTTAACTCTTTTGACTGAATCCTGAAATGCAATTAGTCCCATTTTTATTCATTTCCACTCAAGCTTGCAATACCAAGTTGCATAAATTCATAAGCATATTTAATTCGCAAAGAAAGATATTGTAAAAATATAATAACGAACAAATCACATAAAATAAATAAATTGTGCTAATTTGTTGTTATTTTTTTCTCGGATTCATTTAACATTTAATCGATAAATTAATTTTGCAAATGCTTCTTTGAATTCGAACTTCATTTAATAATTCCTCTTACTGTGAAATTAAAGCTTATGTTAAAAAGTAAAATTGGAAACAGTATATTTTAAGTAGCTTATTAAAGTTAAATCTTACAGTACAAGTTCGCCACGCTATCAACCAAAAATTGAGATAAAACTTCATCCCACTAGAAATCTTTAGTCCTTTTTAGACTAATATCATCTTTCTTCAATTGAACAAATTTGGATGTATTTTTTAATAAAAATTTGTATGACAATATGCGCAAGGCGTCACAATTATTATTGCATTTGGTTGAAGTATCCTGAAAACCTGTATACTTACATCTGTTATCAAGTGATTATATTTTCATACTTATTATTTATTTTAATTAGTATATTTTACCTACAAAATAAAAAAAAAATTAAATTGTTTGTTGGAGATATCCATTAAATTCTCAACGAACAAAGTGAATATTTGAGAAACATTAATAAACTTATTAAAGCTGATTTAGAGAAATCAGTTTATCAGTGCTTTTTTTATGTTTTTTTGTTAAGTCAGTATTATTACCAACGGGATTAATGTTTATATTATAATGAATTGTAATAAAAATATTCAACATACTTCAACAACTTCTACATTATTCACAGCTATTAACCTTATCCCTTTAAAATAAAATTGAAAAATATTGAATAATTTGGTAATATTTTATTAAAGATATAGCCTGACGTTCAATAGTTATAGAAAATAAACATTTTAAATTTCCATAAAATAATTTTTTTAATCAAAATAATACATTAGTTAATATCATGATAACAATAACATAATAATGAATCTTTTATGTTGAATTCTTCAAGTAATTATGAAAATCATACATTTAGAAATACTTACAATTTGGATCGCAAAACATGTTCGGGGAATACAGTCAAACAAAATTTAGTTTCGTAACAGTGGTTCCAATTACGCAACTATGACTCTTCGTATTCGTGGTTCTTCCTACGCATTGAAAGAGGCCCCTTGCGTCGTACACAAGAAATCATCAGTAGGCAATCAGATTCTCGCGCGAGAGGACGCATGGCACAACTGGCGTTGAATTACAATCTCTCATCTCGAGAGCTAAAAGTGGAATCCTTCCATTAAATCTCTTAATTAAATGTTCTTTAAACATACACGCAGTGTGTTAAATATTGTTCATTTTTTAAAAATTATAAATGTGGTACTTGTGCGCATTAAAATAAATGTGCTACTGGACTTAGGATTCATTTTGACCACACCCAGTTCGAGCTGCACAAAACAAACGACATATCTACTACAGATTTACATAAAGTGAGACTACTACATCATATCTACTGAATATGTATAGGATTTATAAAAAGTCATAATTTCTAGATGACTTACTTATAACTTAATAATAAATGGTCTTACTTATAAGAAATGCTTATCAAAATAGAAGCAAAATAATGCTCCATTCGCAAAAAATGCCATTAATGTACTTTTAGGTTCGTATTAAACTTTAAGTGGAAATAATTCATGTACTTTCATTTCCCCACATAAAGTAAATTTCAGTTTACTGCTTAGAGAAATATGATGAGCAAGATTGGAACACCATTCCATCAAACACCTTCACTGTCACACAGTTTTAGCAGAAGGCATTTGGCACCAAGCCATCGGAATACCGAAAATCGGCTTTCTTCACTCTGTGCCACCGAAGCGCAAGAAATAAAACATCTCAAAATGCCATTCTTTGCGATAACTCCATCTTTTGTATAATTTATCATTATTTGTTGCAGCGTCTCTTTTTCGCGGAGAAAAGAAAAAAACTGCAATCACACAATTCTTCTCACGGGGATCATATCTCCTATCGTGGTGCAAAATAAAGAAACTATTTTAGCTCTATATTTATATTACTACAATACCAGGATGACATTGCTGCTGAAACTTGAAATTCACTTAGCAGGAAAAAAGAGTACTTTATTTTAAAATGTATATTTACATTTAAACGTTTTTTAAGAATTAAAAAAAAAAATGTAGCAAAAATTCTTTTAATTTTAAACACTGATCTTAATAGAACAGACATATTTTAATTTTTTTTTGAGTTCGTTGGGATCCACGTATATAAACTCTACTACTACTCTGTATATATAGTAACAATTTTAATATAATATTTATAAATATATATATATATATATATTATATATATATATATATATATATATATATATATATATATATATATATATATATATATATATATATATATATATATATATATAGTGTAGTCTCTGCTTTCAAAAACGAGGAGATTATTTTCTCCTATACGACACGCAAATGCGAAGCAATTCCCCTAAAAGACCTCAGTGCTGAAACTGTCCTAAGCACTCGTCTAGGGGTTAATCATGGTATATATAAGTGGTACATGAGGGTCACACTTTCTTATACTTTATCAATCTCGTTATTTTAAAATCGATAAAGTAATATATATATATATATTTATTTTTTTTTTTTTTTTGTAAAAAAAGGAAAATAATAATTTATCCTTCACGTTTTTTGACTCAAATGCAGCTTTCGATAAAGAAAGCAATAATTTGGCACCAGCTTGAGCATATAAACACGTCTTATGTGTGCATATTATTTCCTTCTGGAACACAAGCTCACGAATGATTACAAAGCGCGGATATCTAAATGAAGCTCATTATTTAATTAAGCGGGACCTCTGGGGTAATAGAATTCATTAACAGCCCTGCGTCTGCGCCTCCTCATAAAAACTTGTATCTGCATTTCACTTTGATCTTTTCCGCAAATAAAGAACGAAATAATATAATTGAATTCTCTGACCCGTACGCCCAGACGTATTTGGAATCAGACTGGGTTTCCAGATGCACTGATTTATTGCAATGATCTCTGCAAAAAGAAGGAAATTATCTTATTAATGCCCTTGTAAATCTTTAGGAGATTTTTCACGGCGGAACATTTTAATTAGCGAAAATCTCATTTTAAGATAGGTATTTTTTTTCTTCGGAGATAGTGAAAAAGAAGAACAAGTAAATGATACTAACTATTTTATTTGAGTAAAACAAGAAATCAAAGTTTTAATAATAAAAAAAACCCAATTAAATATTATCTTAAAATATTATAAAACGCGGTATTTATTTTTAAACTTATGAATATTTATGTTTATTATACAGTTTTATTTCGTCAAAAATTGCTTTACTCTATTGAAGTAAAGCGGCTTATACTAGATGAAGAATTATCAATAATTTTTTTTTTTAAATTCTAACAATCAATTCTTTTAAAAATTTGATTCTTAATATTTGAAGAGAAAAATGGATATTAATAATTTAAAAAGAAACATTGTTCATAAATTTTAATAACGATTATTTAAACCAAATTATAATAGTGTAACAATCGTGGTTCCATCTATGCAACCATGTTTCCTCATACCACTGTAAGAGTGCACTTTGCGTCGTACAAAAGAAATCGTCAGTAGGCATCCAGACTCTCACCAGAGAGAACGCACGGCACAGCTAGCACTGAATTACAATCTCTCCTCCCTAGAGCTAGAGGTGGAATCCTTCCATTAAATCTCTAATTGAATGTTCTTTAAATGTACATGCAATGTGTTAAATATTGTTTATTTTTTATTGTAATTATGGTACTTGGAAGGAGGAAGGCCTTTTATAAACAACAGATTTTAGTTTTTTGATAAAAGGAATTATGTTTGGTTATAAAGAACTAATGCTTCAATAATTTTCACATTCTTACGTGTTAAGACGAACACATAAATTCGTAATAAATCAATTGTCAACGAACAACATTCACCAAAGGCTTTAAAATATAAAAATATGTATTTACTGTATATATAAATAAGAATATTATATATTCGTTAATATTAGTCTTATTCAAATCTTCCAATAAGCACTTTTAAATTTATTCTTAAATTTGTACACCATTTTTGGCAAGGATAAATTTGATTAACGCTTTGTAGAGGAAAATATATGAGGAGATCAACATCAAATTAATAAATATCTCTTCATTTCCCTACAGAAAAATAAAATATAATTTGACTACTAATTGTTGGGAAAGATACACAGCAGTGCATAGTAGTTTTGAAAGAAGAAAAAAAGGAGGAATTGTTTCATTGTTTCTATTGATATTATTTAATTTCAAATTTTAATTATTAAAAATAAAATAATTGTGATGCATATAAAATACCATGGAAGATATCCTTCTCCTCTGTTACACCGTAGTGTTTGAATCAACTCGACTTGGCTGCTGGCCAATTTTACACGCAATAAGAGATTGAATTGATCTTCTATAACAGGTAGAATTTTCAAATATACACGTGGATATTATTGAAAACGATGATGGCGAAGATGTATTAAAATTATGATTATTATTAGTCTGCTGGTAAGCAATAAGTGGAAAACATCGCCTTTTGGGAGAATATGTTAGGCTTAACTTCCACGAATTTAAGTATTGTATGAGAAAAAAGGCAACCTGTTTATTGATGCTAGACATTTTACACACGTTGCCCCCAATCGTCGTTGAGTTTCCTCATTTCTACGATGAACTCCACTACCGAATTCAAACTTCGGTCCTATTTCGCGCTGATTGTTAACGTTATCATTGTGTCATCGAATCGGGAAAATTATTATTAATATTAAAATTAAAATAAACATTTTGCCAAAAGAATTACAATTTTTGTTTTCACATTAAACATTTAACTTAAAAATACATTGTATAAACTTTAAAAATATACATTTATTGTAAAAATAATAAAAAAGAGAAATTATTTCATCCATTTTATAAAATGAAGTGAAAATAAACATTAAAAGTTTTCCATTTTATTCGTTTAGAAAATATAAAAGCGCTATACATAACTTCATTTTATATTTGATTTTTAGGCTTTTGTCATAGAGAACTAATCTTAAATGCAATCTAATTTTTGGTTCATGGTTACCCATCAGGTTGCAAATGGGATGATTCGAGTTTGGTTCCCATTGTGAATGCGCAATAAGAACGAATAGTTTAAAAAATCGATGGTAATAAATAATCGATGATAATTTAACGATGGTAATAAATAACCAAACCATCTCTTATGTCTTGGTAGGAGTTCAATTTATATTCGTTTATGTAAATATTAAGCGGCTTTCCATAAAGACTTGTTAAAATTCAACTTCCTACCCAATTTTTAGAATTAACAGGTATTTCTCTTAGAACTCTAACGATAGAATTAGAAAAATAAATCAAATACATTGCCAGCCAAGAAAACAAGAAAAAAAGTCCATCATTGTATAATTGAATGATTCATCTTCAAATCCGCTTGTCAGAATATCTTTAATGCATCTACTTCCCAATGAAGGTTTAAATGATCAATTACATATAAGCACATATATCATGTTAAACAAATTTATAAGCACATATATCAAGTTAAACAAAATTATAAGCGTATATATTTAACTTCAACCATATATAAACATATATGTTTGTTTATTTCTATGAAGTAAATATCATAAGTTTGCTTAACTTAAAATATATTCAATAACTTTAATTAATATATGATATATATATACACTGAAGTGACAAAAGTCATGGGATAGCAATATGCAAATTTTCAGATGGCAGTAGCATCGCGTAGAACAGGTATAAATGCGCAGTGCTTTCGCAGAGCTTTCATTTCTGTTCAAGTTATTCATGTGAAGAGGTTTTGACGTGATGATGACCGCACGACGGGAATTAACAGACTTTGAAAACGGAATGTTAATTGGAGCTAGACGCATGGGTCATGCCATTTCGGAAATCGTTAGGAATTCAACATTCCCAGATTCACTGTGTCAGAGTGTGCCGAGAGTATGAAATTTCAGGCATAA
Source organism: Caerostris darwini (assembly GCA_021605075.1). Lineage (NCBI taxonomy): Eukaryota > Metazoa > Arthropoda > Arachnida > Araneae > Araneidae > Caerostris > Caerostris darwini. Next base: position 246,645 of record BPLQ01002694.1, read on the forward strand.
CATCCCACCATGGACAGCGCAGTGGTCGACCGCCTGCTCTTAACGACCGAGACCGGCGACGTCTGCAAAGAGTCGTAAATTCTAACAGACAAGCAACACTGCGTCAAATAACCGCAGAAATCAATGTGGGACGTACAAGGGACTTGTCTGTTAGAACTGTGCGGAGAAATTTGACTTTCTTGGGCTATTCCAGCAGAAGACCGACTCGAGTGCCTTTACTGACAGAACGACATCGCTTGCAGCGACTCTCGTGGGCACGTGAGCATATCGGTTGGTCCCTAGATGAATGGAAAATCGTGGCCTGTCCGATGAGTCACGATTTCAGTCGGTAAGAGCTGATGGTAGGGTTCGAGTGTGGCGCAGACCCCACGAAGCCATGGACCAAACTGTCAGCAAGGCACTGTTCAAGCTGGTGGTGGCTCCGTAATGGTATGAGCTGTTTTTTCATGGCATGGACTTGGTCCTCTGGTGCGACTGGATCGAACATTGACTGGAAATGCTTATGTTCAGCTACTTGGAGATCACTTGCAGCCATTCATGGACTTCATGTACCCAAACAACGATGGGATTTTTATGGATGACAATGCGCCATGTCACCGGGCCACAACTGTTCGCGATTGGTTTGAAGAACATTCTGGACAATTCCAACGAATGATCTAGCCACCTAGATCGCCCGACATGAATCCCATCGAGCATTTATGGGACATCATCGAGAGGTCTGTTCATACCCAAAATCCTGCACCATCAACGCTTTCACAATTATGGACGTCTATCGAGACAGCATGGCTCAATATTCCTGCAGAAGACTTCCAACGACTTGTTGAGTCCATGCCACGTCGAGTTGCTGCATTTCGCCCGGCGAAAGGAGGGCCGACACGATATTAAGAGGTATCCCATGACTTTTGTCATTTCAGTGTATATATATATATATATATATATATATATATATATAAATATATACACTGAAGTGACAAAAGTCATGGGATAGCAATATGCAAATTTTCAGATGGCAAAATATCGCGTAGAACAGGTATAAATGCGCAAAGCTTTCATTTCTGTTAAAGTTATTCATGTGAAGAGGTTTTGACGTGATGATGACCGCACGACGGGAATTAACAGACTTTGAACGCGGAATGTTAGTTGAATCGGAAATCGTTAGGGAATTCAACATTCCCAGATCCACTGTGTCAAGAGTATGCCGAGAGTATGAAATTTCAGGCATAACATCCCACCATGGACAGCGCAGTGGTCGACCGCCTGCACTTAACGACCGAGACCGGCGACGTCTGCAAAGAGTCGTAAATTCTAACAGACAAGCCACACTGCGTCAAATAACCGCAGAAATCAATGTGGGACGTACAAGGGACTTGTCTGTTAGAACTGTGCGGAGAAATTTGGCTTTCTTGGGCTGTTCCAGCAGAAGACCGACTCGAGTGCCTTTACTGACAGAACGACAACGCTTGCAGCGACTCTCGTGGGCACGTGAGCATATCGGTTGGTCCCTAGATGAATGGAAAACCGTGGCCTGGTCCGATGAGTCACAATTTCAGTTGGTAAGAGCTGATGGTAGGGTTCGAGTGTGGCGCAGACCCCACGAAGCCATGGACCCAAACTGTCAGCAAGGCACTGTTCAAGCTGGTGGTGGCTCCGTAATGGTGTGGGCTGTTTTTTCATGGCATGGACTTGGTCCTCTGGTGCGACTGGACCGAACATTGACTGAAAATGCTTATGTTCAGCGACTTGGAGATCACTTGCAACCATTCATGGACTTCATGTACCCAAACAACGATGGGATTTTTATGGATGACAATGCGCAGTGTCACCGGGCCACAACTGTTCGCGATTGGTTTGAAGAACATTCTGGACAATTCCAACGAATAATCTGGCCACCTAGATCGCCCGACATGAATCCCATCGAGCATTTATGGGACATTATCGAGAGGTCTGTTCATACCCAAAATCCTGCACCATCAACGCTTTCACAATTATGGATGTGTATCGAGACAGCAGGGCTCAATATTCCTGCAGAACACTTCCAACGACTTGTTGAGTCCATGCCACGTCGAGTTGCTGCACTTCGCCGGGCGAAAGGAGGGCCGACACGATATTAAGAGGTATCCCATGACTTTCGTCCCTTCAATGTATATATTTATTTATTTAAAGAAAGATATTTATTTATAAATATTTAAAGGTATTTATTTATAGATATTTAAAAATTATGATTTGATGAATGTTAAATGATTTGTAATCAATTATTTGTTAAATGCCAAAATGTAAATATATTTATTTATTATTAAAGATATTTAATTTGTTTTCCAAAAATGTGAAAATAAACCACCAGTAAATATTATTCGTACATATACGACTAATTGGGAAAATTAAGTAATACCTTAGAAATATAATGCTAATTCTTCTAATAATGCCCATTTCTGCTAAGAATTTGGTTCTTTATTTGTTTTCGTCAGTTTACCCATGTGAGACATTTACAAAATGATATTAAAAACTATTTTTAATACATTACGCAATTTACTTACGCCTGGAGAATAGTTAATATCATTTAAAACAGCTTGAATTTCTCATTATGGAAAACAATTCATGTTATTTACATACTGATGAATTTCATATGCAGAATAGTCCATATATAACGTGACAAAACTAGATTTTAAGTATTTTACTTGCTTAGAATTCTTTATCTTTATGTTGCATCCCCAGAGATATAGAAACTAATTCTTGAATCGGATGTCACGAAGTAAGAGCAAAATGTCACGTAATTTCTGCCGTAACCATTAATACAAAAAAAAAGCTCCTAAATTTTCTCACGCATTCATGTTAGCGGATTTGCTCCATTATCTTGAATTTACGACAATGGCTGTAACATGACGGCCTGGAGCTAAAATTAACTCCGCGACATTTGTATGGCATTAATTATGCAAATAGCTCGACTCATTGCTCGCAGATTGAATAGCACTGCTGTCTCTGAGCTCTTCGATGAGGGGTACGCTGTTCGACAGAACAGAATTCCAAAAATGTTTATGAGAGAGCATTATCTGTGACCAATTTTTTAACGACTTAAGTGTTTTGGAACGAAAATGAGATTCTAACGCTGCACATAAATGTCTGCAAACATCGTCGTTAGACGGTAACAGATTAGAAAGTTTGTGCACTGCGTTAATCCCAACTATGCGGTAAGTTATTTGTTTATGTGTGTTTTTAGTGCTTAGAAAAATTTGTTTCGGTAACCGGCTTATTTTTTAAAAATTCATTGAAAGTTATCTTCAAGATTTGAAGATCTCGTTTTTTGACTCAAATGCAGATTTCGATAAAGAAAGCAATAATTTGACACCAGCTTGTGCACATAAACACGTCTTATGTGTGCATATATTTCTTTCTGGAACAGGGTCACGAATGATTACAAAGCTCGGATATCTAAATGCCGCTCATTATTTAATTAAGCAGGACCTCTGGGGTAATAGAATTCATTAACAGCCCTGCGTCTGCGCCTCCTCATAAAAACTTGTAGCTGCATTTCACTTTGATCATTTCCAGAAATAAAGAACGAAATAATAGAGAGTTTTTACATACCGTACGTTCGTTACCGTAGGACGTCCGTTAGCTTTTTCTCACTAGCGCGCATGCTCATAGGAAGCTGAGCATGTGCGCTAGAGAGAAAAAGCTAAGAAGAATAGTATACCAGTAGGAAATTATTCACATAAAGCAATCATCCTTTTAAACGATTGAATATAATATCAAAAATAAAATACCAGATGTTCAAATTAATGATGTCTGTAGACTGAATAAACGCTTCATAAAAAGATTTTCAACAGTCATTAAAAATTACCACTGTACAATACAAAACATAAATTGCAATTTTTAAAATAATAATATCCTTCGAATTCATCTTTACATAATTAATTTTTGCGTTCTTGAAGATAATTAAAAAGATTTTTTTTAGTAACATGCAAGATTTTGCAACTAATAGTAACTAATTAAATATTTATATACATAATCTGCCTAGAATTACAGAAAGTTATATTTAGTTAATTAGTTTAACTATACAGATATTTTGAAAAATTAACCATAGACTGAAAGAAGAGCAAAGATTCTAATGGATATAAAACTATATCTAAAATAAAATAACTGACAAATAAAAATAATTATTTAGTGTTATTAATTTAAAAATTATAAAGCATGATTGGCTATTTGTTAAAATTTGAAAGCCTTATTTATTAACTTAAAAATGTTCTTTGAGGAATAAACTAGATATTTTTAGAAAAATAGTGTTTACGAAAATTATGAATTATTAATACTACTTTAATACAATGCATACGTTTCGTAACTATTAATTTTAACTTTCCACATGTATTGTTTTATAACTAATATGTGATATGATAGATATTGCTGCTTTACTGAATAAGCTTTATTTCAATACATTATCATAATATTACCTGAATAATTCTTAAAAAACTCTTAATCTAAATATACTTCGTGATGGAAGATACGATTGTAAATAGGATAAAATAAATGCTAATCATGAGTTAATATGATTTTTACGAAGAATAATTGGTTGTGATTGCAAAATAGTTGTCTATCAATTTGTCTATTCAAATAGTGTCTGTGAAGCGAAAGCAATGAAAAAATTCAGAGAAATGCTTCTAATGATATTAATGGAAATTCAATTAACCATTCATTTACTAAAAATAAATTAATTTAGAAGGGAATGATTTGGATGGGGCTCTATATCTTAATGTTTACTAAATAGCTGAATTACAGGGAAGTAAGAGCATAATTAAAGTGCATTAATTCATTTAATTGATATATTAACTCCATGTCAAAGAATTCAGTCTATATTTATTTATGTGTAATTAATAACGCAAAAGTAGTGCGTGTTGTAAACATTTACGAGCTGAGTTAGTATCGATTTTTAAATTATAGAAGAACAACTTTTTTAGTGTTTGAAAGAAAGGAAAATTAAATAACTTAATTTTGTAATTGTTAAAATCATTTTAAAAAACTTAAGTTGAAAAAAGTCCCCTGATACCTGATGCACGTTTATTGTGTAGGATAAAAATTCTTTGTGTTTTGATAATAAGTTAAAAAATTCAAATTTATTAATCTATAAAAACTAGTTCACAGAAATTTTGAACACATAAATAAAATATTAAATTTATGAAATGTGTATTATAAACAATAAGCACTTTTTCACTGCAATTCATATTTAATCGAAAATTTAATTTAATCTTTATCGAGCCTATACTCATCTAAATTTAAGAATTTCAGTTTCACTCGAACAAACAGGATGAGTAGTCCCACTTCTAAATTTATGTATTCATTTGAATAGTTTAAGTTCTAAAATTGATTTCTCGATTGTGTTCTCAGAACTACTATTCAGCCAAACTGGCGGTGCGAAGCGCGATCCTCCTTTTGATTACTGGTACATTCGTCAGTAATGAGGTCCTGGAAAGATTCAATGATATCTATGTCTTTGGAAAATATTTCGTAATAGACCAGAATTCGTAGAACATGATGAGTAATATCAATAAGCATTCAATACCATAAGCAAATCAGCAAGATATCCACATATATATATATAAATAATATAAAAAAATTAATAAATACTTTTAATTAATACTGTTTCAATATTTTTAAACACTAAAATTCTTTTAGCAAGGAAAAAAAAATAAAAACATATTAATATACCCTACCTTCAGATGTGATAACAATTTCTGATTCGCAAGTGAGATTCAAAAGTTCTGATATCCTTAGAAGTAAATAGTTAATTTAGATAAAAGACAAATGAATCAAATTATTTTAATCCTTCCTAATAATACTATTTTAAAGTGATTATTATTAAAAACTACTTGAAAATACACACATTAAATAAATTAAATCAGGTATTCTAAATTTGAATGTAGTTGCGTCACTATATAAATGTAACTAAATTTTCACATAGAAAACTTAAGGTATTGTTATTAACGACTTTACAAGTGAATCTTCTGTGTATATTTTGTCAAATAATTAGATCTCTAATGAAATTATGTCGTTGTTTAAAGTTAACAATGTTTTAAATTACCGTGTTGAAAAAAAAAAATTCCCTACATAAAGGAATCATACAAGATTCGGATTATTTCCTTTCGTAACAATATTAATTGGATGACGTGTTGTTACAAAATGAAATTATCCGAATATTGTTGAAGAAAATTCCCTACATAAATTAATCATACATGAAAGGAATCATACATGAATCAATCATACATGATTGATTATTTCATTTTGTTTCGTTTCATTTCGTTTTTTGCTATAAGCTAACTAGAAAAGTTTCATTTTCTTATAAATAAAGACTTTTTTGTTAATATAAACTAATGTTATTAATCATATATATATGTTAAAAATTAAAAAAAAACTTTAAAAATTATTCAGAAAATCCGTACACATTTAAAAACAGAATGAGAAAGTGCGTTTACTTCTATGACTCTACGTAGAAAATGAATTGAATCTAATGTGTGAAAGGTGTTTGTGTTTTTAACGAAAGACAAAATTGATTCTGGAAGTTTTACGTTGTTTAAGATTACTACAGTATCAAAAGACTCCGAATTTAGTAAAGCACTCGTAAATACCTTGCATAAAAGCTTCTGGAAGTGAAACGAGAGAAATGCAATTACGGCGTCACAACTCCGGTATTTCAATTTTGTTTTTTCTTCTATTTCCTTTTAATTAAAAAGGAAAGCTAATTTCTTTTTAAATTAATGCTAGTGAGCTTGAATGAAAAATTTCATTATGCATCGCATTTCAGGTTGCTTTGTATACATTGTGAATAGTGTTGATAGTTCCGTTACATTATCTTCTTACAAAGCAATGACGGAAACGACATTCATTATCAGTACTTTGAGATTGAGGATTTCTTATTATTTTGTCAAGTTTTGCGAACTTTCGCCCTATAAAAAAACTATACATTTATAACCTATACATTTTATAAAACATTAGTATATTACTTCCCTATCACATCATAATTTATATATATATATATACATATATATATATATATATATGTTTTTCAGCATTTTTTACCAATCATTGTTTAGAAATCACTTAACTTAGATTTAACTAATAGATAGATACAGACTCGAAAATACATAGGGCAAAATATTCTTGAAATAAATATAATAGATAACTGATAAATGAAACTTGTAGATGATTTGAAATCTAAGACTACAAAACTTGATATTCAATGAATTTCACATTTAACTTATCAAAATTATCATGCTTATATAAATTTAAAAAAATTATCAAAATTATCATGCTTATATGCACCGTTTCACCTGATTTTTTAATCAACATTTAACATTTACAAGAACACGACTCCGCCACGAACACATGAGAAGTGAAGTCATGTGAAACTTCAAGATGCGTATGGTCCATCTTTAAGGTTGGAAATTTGCATCAAAAAGATATCAGTGAGTGCAGGAAGAACTTGTTTTATATTCTCTCAGGAATACGGCCACAAATTTATGGTATGAAAGCATCTACTGTGAGCAAAACCGAAAGCAGTGGTGTTTGGAACAAACTGTTATTGGTGATTCAGTTACAGACGGGAATGCAGTACTACCCTATGGGGATCGTCGGCATATGCGGCTCGTGATTATCATTAGTCCTTTACAAGGTTTCAGCATTTGTTGACAAATTTCAGTGTGACCCCATATCCGTGTATTTCTGAACACACTTTGGGTAATTGGTGCTTCCCAGGTAACTATATATTTTGGAAATGTCCTTGATTCATAACAAGAGAAACTTAAATGAGCTACACATATTAATGTTAGACAATGAATAACTGCCAAAGCACAGTATGGACAACAAATTGGGCTCCTGATTAATAATTAACAATAAAATCTAACACTAATTTCAAGTATTACCAGAAGCATAGAAATATGTCATCCGGGTTGTGTCCAGAGATAATAGTGGTTACAAATATGAATTCACTTTTATGAGAATTTTTATTTGTCACTAATTTAAAGTTTTATAATATGTTTTCTAGTTATTTATTTCATATACTTTTATGCTTTATTCCTTGTATTTTTATTTTTATTTATTTATTATAAAATTATAAATTATTGTTATAAAATTAAATATTATTCTTATTTAAAATTGAAATAAATCATTAATAGCTTTTTACTTACACTCAATACAATATAAACTCAGTTTAAATTTTACTTTTCTTTTACTACGATGGATTCATTAGCTCATACATAAAAGACTGAAGTTAAGAAGCGATAAAATATTAAATACTATTCATAAATTTTAGCAATCCAAAAAAAATTATAAGTATTTACGTTTCTTAAAAAAAAAAAATTATAATTTATTCTATTCATCCTAATAATTAATATCCTATTTATCAATATCAGACACATAAATACACTATCAAACGAGAGATTTCGATTTTTCTGCGAAGGTTATATAAACACTGTAAATATAGATTCCATACTCTAAAAAATGGAAAAGTGTCAAAGTTAAGCATTCTCGTTTAAAGAATTTTAATTTAGATTTCTTGCTCCCATTACATACGACCATCACCCATTCTTCAAAATTGCCAATTAAAAAGTCTTCGAAACTATTTTTAAGGTAAAAACAAAGATTTCAAAGCTGAACTGTAAGAATCGAAATTTTTGCGCTTATTTATTAAAAGCTCTAATTCTTTGTTATATTAAAAAATTGTTTTTCTTGATCTTTAGACTTCACTTAAAATTCTCATTAACTTTCTTCGAATAGGAAAAGTCGAAAAATTATTTTTAAAATCGCAAAACTTTTCTCTTTTGGGTGTAAACCTTAATGACTTCTGAAATGATTTCGTAAGAAATCAATTATATTTGCGGCATTGATTTCTGTGATTCAATTTATTTTCTGAAACATAAAAATAAAATATCAAACAAATTAAAAAAATAATAATAATCATAGAAAATCCTATTAAAACTAATTTACATTCAATCTAAAATTTAATAATAGTTTTAAGTATATAATATATATAAGTAATATAAAGTTTATAATATATATATTTATTTATATATATATATATATTATAAACTGTTAGAAAATTTTTTTTGGATTATATTTGAATAAAATGTTATTCAGTATTTGATACGATAGATGGATATATATATATATATATATATATATATATCCATCTATCGTATCAAATATTGCGGTTTCCTATTGAACGTGCCTTCTACATAAAATTAGTACACACTGAATTGAATGTCACTGTAACTATACTCAAGGACACTATATTACTTAAACTACAAGTAATATCAGTACTTCCCGTAATATCAGTTATTAGATTTTCTTATATTATGCCCCTTGATGTAAGAACATCAATTGCAAATGGCTGAAATCTTCCGAAATTAAAATTCGATTAACATATCACTATACTTTTTGAGCAAGTGTCGACATGAACTAGTAGATTTAGTGTTATTATATTTCAATTTACGGGTTTGTGACAATTGTTATAGGGGCAATCAATGTGAAATGCATAATAATTTGTATTTTTAGTGTTTTTTGATGAATTTTAATTTAATTCAAAAATAAAGGACAACTTTACTAGTACTTGAAAATGAAAACCTATAATTTAGATAATACTTTGTATTTGTTTATATCATTTTGCTCATTTAAGTTGAAAAACGAACTATATATCTTTTATACGATTATTATATAGCATATTTCTTCATGTACATTATAATTTGAGAAGAAAGTTATCATTCAAATATTTATCAATATATATATATAAGTTCACATTAATTCTGGACGCCCACATGTAATGAAAATGGTATTGAATTAATGGAATGTATATTACACTTCTGATCCAGCACCATAAACACTGTTTCACTGAAATTCATATTCAAGCAAAGTCGTATGCTGGGCAGCTTCGTGAATGTCTACTCATGTAAATCTAAGAATTTCAATTTCACGTCTCCGAACAGGATGAGTTGTCTGGCGTCTAAATTTGAGTAGTTTAAGAGCTAAAATTGATTTCTCGATTGCGTTCTCAGAACCACCATTCAGCCAAATTGGCTGTGCGAAGCAAAATCCTGCTTTCGATTACTGGTACATTCGTAAGTAATGAGGTCCTGGAAAGTAGCAAGGATATCTGTGTCCCCGGAAATGTTTCCGAATAGACCAGAACTCGTGGGACATGAGTAATTTTAATAAATAGGCAATGCCGTAAGCAAATCTTCAAAGAGGAAGGGTTGTCTATAGTTGCAAAGAATATGAAAAGTTATCTCTCCAAATTCAAATAAAAGTGAAAATTTTAGTTTCATGCATGTATTGTATATTAACTTACAGGAATAGTATGAAATATAGTTTTTAAATAGAATCAAATTAATTGAGTTCCTGATGAATTTTATTCCCGGCATTAGCTCTTAAGCTTAACATATAATAATTTACATCTTTAGAGTGCAATTTGGTTCGTTGGCTTTTCTAATTGATTAGATTTAGAATATATAGAGAGATAGATAGATATAATTATATCCTTCTGAATAAAGTTATGGCCATCCGTGTTATTAATTTATATTAAAATATAATTTCTTTCTTAAAAAATATTTGTGATACTGTCGTTATATATTTATTAATTAATGGGAGTCATATATATATATAAATATAAATGAAGTATATAATTTTGACTATACTAATTCTTTTTTTAACCATTTAAATATGCGATGAAAATGAAACTAATTCTTATTATATAATAACTAGATAGGGAAAAAACAACGTGTATGATCAAATGTTTAAAGGGAATGTTATAAAGGGAATGTTATATTAAGTAAATTTATTTGACAATGATTGAATTTCAACATTATTTTTTTTTCAATAATATAATCACATTTAATTGAAAAATACAAAATATTTTTAATTTTTTATACCTCACCTTCAGATGTGGAAAAAACTTCTGATTTCTTAGTAAGATAAAAAAAATATTGGTTTCGTAGTAAAAAAATAGAAATATACATACAAATATATCTATATATATATATATATATATATATAATAGAATTCTGCTAGTATAATGTTTTAATAGATATTGTTTCCTATCAATTGATATTAACAAACCTTCAGCGCAAATTTGTTTGAAAACTCTTCTTGAAACGGAAAATTGTTTATCAATTCTACCTAAATACTGAAATATTACTACAAAAATAAGTGTTATATAGAAATAAATGTTGAAATTTTACTATAAAAATAATGCTAAAGTCCTTCTCGTGATATGAAGTCAACTTATTAATATCACTGTAATTTCCAAGCAATTGATTTGCTAATCTATTGTCAAATGAATATAATTATAATAAAATTAGTTATAATAAATTAGGAATTATCTGTGAATCTTTTACTTTGAAATATACAGGATTCGAATTATTACATTTAGTAACAATATTTCGCCCATTTAACGTTGTTACAAAATAATGAGAAAATGATCATTAATTATAAAAAAAAATATTTTTTAATCGTTTAATTGTTGTTAAAATATAATAATTTAAAAACTCCAAAGACATTTAAAAAATTAATAGGCAAGTGCTAGTACTTGTAGGGCTCTACATAGAGATATGTGGATCGATACAATGCCGGAATTTAGTGCATTGAATAAAAGTTAAAATTGATACTGTTTTTTTTGTGTGTGTGTGTGTTGTTAAGTGTTTCGTTGTTTCTGCGCCATCAAAGATTCCGAATTGTGTCAAGGACTCTTAAATACCTTGGAAAAGAATCTTTTGCACGTATCACGTGAAAAATTAATTAAGGCGTTACAATTTGGTATTTCAATTTTGTTTTTATTCTTTTATTTCCTTTAAAAAAAAAAGAAATGTAATTTATTTTTAAATTAATGCTAGAAAAGAGAATGCAAATAAAAATTTCGTTATTTATTGCATTTTAGAGAGTAGTTGGATACATTTAGCTAAGTGAGTAGCTGTTGGATGTATTTTATTCTCATTGTTCCTTTCTGTGCTTGGCATCATCTATTGTAAGTAAGTACGTAAGCAATGGTGTTTGAAACAGATAGTTATTCAATTCCAGAAATACTATTCCACGGAGATCGTCCGCATGTGAGGCACGTGATTATCTCTAATCGTTTAAGAAGGGAGACCAATTATTATTAAATTTTAATGTTCACCTATATCGGTCTACTTCCTAATGTACTTTGGGTTGGTTGTTGAACCGCATAAAATTTAGAAACTAAATACCTTGACAATGTCATCTATTTGTAATAGCCCAGATGCAGTAGAAACTCAACTGTACTAAATTTGAAATACGTTGGACTATGATCAACTGGCAAAGCACGGTATGGGCAACGAATCAAGCTTCTGATTGTATTCGACTAACGCTCATTTCAAGGGTCACCAGAGAAGCATAGAAAAATATCATCTGGACTGTGTCCATAGATAAGTACAATCCCGTGGCGGCAGTGTGACGTTTTTAGGGTGCATTTCAACGACTGATGTTGATCCTCTACTGCAAATCTATACTTGGATGAACGCTGCATACTATATCACTATCCTGGGTGATAACGTTGTCCTTTATGTGGACTTTCTGAGTGGAGAAGGCTGTTTCACCATGTCTCTTTACTAAGAGAACAATGAACATATGAATTTAATGTTGTTTGAGAAATATATCTTTTACCTCACTTGCCCTTTAAATTTTCTATTATGTCACAGAGAAAAAGTTGGAACTCTATGAAATATGCTATCCATAAGTGTATAGCATGTCTTCATTTATCAGCAGAATTGAAATTCAAATTTATGGCCAAGTTGGTGATAGTTAAAATATAATTTATCCGGCCAGTAATTTTTTCTGGTCAACATGGTCTGTAATTTGGTCGGGTCAACATCGTCTGTAATTTTCATGCTTTCTGCAAAATGATTAAGTGACTAATAATTAAGTTCAACTAATCCTCATTTAGTAAAATTTATCTTGTGTTCTTTGTTATCTATGGTGTGTTTATGTTTTTTATTGTTTACAATATTATTAAACTACAGCTTTATTCATAAATGTTTATATAATCAGCATAAATACATTTACAAATAAATCCAACATTTGTTTAGTTTTAATTTGTAAACAGGAAATTAAATAGCTGAAACAATTTGTGTAATACGACCTTAACGTCTTTTCATTTTAACTGTTAAAATTTGAATGAACTACTGGAAAAAAATATTATTCACTGTAAAGCTTCGTATATAGAACTTTTAGAAATGTTAAAATATATATTAAAGGATAAATATTAGTATGTAAGACATCCTAACTCCCATTATTTTTTATTAAGAACTCAAATAATGATTTGTTCAATAAAAGTTTTAAGATTTTTAATTAATAGAGTACAATTTGTCAAAATAACTTTAAATAAAAATGATTAGATTACTTTCTGCCATAATATATTTCATTATTTATCAGAAGAAAAAACAAATTATTTAATGAATGTTTTTTAAATTTTTTTTAAGATATGGGTTTCATTAATGTGGCACTGCACACTGTAGAAATATGAAATGCATACATTTAAATAAAGACCCTTAACACAAAAAGAAACATGTTCAATCATTTAATTATAGAGCAGAAAATGGAACAGAGGTAAATACTGTATTATTGGATTCTGGATAATATTTATCTTTTTGTAGAAAAGAAAGAAAAATTCGTCGAGCATAATTACATGAAAGAAAAACACTCAAACGAAACTTTTTCCAGTTCCACAGTAAATTAATGTAAACGTTTCACAAAATGAAAATTTTCTTTCTAATTATTGGAGTACCTCACTGGAGTTCATACTCGTCGAAAATAACTATTTGCACAAGTATATCTCAGCACATAATAAATGGTTATCCTGACGGTTTAGCAATATCTAAATTCTTAATTGTAAAAGATTGTGAACCTTTATTTTTCTCCTTCTATTGCATATATCACGCATTTAGGAATAGTTTTCGAATACGCGAAATGTATTTTTAAATAATCAATAAGTCTTTTTACTGGATGAGTATGTTCAAAACTTTTTCTTTCAAAACTTTCGATTTATTTTTTAAGCTATTATCAGTATCTTCTTCTTCACTGGCGCAACAGCCCTTGATATGCCAAGGCCTGATGGTTAGCGCTCTGCCTTTGGTACCAGATTCGAATCATGGATGATGGCAGGGGTGTTTGTTAGTAGTTCGTAATCCACTTTAAACTGTAGGTCCCTGTCTGTTTAGCCCTCGTGTTCACAAGATGACTGCAGAGTGACAAACCAAACCTACTGGAAGATTTCGAAACATGATATATATATTTTTTTTTACGGGTTAGGGTTGCCATCCCTACACCCAACTCTCTACAATTATGTTAGGTCGACACTTATGGTTTAAAGAGGATTCTGAACCACTATACACATTCATGGTACTGCCGGGATACAAACCCGAAATCTGTGGCACCGAGACCCAGACACTCGGTCATCAGGCCCCGTTGTCAATATCAAGCATTATAATTGCAACTAGAGTATTAAGTGATTTGATTATTTTTCCACCTATTCTGTTGCTCAAAAGATTGAATTCCTTACAATTTCAACAGATTTTTTTAAAAATATAATTAAACAGAATGGCAGTCATTTAATTTTAGCTGTTGGTGAATAGTACATTATTATAATAAAAGATGAATAGCATTTATGTAGATTTCGAATAAAATATATGGCTTTTATTGAAAATAGCCGTTTTAAAAAGAAAATAATGGTATAAAATAACGGTATAAAATTAGAAATAACTTCAGCATAATTGGAGATATACCATGCAGTTTAACAAACTAAATAAACGTCTCAATCTGACCGCATTTACGTAATTTTTTTTTCATTAACATTCGTTTGGCAGTACAGGAAAGTGATATTTGTAATAAATGTATTATTGACATGTGTAAATAAGTTTAAATGTCATTTCAAGTCCAAACAATACACCTGTTACAATACTACAAAATACATATTGGAAACTGATGTTAAATATGACTTTGTCGGTTAAACCATACAGAAGATGATGACTTCGTTACTTAAAATATCAACTGGAAATTTGGTTTTGGTTTCTTAAGGGAAAGAGGTGATAGGTTCGATTTTTGTTTTTTGTCTAAGTCCTATGAATTGCATGCATTACGCAAATTGAAGCACATGAGAATGTCTTCCCCATCGTTTAATGCAAACCTGAGCCAGTTTCTCTTTAAAATATCCTTGACGTCACTTCTCTAATGCTTTTATTTTGTCTATGTGGTGTAGCCGTCATCCCTTGGGTAATAATGAATCTTCTGTAAAATAAACCGTTATAACTTCTGATAATGAAAGGTCCGGCACTTAACATTGAAAACACACATTGAGAATTCTTTTGTCTAATATTTAAATCAATTTCCAATATTTTTTTTTCAATATGAATTCACTTTTAAGAGAGAATACATTTATGACAAATCTAAAGTTTACAAAGATTATTTTCAATTATTAATTTTACTTGCATCCATGCTATATTCCTTGTATTTTGTTTGATGATTTAAGAGTAAATTCTTGAAAATAAAATTACAATAGCTAATACAATTTATATGAATAAACCTTCAAAAAAAATTTTGTTTTTTAATTATACGTTAAAATTATATATTTTTTATTTATTGGTTTGCTTCATAGTTTTTTTCCCATTAAATTCGTAATATTTTTAAAATAAACTTTTTAAAAACATTTCTACGAAAATTAAATGCAGTTACATTTTAAAATCATTTATATTATAAATCTAAACAAGCATCTGCAGTGCACTAGTGCAGATTAGATGGAGCTTAAATATCTGTAAGAACTAAAGCTTGGTAACAATGGAGAGGCATTACTTGTAATAATTTTATTTTAATGTAACAGTTATTAATGATCTCGTCACTTGAAAAACAAGTTTGTGTAAACTTTGTGTTTTAAAGTGTGTTTCATGAATTTATATAATTTCCGGAAGACAAGGAAATGGTAAGTTTTCAGTGTTAGCAGTTAATGTTATTAATTGATTTCTTTAACATAATATTTTGTAATTATGCTTATACCAGTTTGTGCAAATTTTTAATGTGATGCTTACAATTATTTTAAACATCAGAGTTGGGTTATTGTAGCATAGTTGCATCATGTTATATTAGTTTCATATTTAAAGTTGTTACATAGTTTCATATCACTTAGTTAACATAGCTTTTTATTTTTCTCTATTATAACTCTTTGTTATTTTATTTTTATTATTATTATTTTTTTTTTCATCTTCATCCTTTTAACTGATAAGGGGTTACTTAGCCCTGGGTATTTGGCTGGGTCCTATATTTTCCCTGGGTGAAGTGTGGGGTAAGGTAAAATACAACACAAACGAAACTGGCTTTGACATGGATCCATCTAGGCTCAGAGCCATTGGACGAAAGCGAGGCGTTGTTTACAATTTCATTTCCTTCACAGGATAAATTGTAAAATCGTGGAGTTATTTTAAACAGTCAAACACCAAAAGATTTGGTGATAAAGAAATGATAACAAAGTTGATACTAGAAAAAAAACCTAACAACTGGTAACGATTTTTTTTGGCATATTGTGCGTATATAATTATATTCTTAAAAAAGGATATGATTGCTAATGTAAAAGAATAAGAGTGTTAAATAAGCTTTACCTAACTTCACACTAACTTGTGTCTGTTTTTTCTAAAATTAAATTTGGAAGTTTATGCATTATAATATTTTGAAATTTTCATTTATCTAAATTTAATTTTGTCCATATAATATCTTAAAATATTATATTACCACTATGCAATGCAATAGTTTACATAAATATAAAATATAGATTACACTTTTTAAAATAATATTATCTTCCGAATTCATGTTTATAGAATTAATTTATGTGTTCTTGATAAACAAATCATTTACAAACAGAGGAACAATTTTATAGTACAATTTAGTAAATAATTCTTATAAAACACAATTTAATTGAAACAAGCAATTGAAAGCAAATTTTGAATATTTTAACAATTTTCCAAGATATCTGCATTTAGTTCTGTCATAATTTCTTAAAATATGCATATACAAATTCTGAAAACTTTCCTTCAATAATAGTTTAGAAGATTAATAAACCAGTAAGAAATAATTCACATGAAACAATAATCGTTTTAGCCTATAGAATAGAGTATCAAAAATAAAATACCGGATTTCAAATTAATGACGTGTGTAGACTGAATAAACATTTCATAAAAAGATTTTCAACAGTCATTAAAAATTACCACTGTACAATATGAACAACAGGTGACGTAAGTACAAAATGTTAATTACACTTTTTAAAATAATATTATCCTTCGAATTCATGTTTACATAATTAATTTTTTCATTCTTGAAGATAATTAAAATGATTTTTTTAGTAACATGAAAGAATTAGCAACTAATTAAATATTGCTATACATAATTTTCCTAGAATTACAGAAAGTTATATTTAGTTAATTAGTTTAACTATACAGATATTTTAAAAAATTAACCATAGACTGAAAGGAGAGCAAAGATTCTAATGGATATGAAACTATATCTTAAATAAAATAACTGACAAATAAAAATAATTATTTCGTGTTATTAATTTAAAAATTTTAAAACATGATTGGTTATTTGTTAAATTTTGAAAGGCTTATTTATTAAATTAAAAATAGATATTTTTAGAAAAATAGTGTTTACGAAAATTATGAATTTTTAACATTACTTTAATATAATGCATATATTTCCTAACAATTCATTTTAACTTCCCAAATGTATTGTTTTAAAATTAATCTTGAGTAATAGGATAGATATTGATGCTTTACTAAATAAGCTTTATTTCAATATGTTATGATAATATACCTGATCTAATAATATACCTAATATCTTACCTGAATAATTCTTAAAAAACTCTTAATCTAAATTTGCTTCATGATGGAAGATATAAGTGTTACAGATTGTAAATAGGCTAGAATAAATGCTATTAATGAGTTCATGATGGAAGATACAAGTGTTACAGATTGTAAATAGGCTAGAATAAATGCTATTAATGAGTTCATGATGGAAGATACAAGTGTTACAGATTGTAAATAGGATAGAATAAATGCTATTAATGAGTTCATGATGGAAGATACAAGTGTTACAGATTGTAAATAGGATAAAATAAATGCTATTAATGAGTTCATGATGGAAGATACAAGTGTTACAGATTGTAAATAGGCTAGAATAAATGCTATTAATGAGTTCATGATGGAAGATACAAGTGTTACAGATTGTAAATAATGGATTGAATAAATGCTATTAATGCTATTAATGAGTTCATGATGGAAGATACAAGTGTTACAGATTGTAAATAGGATAGAATAAATGCTATTAATGAGTTCATGATGGAAGATACAAGTGTTACAGATTGTAAATAGGATAGAATAAATGCTATTAATGAGTTCATGATGGAAGATACAAGTGTTACAGATTGTAAATAGGATAGAATAAATGCTATTAATGAGTTAATATGATTTTTACGAAGAATAAATGGTTCTGATTGCAAAATAGTTGTCTATTAATTTGTCTATTCAAATAGTTGTCTGTAAAGCGAAAGCAATGAAAAAATGTAGAGAAACGTTTCTAATGATATTAATGGAAATTCAATTAACCATTCACTTACTAAAAATAAATTAATTTAGAAGGGAATGATTTGAATGGGGCTGTATATCTTAATGTTTATTAAATAGCTGAATTACAACAGGAACATAAGAGCATAATAAAAGCGTATTACTTCATTTAATTGTTATATTAGCTCCATGGCAAATATATTAATCTATATTGATTTATCATAATTAAAAATTCAATGCATGTTCTAAAATGTCTGAAATATTCACAGGCTGAAATGGCAAAACTTCTTTTATTAACTTTATACTTTAAATATTATGCTAAAAATATATAAATAGTTTGAGGGTATTAATTCATTTATGTTGAAAAATATTGCAACTGCCAATGAAACCAAGATATGTTGAAACAACTTATTCCTGAGATTGATTCGTCAACTTAAATATATAATTCGTCTAAAAAATTATCTTATTAAATTGATTGTGAACTATAAATGGACTTATATAGCAAATGTAATAAATTTAAAAACATTCCGTATATAATTTGCAGTATTTAACCTGTCAAAGCGTCTTCCATACCAACTTGAAAACTCAACGGTATTTCACAGATACACTATTTTAAAATGAAAAATTAAATGTTAAAATTAAAAACGTTAAGATGTTATTTATTGAAATTATGCTTAAAATAATCAATGCCATTTATTTTAAAAAAGCTACTTAAATTAATATCTTTACTTAATATATAATATATAGGCATCTTTACTTAACATACAATATAAATAATGCAAATCTAAGGAAATAAAACAATTTAAAATGCCCAAAGATTTACATAAATGAAGTGAAATATAAAGAAATAAAATTATTGATAAAGTTAATGAATTATTTACATTAAAGTAAAATATAATAAAGAAATATACAGAGAATTCAACTTTAAATATAATAAAAAAGTACGAAAAGTCTTTCCGATCATTGAATCGCAGCCTTGTATTTTGAACTTATTTTGAGTATTCCAGACATATAAATTTAAAGTAAATTTCACAGGTGAATCTTGCGATTCTAAGTGTGCTTATCATTTTGGCAAGGCCTGCATCTTCTTTATCCTGATATCTCTCCTCCTATTTCAATACCAAATTCTGCTCATCATTTTCATTTTTAGATCACTCCGTAGTTAAGTACTCTATGATCTATAAGACTCTTGGTATATGTTACAAGTACATTCGCAAGCTGTCTCAGGTAGATTCTTCTACGTAATATTTTTGATGTTGGTTGAATTGATTATGTAGTTTTTGATTGAAGCTACATTCAGCATAGAGAAAAACCCATATGAAGCCAACTTCTTGTGTTTCTGGCAATATCATGGGTAGCATAAAGTTCGTTCACTGACCATCTCCTTTAGAAAGGTTGTAATATGTGATAATCTAGGGGTTTTCTTTCTTTTTAAAGTTCCCTGTATCATATCGATGGCTCCATCGACCTGAAGACATAAAATTAATATAACATTTTTTTGCGTTTCAGCCCGTACAAGAGAAGAGTCATATCTTTTCTACAATCGTATAGACAAGTATTGGTTTTAGTCTTTTCGTCATTTTGAACTTATTAAGAATTCGAACAGTGACTCTTTTCCTACATAGGAAGCAATGAAGTTACAAAATTTATATCAAATAACATCGCTTTAGGATTACCATAATAAACATTCCTTAAGATAACATATAATAAAAATTGATCTTAACGGTCACTAGTAACTATTAAATACAATTGACGGATTCCTCAGAAACCTATTAACACCTCAAATTTCAAATTATGAATGAAAGAGAGCGGGAGGAATAGAAAAGAGCAGAATATTCGTAGCGCCGTCTGGTTTGAAAATATATAACTAAAATCAACTCTAATATATATCTCACATACGAGCGGCCACTGAAATTTTAATAAAGTTTTATCATTAAATGGATTTAAGTATTTTTTTAATATTATTTTACGTCGAAATCCACTTTAAACAGTAGGTTCCTGTCTAATATAACTGTAGAGCATTTGGTGTAGGGCTGGTAAAACTGCCCCATATAAAAAGAAAACATCTCTCGCGAAATTTGCCAGTAGGCAGACGGCATTGGCGAACCATGGGACTGATGTACCAATGTTGAAGAAGATTTTCATAATAGTTTATACTATTATCATGTTTAAATTATTCTACAGCTATAATTAAAAAAAACTTTTGTTTAAAAATGAAGACTTTATTATTTTCACTATAATGTATGACTTTTTTTTAGAATTGATTAGTTTAAAAATATTATTTCATTATAATTATAATATTAAATCAAATTCCTTGGTTAAAAATCTATATTATATATTTAATACTTTTAAAAGTAATCATTTGACGAAGAAATCTTTTTCAAAGCTTTATTTTAATTTCCTTTTCGCTAGTTACAAAAAAATTTGAATGACTTGCTTTTATGGAATGTTTACGCGCATGAACAACCTCAATGAATATATTTCATTAACTCGTTGAAAAATTCCAATGAATATCTCATAAGGATTACAAAAACGGTTACATAGCATAACACAAAAATGAGTTATCACTATTGTTATAATGAGGTAGAGAACGACCATTCGTAAAATGCGAAAAGACGTAAAACCGTAATTTAACATTGGTTTGATAGATGCCGAAAAGCCTTTTGCTCAGCCGGCTGAGAAATTAGCAACACCCATGAAGAATGCCGTCAGTCGTGAAAAATGCTTTCATGCCAAATACTTAAACAGAAACTGAATGGAAGGCGGATTAAATTATGTTGCCAAACTTTAACCGATATTTCAAAAGCCTTTTAAGAAGAAAAATGGGCAGAAAACTCACTTATTACATTAATAAAAATGTGTTTTCATATCTATGTGTTCGAAGACATTTCTTAACAGATTTCATATACACTGATCTAATGCTAGATAAAATTAAAGTTACTCTGTCAGAGATTAGATTATTATTAACATTAATATTTTGAATATACTAGTATGATTTCATTTTTTATATATTTAGTGTCTTCAATTTGACATTTTTTTTGTCATTTAAGAGATTGGAATTACATTACTATTAAATTAGATTAATCTACGAAATTACGTTAAGGTTACAAAAATTTGTTCAATAGTTAGAGATTAGATTATTATTAGCATTAATATTTTGAATATACTAGTATGATTTCATTTTTTATATATTTAGTGTCTTCAATTCGACATTTTTTTTGTCATTTAAGAGATTGGTTTAAATATGCTATTAAATTACATTAATCTACGAAATTACGTTAAGGTTACAAAAATTTGTTCAATAGTTAGAGATTAGATTATTATTAATATTAATATTTTGAATATATGCATTTAATTTTTAGTATTTTTAGTGTCGTAAATTTGAGATTTGTTTTGTCATTTAAGAGATTGGATTGAATCTGCTATTAAATCACGTTAATCTGCGAAAATACGTTAAGATTATAAGAATTTGTTAAATAGTTAGTGATTGAACTATTATTAATATTAATATTTTGAATAAATACATTTCAGTTTTAGTAAAATTAGTGTATTCAATTTGAAATTTTTTTGTCATTTAAGCGATTGGAATGAATCTGCTTTAGGCAAAATTACGTTAATGTTATAAGAATTTGTTTTATAGTTAAAGATTAGATTATTATTAATATTAATATTTTGAATATATACATTTTATTTTTAATATATTTAGTGCCTTGAATTTGAAATTTTTTTGCAATTCAAGAAATTAAAATGAATCTGTTATAAGCGAAATTTCGTTAATCTTGTTAAATTTATTCGATAGTTATTAACATTTTAAAAACCGTATTTAACTGAAACTTACAGTAAAGATAAAAGCGCCATCAAAGATTTAGGGAATATATTCTGTCTTGAAATGAAAATATTTCACAATGAATCTGGAATGAATTTCAAAGAAATGAATTTAATGATATAGGGAGAAATTAAAAACTAAAACCTCTCATTAAATTATATTGCAGCAAAGATAAAAATTTAAGATTCATAGCATGGTTTAAGTCTTGATATCAGCATACTTTGAGTTTAATTCTTTGATGATTCAAGATCTTGAAATTAATCATATTATACATCATATTAAACCATATTAAACTGAATAATGTACATTTGGAAGATAAAGAGTGGATTTATCTTAGTCGATAGTGATTAATAAAAAAGTAAAAACTTTAGTAAATACTTTATATACATTTAAACCGATAAGAATTCCGTTTTATACAAAATAAATCAAATTTTATAGTCATTAAAAAAAAATTTGAAAGATTTTTAAATAAATCTTTCAGAATTGTTTTTTTTAATAATTGCTTATTAGATAAAATGTAAAATAATCAATCAACCTGAAAAATGAAGGAAACAGATACTACCTTGAATCAATGTCATTCATGTCTGTAGTATTGATTAAATTATTACATCTGTTAGACTCTTTTGACACAAATATTGAACACTTATTATATTAAGAAATATAATTTTTTTTAAAAATTTAATTCAGATTTATAGAATTTTTTTTAAATTATCATCAAATGTACGTTTCTTTAAAATATTTTTGTTACTTAATGCATAAATTAATGGATAAAAATCTTTTAGTGTACCTGAAAAATGTAATGTAGAAAACTCATGATTATTTGTAGGAGGTCATCAGTATTTATTTAGTAGAGATTTAATTTTACTTCAAAATAAAATATATATATATATATATATATATACATATATATATATATATCAAAATAGCACTCTCTATCAAGGATTTTAATGAAACTTTCTGCATTTATAAAATTTTGGTGCTGTTTTCAAAACTATGATTTATTTTATGAATGCATAACAAAATACCTAAGCTTCCAAAAATATGCCTAGTTATTCTTTTTCCTATATTTTGAATGTCATATCCGTGGATATACCAGACTCTAACACCATTTTTTTCAGAACATTTATTTTTCCTCTTTAGTCGATAATAAAATATTTCCCTTAGGAGAAATATTATGAACAATCGTATTACAATTTTTTCTAAAATGTTTATTTTTCCATGTTTTATAAATAGTAAATAATTGCAATGACTGTTACAACAACACTGCAAAACCTCACTGTGTGTAGAACTGAGATGCTTTTGCATAGTTTGGAAATGATGTTGAAGAATTTATGTATACACACATTGCTAGTGTCAAGATAATAGAGGATTCTTTAAAATCAGGAGATAAGAAAGAAAAATGGTGGTGAGCTTTATAACAGTTATCTGAATGAAACTGGGATGAAATAGACCCAAGGGGTATTAGATATTACAAGATTTTCGCGGGAATATAAGAAAATGCAAACAAAAATAAATTCTTCTTCTTTTTTTTTTTTTTTTTCATTTGGTGTTTCATCGACTCACACCTTTAGAGTTTTACAATAAACAGTATAAACATAAATTTAAATTTAAAGAAAAATCGGAAAGCAATATTATTTAAACTGATATGAAAAAATTGCGTTTAGTACAAGTCTCACTTGATGCATGTTATTTATAGAAAACATAAAATAGGAAAGGTAATACACTGCAATATAGTACATTTCTGTATAACATTTATGTATGAAGATAGAATACTCATCATTGCAATTTGCTAATGTATGGAAATGTATAGAAATAGGAATGGCAATATAAATGTGAAAGTTGATCGATGTAAACAGACGGTGCATTATTTGTAAGGGAGTTAAAAACGATAGAAGATTTAAGGACTGAAAAATTATTTTTAAGGAAAGAAGAACTTGGAAAAGCAAAAATATATAAGTAAGCAGTCGATTTTAACTTAAAAAATAATCAAAAGTATCTTGAGAAAATTGAAAATTAGTAACTGGTATATATACAATTTATAATAACTAAGCTAAATATAACTTTATCTAAATGTATATACTAAAAGTTTTTAAAAAAATAATATAATGAAAAAAAGAGGCAATTAAACAATTAATATGAAATAATTAAATTTTAGTTCATCAGATTTCATAATTAACATTTTATAATGTTAATCTTAAAAAGATTAACATTGGCTTCGAAAGGTTGCTTCAAAAGTTTCAAAGTTAAAATCTTCAAATTTAGCTTGCTTCCAATTTTACATAAAAACACCTTTAAGTGTTTTCTATAACAGGACAAAATAATCTTGATGAGCTTTTCACAGATTTTTTTTTTTTTAAATCAAATTTTATGCTTTTGAACCAGATTTTTTAAATCATTAGAATACGTTTTTCCATAAAACTAATCATTTCTGAAGAAAAAGTATAAAATGTTTCTTTTAATATTTTTTTTATATTACTCACGAATTGGATGAAGATATTGGTTGTCACCGATTATAATGAATGAGAAGCACGCATAATATTAGCTTCTTGCATAATATTAGCAGTTTTGGTGCAGATTCGAGTTGTTTTTGTATCACTTTATAGCTATTTTATTAATGAGACATTGGCGGGAGGGGATATACTTAATTTATATTGAACTCATTTAAAATGTACGAAGAATGACTACAATTTATGAGGAATTAAAATATACATAAAGAATTAAAAGGCTGAATTTCATTAACAGAGAACAATACTTATTTTCAAAATAAAAAAATAAAAATCTATAAATAAAAAATAAGAGATGAAAGATGTTATGTTTCACCTTTATTTCTCCTTTTTATTTATTTCATTTTCATCTGCAAAGACTGTGCCACTTTTGAATATTTTATATTTACTAAATTCACGTATTTACTTTTTCACGAAAAAGGCCAAAGGGATGACAAGCCGTAATCTAGTAGCGAACAATCTGAACGATCTCCTGAACTTGATTCTTGGCTGATGAAGACAACAACCAAAAAAATTGTTATGTTTTTAATTAAACAAGTAAACAAAATCTTATATCTGTAATATTTCTCTGCATTAGTAAGAATCTGATATTCTGAATCTGAATGCTCTGAAAATCGTATGAAAAAAAAAATACTGTCTAATTATTAAATTTAGAAAGTCAATGAGTATTTAGTGTTGGATAAACTATTAACACTAACTATAGACAATCCAAATTGTGACGTGTTAACATCTTTATGACCTTTTACCTAAAATATAGGCCTTTAAACATAACTTTTTACCTCAAAACATCGATGCAATTTTCAAAGCAAAAATCATCACTATGTTTTGACAATAAAAAAGATTATATTATCAATATGAATTTATCAAAGGAATCGTAGTGATTTATTTAATCTTCACCCTAATCATATCAGAAAAAAAAAACTTATTGCGTCAAGTATTTATTAAGTTAACAATGTATTGATGTCATTCTGTCCCATGCGGAAAGAAGCTTTAAAATAGCTGTAGGGAACTGACGAACAAAAGCATTAACAAATCAGTTCTCTTATTCTTATTAAACGTCATTCAACAAAGGACGTATCAAAGAAAATGATACTATAGCTGCCTCATATAGAAATTCTTAACGGAAGCTTAACATCTGTTGAAGTAACACGATTTAAAATGCATCTATGTTTTACATGTATGTTAAGTGCATTGTGTCCGGAGGGAATTTCTTTGTAGGTGATGAAATAAATTTGAAAGAATAAATAAAGCGTTTTGGAAAGAAAAAAAAAGTGATCTTACTTTTTGAGCACATTAGTACCTTCAAAATAATCCCCTCCGGACACAATGCACTTATACAATCTCTTCAATCGACTCAAAAGGGTGTCCCCGGAGTGGTCTTTTGAGTTTAGCAAATAGCCAGAAGTCACACGGTGTGAATAGGGTGGTTGTGGAATGATATGGGTTTCATTTTGGGCGAAAAAGTCACGAAGAATCAATGTAGTGTGAGCTGGCGCATTCAGTGTTTTCGGTACCATTTGAGATTTGACGCTTTTCAGGCCCAAAATGGAATCGACCGATACTTTTGAAATTCCAACATCATCAACTAGGTGTCTAATTGTAAACAGACGATTTTCAAGCACCAAATATTTAATTTTTTGGATTTGAGCTTCGTCGGTTGAGGTTGATGGTCACCCAGAGTACTCTTTCTCTTCAACGCGTTCTCTGCCTTCTTTGAACTGTTTATACCACTTGTAAACATTTCTTTCCGATATAGGAATGCTCACCGAATGCCTTCTGCAACATTCCATACGTTTCCGCAAACAAAATCTAATGCTAGTTCTTTGCTCAATGAATTCAGACATTTCAAAAATCGCCGGAATCAGTTTTAGCGTCTGACAAAGCCAAGCGTAACTCATTTGAAGGTTGCCATTGTGAACGTTATGGCCCCAACGCGAATAAAGATTATCTGATCAGGTTATGCAACCGTTTTTGAAGTACAAATAAATGTACAAAACACGCATATCTTATTTTGTGCCAATAATTTTTTTCTATCAAAATATTTTTCTTCAAAGTAACATTTTGATTTTAAATACCTCATGCACTCTGTATATAAGATACATGATTTTATATTTGCATACAGTTTTCAACGTCATCAGAATTGATGCCGTTTGCTATACTTATAAAACTTTTGATGCTGTTTTTAAAACTATGATTTATTACAAGATTGATTAAAGTGTTAATAATTTTAATTGTTTATTTTTTAAGTTTCGATTAAAATAGTGAGTAATTTTATTAATTAATTTCTCATAATTCACTTCCTATAAATTTTACATAAAGGTGCATTAAAGTATATTTTAAGACGTGATAAAATATCTCGAGGAGCCATTCACATGAATGTTTTTAAAACAAACCTTATACATGGTATCCTTCTAACGTGAACAGTCCTCATACGCCATTTCATAAAATTTATTTGAATTGAAGAATTATGAATTTTTCCTTCTATGATAATTAGAATGGATTTTTCTCCTAAGAGTTTTTCTGCATCTTGTTATTAAAATTGTGTGCTAAAATGAAGAATTTGATTGCTTATTATGTACAACAGCAGAAATGTAAATTTCTTTTGAAACGCGAACTGTTATTTTTTATAGTAAAATAAAATAAAATAAATAAATAAGATTGCATGCAATGCAATCTATAATTCACTTTAAAAACAGCAAACACTGAAGAAAATTTCATATTCTGTAGAAAAGCATAAAAAATACTTGGTATTGAAACCTTGTAATTATAAAAATATACATTTGAAGTTCTTTTTATGTAGATTAAAATCATTGGAACTTCTTCAACACTTTTATGCATTAAATAAAGTTAAGAAATGGTATATTGATATTGAAAAATTGAAATTTAAAACTAAATATGGATTTGCATACTAACTTGTTCTCTTCCTAATTCTTCTGAAAGCTTTAGGAGATCTTTTTCCCTGGCAATTTCATGATTGTGGAATTTAGTGTTCAATTACGCAAAAGATTTGAAATATTTATTTATTGATCATTATTCAGAAAGCAAAGCAAGCCTTCAAATGTTTTCTTTGGGACTGATTTGGGAAGTTTGTGCTTCATTATGTGTTAAAAAATTGACAGAAAAATTATCAAGATTGCTTTTATTTTTTTTTTTAAATCTGATTTCATAAGAATTTTTAGTTTTCGAATTCTTTGGGCAAACAATTTTTTTCACTATGCAGTATGCGTACTCTTTATTTTTCGCCTTCCAACAGATTATTTTACTACTGTGTCCAAAATGTGAGACCAATTTTCAATTTAAAATTCGCAGGGCTTATAGAATTTCAATTTTTTTTCTTTTTCAGGTTTCTGGCACTGTCATTGACATCTGCGTGAAATTTGACGTCAAAATATTCATTTCCAACCTCTTGTTTCCCTTTGGATATGATTCCAACCTCTTTTTCCAGAGGTTGACAATCATATCCAACGCCTAAATATACACAGCGACATTGACCTTAAGTTCCCACGGAGAGACGTAAGGTGGTTTGTAATTGACCCTTTTTGCTCACCACTTTGAAGATCATCATGAACGATGGGAAATTGGAGTGCATAACTTTAAAATGGTGTAATGCAGAAGCACCAGCAATTTTTCCTGTCCATCTTTTGATCTTGATCAGAGGTCTTTTTATCTCAGAAGAACCAGAACAAGTTAAGATGTTTGGGATGCTTTCACAGGGGCTTAAGATCAATGTACTTATCAAGATATTGGACAAGTCATCAAACCATGGATCAAGGTTGTGGCCAGAGAATACCACACGTGTTTCAGCACGGCTCTGCATACTCTCACACCGCCTACTTGGTAAATGATTGGCTGATCGAGAATTTTTATAGTCATGTTACACTTTGTGACCTCTTAACTATGCAGATTTGTCACTACTATGTCTGGGACGTTATGAAGAGGTAGAGCAACAAGTAGCCTCACAATACCAAAGAATCTTTAATGAATAACAATCACCTGATTCAGAGAGGGAATTATTTTCAAAATCTCATCGAAGTTGAGGCGGGTACTATTGAATAAGATTTTACCATACAAAAGTAAAATTGTTTGCAATAAAATTAGTATTTCTATAAAAAAAATATTTTTTATCTTTGAACTATCATTTTGTTCTCAATTACATCACGCACCCTGTATGTATAACCATACATACATATATATGTATAATCTGCAATATATACTATATAAAGCCATACAGATGTATATATGTTTAACCATACAAATTTTTAATGAATAATATAATGTTGGTATAAATATACAATATTGATTATATATTTAAGGAGAAATACAAACAATATGTACAGGACAGAAAAAAAATTTCCATGACTTCTAAAATCTAAAATAAAACTAACCAATCATCATATGATGATGTGTATTTCATTAAAGAGCTGTTTGTGAAAGCTGTTGTTCACTAAATAGCAGATTTATAAGATTTTTAGGAGGAGGGGTATAAAAAAATCATAATTTTACACAGATATTGCATTGGACCTAAGGCACAACAACAATTATGTCTAAATAATAAAAATGCCTATAATTATCTATTTGATAACTTTTGTTACTATATAGTACCACACATCGAAGTTCCCTCTATGTAATTCGAACTATGTAACTGATACTCAATTTCAGTTCACATAATTAATAGCATGTGCCTGCGAATAGTGTTTACTTGCGTGATTTAATTCTCCAACGATTATCATCTGCAGAGAGTAAATTTTGTCTTTCATTCGTCTCTACAAGAAGAAATCAAGAGGTTAAATCTGAAGATCAAGATGGTCATAACAATGGACACTATATATCTGCCAAAGATTTGGATGCAAATATGTGATTTGTGAAACGGCAAAAATGTGTAACATATCCAGGAAAACTATTTTCTTTTTCAATAAATAGACTCAAAAAATATATTCAGGGATACAATCAATTATCAAACTGCGCCACCACAAATTTACATTTAGTTTGTTGCTATGATTTTAGCTATACAATGTAGGTTTTCCGTATCCTTGTCCTCATCTTGTGTCTATGAACTTGACAGATAATTGAAAAATTGTTCCATCAATGAAAATGACACACCATAAAAACTCAGCAGCTAATCGCACCATATCAGTAGTCATGGTGAATTGCTGTTAGATTTTAAAGCTTGAAATAACTACACTTGTAGGCTTGGAAATGTAATTGTTTACGAAGCATTCTAATTAATGATATGCTCGCAAATCTTATTTTCCGTATTGACCATGTAAAACAGAGAACAAAAGTTTCAGTTCATTTTCTTTTTCTGTCTTAAAGTTGGTTTTTTAGTTTCAGTCTCTAAAAACCTTTTGTGCTATGCCAGAATGGGGCAGCTTTATGAAAGCACTACAAAAATTTCTTTGAACTTGAATAGTAAATTTACATCATAATCAATAGCAAACATCACAACATACGCCTTGTGCATTTTCCGCTGGAGTTGCCATAGCTGGAATACAGAACTGATAGCTAACTTCGCTCTTCTAGTGTTGCACAAATAGCGCGATATGTGAGTAAACAATTTAAATATTATTATGTGCTAAAATAATAACTTTATAATATAACTGGTTAGCTAAATAATAATAACTTTATGATAAAAAGTTCTACAATTGTTTCGGGATAATCAAATACATAAATTATCACACTGATGAAAATATTTATGAATAAAACTTTTAAAAAATCAGTATTGCTTAAGCAAAAGATTTTATGTGAAATTAAATATATTTTTTTTCTGTAAAAATTTTTTTGATATAATAAATATATAAAGAAGGAACTTTATTTTTATAGAAAATATATATTATGTTCATTCGCTGCTTTTGGAAACAAGGATAAGCAAGGATAAGGATAAAAAATGGCAATTGTCAAGGGCATAAATTAAGCATAAGCATATCGCATCATCAACAAGATAACGCGTTAATTAAGGCTGCTCAGTCAGCTTTTTCAGTGTTCACCAAATCACAATTTCAGTTCGCAAAATATCCTTTTAATTATCCCTACAAATTCCTCTTTAGGCAATATTATCTCTTTACTCCTATCGGTAGGGTGTTGATCATATAGATAAGTGGAACACGAAAGGAAATTTATTTTAATTCTGAAAAGGAAATAATGAATTCTAATTTTTCTAACTAAATGGAAAAAATAGGCCTATAAATTCCTCTTTGAGAAAAAAAATTGGTTAGAAAGTACGGAGAAACACTTCGATCGCTTTTTTGTGACATTTATATTTTATCGATCACTTTATCAGGCACGTTTTATCAAGCATGTCACGTTTTACGTTCTAGAAGTAGCAAATTATGCTGATTTTCAGAAAATAGTCTGAAAATAAAATCCAGTTGCTGAAAATAGTCTGCTGCATAAACAGGTATGCAGCTACGTTTGTTGAACTGTCGTTCTGAACTCATTTGTGGTAGCTCCCTAATTAATTTCGACAGTTAGTTGCTCTTGTGTAATGTGTTGATTTGCCATAACGCATCCTCACAGTCGCTATTCTCCACTTTCTTCTCATGGTTAACGTAAAGCACCATAATTTCTAATTCCTTTATTTTTTTATAAAATATTTTTAAATTCATTGTGCACTTGTAGCGAATCATTGTGCCATGTAGCGAACCATCCACAAACTTCATAGCTCTTTAAATGTTGTACACTTGAATCCTTTCTTTCCGAAATTTGCAAAATTCATTAAATCATCAAATCATTGCAAAGTTTATATAGTTAATTTATTAATATAGTTAATTTATTAGTTAATATAGTTAATTTATCAGTTAGAGTATAGTTTATATAGTTATTTATATAGTTAAATTTTATATTTTTAATTATTAGGTAATATTTAGAATTCCATTTAATCTTTATTACTTTCGGAATTTTATTATAAAAAAATCATATAAACGTAATGTAACGTGTAAAGCGTAACAAAAAAACTATTTAAACTTTTAAACTTTGAATACATGATGCAAGAGTTTCGCATATCTAAAACTTTACATTTACTTGCAACGTCTTAATTATTGATATAACTGTTCTACAAATATTTTGTTATTTATTCAAGGATGAATTATAAAAATAATCCTATTTTTTCAGTTTTAAATTTTAACAACTAAGAAGTGCAAATTTAAATTTGAAAAAGAAAAATTTAATTTGCTTGTATCTATTAAAATAACAACCTTACAAAGCAAGCATAAAAAAAAATTTAATATTTGCATCGCACAAAAATTAGTACCTGCCTTGAATAATGAATCATTCGTTAAGTCAAGAATTTTAAATCAAGAATAGTAAATCAACAATTTTTGCAATGTGACCAATTAATTAATTAATTAATTGCACAGCACTGAATAAGATATAATGGCATACTACATGTTGCATATGAATCACTTAGAATCCATATATATTACATTATATATCGTCAGTACAGCCCTTTAACTGGGAATTTTAATAAAAATGATATGATAATGTTTAGTATAGTCCTATTTACGTCTAATACTTATAGAAAATATTGTCTAATCTAATCTAATCAAACTTCATCACTCAAAAGACTGTGCAAGACATTGTGTAATTCAAAATGATTAGAAATTTTGACAACACACGTAGCAGATCACATGCGCGAGATTTACTTTTTAACAAGTAATATAAGAAAAATTTTAAAATCAATTCCTACTTTTTTTTTCACTTTATCCTTCCTTTCCCTTATAAAGTCCTTTATAAATAAAGTTGAAATTTTTCTCTTACATCTGCCGCCATCTATTGGTAGATACATGCAACTTAAATCTAAAAAAAATAAAATTAATTAATTTAATTTTATTAATGAATTAATATTTGAAAAACTATATTAACATCAAGATCATCCACTACATGTACAAAAAAAATGTATTTGAACTTGAGTGAAGGAATAAAAAGTGTTTTATTAACGATTGAAAACTTGAAAAAGATATATATAGCGAGTGAATGAACTAATAGTAGGAATTGAAAAATAGAACAATAATCGGCCATATATAATGCTGCAATGAATTAACATTTCTAGTTTTTCTATATTTTTCTATGCCTTCTATCACCGTTTCAATCATAAAACAGTTTGTTCCACAAAATCTGCATTAATACCATAAAATTCTCATTCATTTATATACGGACCACTTGGCCTCCTTGTTTGCCTGATTACGCCAAGAGCGACTTTGAGAGGTTCTTGAAGCATCAAGTTTACTGAAAATTTCATATTTTTGTATCCATTGATTGGAATCATCACCAGGAATCATATGATGTACTGATGTTCGAATATCATATTATAAGGAACTACAAAACAGGAATGTTAAAATTTAAAGAAGTATACATAAAATGCAATGCTTTAGTTTTGTTTGTGGAAAGCATTCTTAAAATATTTTCCTCATTAAACATATTGCCGTAAATATTTCAGACTCTAGACTCTCTATGGTACTTCTTCTCTCTTTTCGTTTAAAATTTCAAAGATCCTTGCATTACAAAATCCATTTTTAATTTGCTTCCATTTAATCTCAATCATGTAATAGCAGTTATTGTGTAGTTGTAAATTTAATGTGTAATTTTGAATTTTTTTATTTTGTATAAGCAAGAGTTCTGAATATATAATCTCATATATAATCTCTGAATACATAATCTTTCATTCTCTTTTACATACATATTTAAAAAATTAACAAGATTGTTGCTTAGTTGCTTGCATGCCATCAAGATTAGTCAAGATATATGCTTGATATATCAAAGAAAATATGATGATTTCAAGACGTTTTTAAGTAAATTCAGTAAGCTGTAAATAATTCATGGAAATTTTAAAACTATAAATAAACATTGAAAACCGTTGAATTTTTAAAAAAAAACATTTTTATGAGTTTATTTAAGAAAAAAAAATGCATTTATTTTATCCCAAATCTTTAAAATTAAAAAGAATTTTCTTAAAAATGTTCAAGTGAAAGAATGCTACTTAAAAGCCAAATAAAGATATGAATTTTACATGTATTCTTCAAACTATGATCATCACACATTTCTTTAACGAATAAATTTATCTCAATACAAAAAAAAAATTAAGATGTTTTTATATGAAAGAAACTAGAAATAGAAATAACAAAAGGTAAAATTAAAAGAAACGCGAAAACAATGCAGATTTTCAAATTGCTCAGTGAAGTATAAAAATAATAAAGCTGCATAAATCAATACTCAAGACAAGTCGAGTTTTGAGGTTTGAAGTGTCTCATTAAATTCCTGATTAGATTACTCGCATACCCCCAAGGATAAAACAAATCATTCCCCTTGGATGACTTATCCTAATTAATTATGTTGATTCTAAGAGGGTGTTCTTCATTGACAACTTTGTTATTGATTCAAGAACATCTCCGCTAACAGGCATTTCAAACTAAAACACATGAATAATTCATTGGGAATATAGAAAAAAAATATTCTTATCCATGTATTATTTACATACGATTGCCATACATATTCATTTGAAATATAGGATATCAAAGAAAAAAATTCCAATTGTCCTCAACGGGAAATAAAATAACATATTAGATGAAAACTAAATATAAAATTTTTTTAAAAAATTAATTAATCATACAAATAAATTATTTTATTTGTATTTATTCATGATTTGTGTGATTTATTTTTGTATTATTCGTTTAAATCTTGACTTACATTCAACATGTAGTGCTTAATTAAAATGATTTATTAATTTTATCACCCAAACGTGATCGGTGTTTATTAAATCCCAATAAACATGTGTTGTCTTTATTTCAATTAAATTACATATTGGATATTAATTCATTTTTTCAAAATTCAGCATTTATATATCGTATGTAATTCGTTCTCTTAGATTTTACTTTTATTTCAATCTTAGTAAGTGAATATTCTGTCGCATCACTGCAGAGAATTCATTATCATAGTAAATTTGATGTTTTGTTCAGTTTAATATTATTGTTAGATAAGAATGGTACGAATTTTAAATATGAAAATTAAAATTACCCCATTACATTCATTTTCATTAATTACAATAAATCAATTGTAATGATAAACAATTAGAAAAATTTCAAAACATATTTTTGTTGAATATCAGTGGGTTTCGTGTAACCCACTGATTATAATCGTAATAACCCACCGACGGGAAACGAGAGCAAACATTAATTTCCAAGCGAACTTTCAGGGACAACCACATTTATCCATTATATAAGAGAAAAAACTTTCACGAGGCAGTCTGATTATCAACACTAGACGCTTCACCTATGTTGTCATAATCGCTATTGAGTCTCCTCCTTTATGAAAGTAACGACGGCAACGGATACCACCAGCGGGTTCAAACCTTTGACCTCTTAAAAGTTAGTTGGGTATTTTATTTATTTTCATACTAAACTAATGATTAATTCAGTTTAATTTAAATTTTTAAAAATATGGTGGGATTTTTTTAACCTCAAAGTTACATTTACTTAATATTTGCAATGAATCATGTATAATGATAAAAAATAATAAATATTTAATTTCTCGTTAAAAAATAAACAAATTTCTAATTACCAGAGATAGTTATAAATTTAATTTAAAAATTTGTTTTACGCCTGATGTATAATCAGAAAATGGTTAAGTAACTTTCATTGATATTAAAAAATTGAAACTTTAAATACTTTTAAACAATAAGCTCAAAACAATACTTTTAAAACCTAATCCGACATTCGTTAATAATGGCGAGCGTATGTCCTTGCCCGCTAGTTGCAGCTGGAATTAGAAAAACAGGCATAATTCTGTAACACAGCGTTGACCCAATTGTCCTTCATTTGTTTAATCGTAAATCATTTGAAGCATGACAGAAAACCGACTCTCGGCAGAACGGTTTTTCACTCCCCCTAGTGCACAAATGTGATTGAGCATGAATTTGAGTTCCGCCTACGCTCGAGAGGACAGGGTTTTTCATGCGTCCTTTATTTCTTCCCTCTCTAGCACATATGTGATTTAAAGCAGTATTTTTTTTACAATCCAGTGACTAAATATTGATAATTTTGAATTTTATAATAATTAGTCTACAAGAAAATTATTTTTTGTTAATTTTTCATTTAGTTAGTTAGTAAATAAATTTTTATTACGCCTCTTTTCTACTTATTCTTTTATCGGGAGTAGCGCAGCACAGTTTGAGACTACTGTCGCATGTTGTTTTAAAATTTATATTAAAATTTCTTAATATGTCTGCCTTTCAATTTATTACATGATAAGTAAATAAATAATACCATTTTATAACGTAATATAATTTTTAATTTTCTTGGGAAATGTAAAATATTTTAGGAAAATTGCCAATAAAATTACTCAAAATAAATTAAAATAAAAAAGGGAAAACATATATAGTAGTATATAAAAATATAGTAGTAATTGCATAGCATTATCTCCTAAATATGTATAAGCACGGAATTTATGATTATAGTATAATATATAGGTATATTAGCAATATTTGAAATGTAATTAACACAAATCATGTAGGTATTATACATCAAAAATATGTTTCGTGAGTTAAGGCACTAATTAAATTAATTAATGATATAATGGTATTTTCTTACCCATAACTTTATCATTTTAATTTCTTTAAATTGTATCTTGCAGCGATTAATTGAGGTAAATTTATTAAGGAAAAAATATCTATGATTTCTCGATACTTTATGGAGGAAGAAGACATGTCAACAATTTTTTTAAGTAACATTGCTTGTAGAACTGTAGTGTGCTGATTGGGTAACAGCACTGTCACTGGCTGTGGTTAGGCTGAGATACTTGAGGCACATGCTGGAGAACTCACAGTTTTATTGACACACAATCATCCCACAAATACAATTAGAGATATAAAATATGTAACATATTTATACACATATAATTATAAATTCGTGGAGCCGGAAACACAAAATTCAGGTACACGCGGGATGCGCGAAATATAATTCCACTCCGGGCGACAGTCTAGAGGCATTTCGCTTCCTCTTACGCTCTTGCCAGTGCGTAAGAGGAAGTACGGTTACAGAACTAAAAAAAAATAATAACTTTATTTAAATATTTATTTAAATTTACTGTAAAGAAACATAGCATTCATAACAATAATAAAAATTTATAATGTTGATACCATACATACAGAAGGAAAATTTAAATACTCAATGAAATATAAAAATTTCAATTGTTTTAGTATTCCCTTTAAATTTGCAAAAATTGCACCAATATGTTGGATAATAAGGAATATTTTCTATAAAAATCTTAGATTCTTAAAATACTATTGAAATCTTATATTAAATAGTACAAAAATATACAAAACATTAAAATTAACACTCAGGAATTTCTAAGCTACTTTTTATAATTGAAGGAAGAATTATAGAATGCTAATATAAATATTGATGAATTCGCTTCTAAAAATATTCAACAACAATAATATTTTTATACATATGACATGATTAAATCTATCCATCATCTCTGCGAAATCCACAAGTGATGGGTGGCAGATTTGTGAAACGCAAAAAGGACGGGATTTCCAGCTCATAAAAACGGATTGACATTCTTTGAGATTCCGGAATCTTGTTTTGTTATTTTTGTTGCCAAGTCCACGAAGAATAATCAAATCAGTTTCTTGCAATATTTTTCACCATTTTAGTGGAGAAAAAGAATTTAGTATTCTCTTCAGAGTTTCATTTCAATGAAATGGGGAGTGGCATCATTAAGAAGTCTTTGATGAAGTTTGTCTTTTTTTTCTCCAATTCCTTGCGAATTTTCCCTTTTCAACTTTTCGCGTCTCACTTTTTTTTGTGTTCTTGCGAACTCCGGAAATTTACGAACCATTTTTTTTGCTTTGTTTCCTCTACTTTTGATTGAAAAGAATTTGGTTTTGTCGTTTGTTTGTCGACTTCCAGAAGAAGAAGAAGGTGAAAGAAAAAATAACCTATTTTCTTTCACGTCGTTCCTGGATTTCACGAATCCAACATCACTCGCATAATTGAATTTTCATCTGTGAAACGCAATTCCGAGTGG
Organism: Caerostris darwini; assembly: GCA_021605075.1. NCBI lineage: Eukaryota > Metazoa > Arthropoda > Arachnida > Araneae > Araneidae > Caerostris > Caerostris darwini. The sequence goes on from BPLQ01002694.1 coordinate 284,579, forward strand.
GAAGGCAGAAATCTGACGCGAGATAAATTTGATTTCAAGGAAGTTGCGCTGATTTTTTTAAATTAAAAGACAGTGAATTTTAGTATTATTTTACAATTCCCACTCTCCTAGAGCGCTTTCCATATATTATTAAAGTTTTGTTATTATTATGATTTTTTTCTATAAAAACATACGATTGTCTTGCATTTCAATGTTTGCTTCTTTTAAATTTCGTGATTGGTTTTTTAAGGTATTGTTTTTAAATTAAGCACTTTTATTTTCAGAATATTCTTCTAAAATGAATATTTCAACAATTACGGTATAGTACAACATTTGCAAACGTTTCTTTACTAATAGTATGAAATGTTTGTTTTTGTAAACTAAGTTTAGTTTTTTGAGTCACGTGTTTTAATTATTTACCATATGAAAGGCTTTTAAGATGCCTTTTATATGGTTAATATAAAAGGCTTTTAAGAATTATGCTTGGCTTTTTATTTGTTTTTTTTTGGAAAATGCATTTGTGTGGTTTCTATTTTATTATTTAACTCAGACAATTAACATGGAAGATTGGTCATATTATATAATATTATAATATTTATTATAATATTTTTGATTGCCGGAACTAAGCCATGGTGGGCCAAGACAGTCTGTCTACTGTCTCTCTATAACATTTCTTTTTTACGGGGTAGGGTTGTCAGGGAAAAAAATTCATAATAAGGCGCAACTAATTTTCATATTTAATTTTTGCTTCTCCGAGCCATTATTTATTTTAAATATTAAAAAACTATTTTAATTAAGCAATTAATTATGTACATATTTAAAACTAAAGCTGTAAAAGATATTGCGAGAGCCTTTTCATTCATTCTCTTAATCCTAAAAATTTTAATTTTAAATGCTGAAACGTCACAACACTGAAACAAGCTTGTTTGCTTATAATCACACAAGGTAAATGTCTATAAATAAATAATATAAAACTTTCATTAAGAACTTTTTTTTGTTACAAAGCTAAAAATCACTCAAAACACGCATCTAACTCTTCTAGGTTCAGTTAGAAGATCGATGTTTTTGCTGCTTTGCACACTAAATATTCTCCAGGGAAACCTGAAGAATATTTTATCTGTCTTTCATCCTCGTTAATTTCTTATGTCTAAAAATAAACGGGCTTCATTGTCACTTAATCTTTAACACTTCTTTCATTTCAGAGACGCTGTGGGAATTAAGGCATCCATTCAGATTAACCTTAAAGCTCTCTTTTCAAAGAGCTTTCCTTTAGGAAGGCGTCAGTTGCCACAAAGCAGAGAGAATAGTTTGGAGGAAAATGTTTTGATTTTAATAAACAAAAATATGCATAATTTGACTAAAATAATTTTTGGGGGGATTTTAGTGCACGGACATATTTAGTCACAAAGTTATTGTGACTTTATTGGATAATCTTTTAAAAACTGAGATTAATAAATATCATGTAATATTTGTACACATTAGAAAAGAAGAATATTTTTTTGTAAAAAAAAAAAAAAAAAAAATTTATATCTAGTGCTCATGTTATGACTCATGACTCCCTGACACTGAAGAAGAAGGGAAGTGCCTTCAGGGGGCACTGATTAGGAGAAACAACTTCCCATTTGCGTATGATATGAACGAAAACCCGGAAAACTTCTACCAGGTTGTCTGACTCACGACAAAGCCTGTCTACAATAAAGCCGCTAGCGGATTGGACCTCAGCTCTAATGCCCACCACCCGCGCACATTTCCAATGAGCCACGAGTCCGGCTTTAAAGTTTTTAAAACATATAACACTAAAAAAATCCCTTGCAGATGGAAATGATCATCCTAGAAATATAACATTACATTATGCATGTATATCTTTGTAGAAAAAATGAAAACTTTAAGTAGCATATATTATGTATACATATTGTTTCTTATAAATATGCAAATGGAAAAAGGAAGCTAATGAACTAATGAAACAATTACTTCTAAATCTTTATCTATCTTATTAATTATTACTTGGTGTTATTAGTCAGTTTTTATTTTCATGTATGAAAATATTTTTATTTAGTTTCAACTTCAATTAAACACAGATGACATTTATAATGACTTATTACATTATGCCTTAGATTCTTAAAATAGTATTGAAATATTATATTAAAAGTACAAAAATATACAAAACATTAAAATTAACACTCAGGAATTTTTAAGCTGCTTTTTATAATTGAAGGAAGAATTATAGAATGCTAATATAAATATTGATGAATTCGCTTCTAAAAATATTCAACAACAATAATATTCTTATACATATGACATGATTCAATCTATCCATCATCTCTGCGAAATCCACAAGTGATGGGTGGAATTTTTGTGAAACGCAAAAATTACCGGCATTTCCAGCTCATAAAAACGGATTGACATTCTTTAAGATTCCATAATCTTGCTTTGTTATTTTTGTTGCCAAGTCCACGAAGAATAATCAAATCAGTTTCTTGCAATATTTTTCACCATTTTAGTGGAGAAAAAGAATTTAGTATTCTCTTCAGAGTTTCATTTCAATCAAAAGGGGAGTGGCATCATTAAGAAGTCTTTGATGAAGTTTGTCTTTTTTTTTCCAATTCCTAGCGAATTTTCGCTTTTCAACTTTTCGTGCTCACTTTTTTTTGTGTGTTCTTCCGAACTCCGGAAATTTACGCACCATTTTTTTGCTTTGTTTCCTCTACTTGTGATTGAAAAGAATTTTGTTTTGTCATTTGTTTGCCGACTTCCAGAAGAAGAGGGTGAAAAAAAAAATAACATAACATATTTTCTTTCACGTCGTTCCTGGATTTCACGAATCCAACATCACTCGCATAATTGAATTTTCATCTGTGAAACGCAATTCCGAGTGGGAAGGCAGAAATCTGACGCGAGACAAATTTGATTTTAAGGAAGTTGCGCTGCTTTTTTTAAATTAAAAGACAGTGAATTTTAGTATTTTACAATTCCCACTCTCCTAGCGCTTTCCATTTATTATTAAAGTTTTGGAATTATTATGATTTTTTTCTATAAAAACATACGATTGTCTTGCATTTCAATGTTTGCTTCTTTTAAATTTCGTGATTGGTTTTTTAAGGTATTGTTTTTAAATTAAGCACTTTTATTTTCAGAGTATTCTTCTAAAATGAATATTTCAACAATTACGGTATAGTACAACATTTGCAAACGTTTCTTTACTAATAGTATGAAATGTTTGTTTTTGTAAACTAAGTTTAGTTTTTTGAGTCACGTGTTTTAATTATTTACCATATGAAAGGCTTTTAAGATGCCTTTTATATGGTTAATATAAAAGGCTTTTAAGAATCATGCTTGGCTTTTTATTTGTTTTTTTGGAAAATGGATTTGTGTGGTTTCTATTTTATTATTGAAGTCGGACAATTGACGTGAATGATTGGTCATATTATAATAACAGAATACTTATTTTTGATTGGAGGAACTAAGCCATGGTGGGCCAAGACAGTCTCTCTATAACATTTCTTTTTTACGGGGTAGGGTTGTCAGGGAAAAAAATTCTAAAGAAATTAATAATAAAATGCAACTGATTTTCATATTTAATTTTTGCTACTCCGAGCCATTATTTATTTTAAATATTAAAAACCTATTTTAAAAATCAATTAATTATGTACATATTTAAAAATAAAGCAGTAAAAGAACTTGAGCGGGCCTTTTCATTCACCCTCTTAATCCTAAGAATTTAAATTTTAAATGCTGAAACATCGCAACACTGAAACAAGCTTGCTTGCTTATAATCACACAAGGTAAACATCTATAAATAAACAATATAAAACTTTCATTAAGCACTTTTTTTTGTTACAAAGCTAAAAATTTATTCAAAACACGCATCTAACTCTTCTATGTTCAATTAGAAGATCGATGTTTTTGCTGCTTTGCCCAATAAATATTCTCCAGGGAAACCTGAAGAATCTATTATCCGTCTTTCATCCTCGTTAATTTCTTATGTCTAAAAATAAACGGGCTTCATTGTCACTTAATCTTCAACACTTCTTTCATTTCAGAGACGCTCTGGGAATTAAGGCATCCATTCAGATTAACCTTGAAGCTCTCTTTTCTGTAAAAAGCTTTTTCGTTTAGGAAGCATCAGTCGCCACAAAGCAGAGATAATAGTTTGGAGGAAAATGTTTTGATTTTAATAAAGAAAAATATGCATAATGTGACTAAAATCATTTTATTGGGGGGGGATTTTAGTGCACGGACATATTTAGTCACAAAGTTATTGTGACTTTATTGGATAATCTTTTAAAAACTGAGATTAATAAATATCATGTAATATTTGTACACATTTAAAAAAAAGAAATTTTTTTTGTGAAAAAAATAAAAATTGTTTATATCTAGTGCTCATGTTATTTATTAGCTTAATTTGTTGTGTTAAAAAAATATATTCTTCGGTGATTTCTGCATACACTACCAGTATGAATAAAATCATTAGTTTTCCGGTTAGCTAGCACTACATTAACAGTCTTTCTTAAAAAAAGAACTTTGTGCATTGCTCCCTTCGGCCATGGTGGGTGGAAGAGGTGGGGCTGCCATTTGATTAGGCCTTTAGGAATAACAACCACATATTTTCGAGGGAATGGGAGAAAAATTACGAAAACTCAACCATGCAATTTCATTTTTCTATGTATGCATGGCATTGATGCTAGACGCTAATTTTTTTTCTGGTACGAATCTTCTAGAAGCATTGACTACAATACACACCACCAATATTTTCATAACAAAGGCGTGCTACACGTTTCTGTGCGAGTTGCAACAGATCTCACCTCAGAAACAGAACATAAGAATATATATCGCTGCAGTATTTCTTTTAAATTTATTAAAATAATTTTTTAATAATAATTTGTGTTTTGTGTTGTTATAAGTTGTTTTGACTTGATTTAACATGTAGAATATTTTTTCAAATGCACTGTTGAAATTTTTTGTATTGTGTATAATCCTCAGTGTCCTGCACTGCGGGTTTGATATCCTATGAGTAATCTACTCATAATAAGGGGTAGCTTCTGTTATTTGATGGGGTAATCGTAGGTAGAAGTTTGACTTGACTCCCTGACGCTGAAGAAGAAGGGCAGTGCCTTCAGGGGGCACTGATTAGGAGAAACAACTTCTCATTTGCGTATGATATGAACGAAAACCCGGAAAACTTCTACCAGGTTGTCTGTCTCACGAAAAAGCCTGTCTACAACAAAGCCGCCAGCGGATTGGACCTCAGCTCTAATGCCCACCTTCCGCGCACATTTCCAATGAGCCACGAGTCCGGCCTTAAAGTTTTTAAAACATATAACACTAAAAAAATCCCTTGCAGATGGAAATGATCATCCTAGAAATCTAACATTACATGATATATGTATATCTTTGTAGAAAAAATGAACAATTTAAGTAGCGTATATTATGTATACATATTCGTTTTTATAAATATGCAAATGGAAAAGGAAGCTAATGAACTAATGAAACAGTTACTTTTAAATCTTTATCTATCTTATTAATTACTGCTTGGTGTTATTAGTCAGTTTTTATTTTCATTTATGAAAATATTTTTATTTAGTTTCAACTTCAATTAAACACAGATGACATTTATAATTAAAGAAAAAAAAGAAATCAATATTTCCTCCAACTCTGCTCATGAGCCTTAAGAACCTCAGAACTCTTTCCATAATAAATTAAGGAATCCGTCCGAATTAAGAAGAAGAAAAAGAAGACTTTCTCACACCCTCCTTGATTAAAAGGTCGCCATGAATAAAACATGGCCGGTTAGATTTCTTGGCCAGAACTGTTAGCAAGAAGAAAATATAATGATGCTGCTTACACCGCTAAGTTAGATTCAAATACTTCCATATGTATCTCGGTGAGAAGGTTTACAGTGGAATAATTTTCGGATAACTTTTGCTTTCCTGTAATGGTAGTCATAAACTTCGATGCAGAAGTAGTTTTATTCTTTTAGTTTGCCTAAAATAATTCTTCTGGGTTGAATTTTTGTAAGAAATTTGCAAGCGAAAAGTTAAGCTTCTCCTATTACAAGAATGCTTAGATTGATGAAAAGTTTCTTATGTATCAAAATAAGGCCTATAGAATTAATAAGGTAGCATAAATGTTTTAGTTATTACATATATTTGCATGCTTTTCTGAGTCTCTGTTATTTCCATGTGATGCTTTCTGATATTTAAATATACAGTTTAATGTGCATTATATTGATTTTAGTTTTGAATATTTTTTGTGTAGGTCGATTGGAAATTTAATAGAAAGGAAGACATGAATGATATTTACTGATTTAATTTTTTAATTAATAAATTTGAAAATTAATTAATTATTAAAATTCAAAAACTTATCTCGAATTATTATTATTATAATTTTCTGAATTATTATTCAAAAATTCAGAAAATTAATTAATTAATAAGCGTTAGTTTTTGTTTTTTTAATTTATATATTAACTTTTAATTTTTTTATTTTTTTTTTTGTAAGCTTCTACTTAAAGATGCCTTCCAAACATTTTCTTGTATATTTAATTGTTAATAATAAAATTAAAAGTTAAAAAAATAAAATGATTTATTTATATAATTGAATTATTTATCATGCTCATTTATAGATGTGCATTTTTATGATAAACACATAAAAGAAACTTACTTCTATTAAAATTCTATTCTTTCTGAAATTGCACTAGATTCATTTAATAAGTGCACTAAATATCTTATGAATTTAATTTTAATTTATTGAGCAATATGATACATAGACTGTGTTGAATTTCTAAACTGAGATTCTGGAGCTGATTCGAAAGCTTCAGTGTTTATATAAGAAACATGATAAATATGCAGGCCGGAATATCAATCCTTCTGTCTGGAGAAGAAAGTGAGTGTGCTGCAAACAAACAATAGCCCTTCAAAATTGCCGTGGCCAAGTGTGTTTATAGGCTGGAAATGGCCTTGGATGCATGTAAAGCAGCGTCCAGACGAGAGAGCAAGATAAGCGAGTCGATTTCGTTCTGAGTATCACTGTCTGCCCGCGTGAAACAATGAAATGTCCTCTCTGCCTGTGAGTGACAGCAGGTCATAAATGGTGTCCGCGAAAATCCCTTTGATGTGCGATAAAAATCGTCTATGATATGTGCAAAGCCGTGAGAGAGATAACTCAATCCGAGGGTTTTGTCCACACTGGACAAATCGGTTTATAATTGCGTGTCCAGACATACTGGTTCTCGTAATCTCGCCTTGACACACCTTAAAATAACCGAGAATGCTCCATGTATCTTATGTTAACGCGTAATTGACCTTCGATCAAAACATCTGACTTTAATTTCATTCATTGTGTTGTGTGGGCATTTTAATTATTAAGTAATTTTTTTATAATTATGTAGCGTCTTTCTTTGTTTTAGTACAATTTTTTAATAAAAACACAAAATTCAAAAACTTATGTATTTGCCCCACTTATTTGGCTATTTTTATTTTTGGATGAAAAGTCTACTTAAATTTTAATTTTTTTATTGTATAATTGAATATTTGTTAATTAATTAAATATTTCTGGCTGAAATTTATTTGTCTACACTGAAATGTTGAATTGAATTTGTAGTTGAGTAATCTGACAACCCTAACTCGTAAAAAGATAACATCTCCTGTCTCGAAATTTTTCAGTAGGCAGACAGCCTTTGTCCACCATGGTGCTGTTTCGCCAATAAGGAAGGAAAGTAATTAAATTGGAATATGCATATATTGTATTGCAGTCATTGCTTTCAGAAATAAGGAAATTCGATAGTGGTTATGACAAAGTCTTATATAAATTGTCAGGCTTTTGGAGAATTGTTAAAATTTCTTCCTGATCCTGGTAGTCAAATAACAAGCGCTCTGACCTGTAGTATCACAGGCTTCAGTTTCGAATCCTGGCGGAGGCATGGATGTTTGCTAGTGGTTCGGAATTCACTTTAAACTAAAGATCCCGGTCTGTTTAGCCCTCGTGTGCACAAGATGACCGTGGAGCGACAAATTAAACCAAACCAATCCTCATACAAATATCAAATCCCTGAAAGTCTAACTAGAATACATTATTTTCTCACTCCAGTCCGTTGATTCATTTTAACTGAATAAGAAGACCTTCGACGTATGAAAAAATTTTTTAATCAATCCACGTTTCTTGAAAATTGAGCAATTTTATATTTGATAATTTATTTAATGTATCCTAATAGGTACGTAATTGATATATCAACAAATTATATAAATATCTGCTACAATTATCAAACCATTAAATGCGTTACGGATAAAAAAAATTAATTTAATAAACTGAAGCCATGGACGAAAAAATAGTGCGAGTAATCTATCAAAGCTTTTATCTCCTTAACTTAATTGCACCTTTGAAACAATGTTATTTCCAAAGTAGTTTACTTTTTTTATTGCTACATTGTTGAAATATGAAGAAGAAGAAGAAGATGCTTCTAAAAGGTTTCTTCATTTTTGAACTTAGAAAAAAAACTGTAGTTTTAAAAGTCACGTTTAATTGTGGTTACGAGGTAATTACAAAATAATGGCATAGATAACATGCAGGGTTTTTTTTGGACTTGCATTTGGATAACTATTTTTTAGAAGAAAAATAAGTTAGAAAAACAAGCTCTGTTTTATAATTTAGAAGGTTTCCAAATTTTGAAAGGCAAAGAGAACGCAGAAAAATGAAGCTTCTCCCTCACAATGTGAAACAAGACGAATTCTTTTTAAATTTCCATTAATATATTTTGGTTTTAATGTTTTTTAACTTTTAGTTCATTAGGTATAATAATCATAATTAAAAACCATTTTGATAATAAACTTCATGAATAATTATGGAAAAAAAATTATACTTCATATCTTTCACAAAATCAGTCGTCAAATATAATCATGTAATTTTCCAAAAGTTTATAATTCTGTTATTCTACACTGCTTTTTCGAATTAGCTAATTTGAATTTATAATTTAATCTTTATCAGCAAAGAAGTTAGAACCTAAAGAATATATAAGCTTTATTTGAATAGTAAAATAGCTTTCTTGAGGCAATACACATCTGAAATTATACATCGGTAAGTTATTCGTAATATGTTACATGATTTTAACAAAATCTTTTTCCTGTCATTGATAGCTAAATACTATGGATAATGCTGGTACCATTTATTCTATTTGAAATTACCCGTGAACAATACAATACAATGCACACCGGAATACTCAAGGTTCATCATCATAAATCCATTATTATATTCATCGAAAAATTACAAATCCACATGAGCTTATAATGCATTATTTGTTGCGTAATATTGTGACACCAGGGAAGACATTGTGCATAAAAGGATGTAATCACCCGTTATAGTTATTTACTTGACCTAAAAAAAAACACAATTTTTATTACAAACAGGTAATTCTAATATTTTGGATGATTACAACATATTATAATAAATGCCATAACACTCCGATTATAAGAAGGGATGAGACTTAAAAAAAAAAGAAAAGTTAAACTTAAATGAAGATTAGGATAACTTGATGACATTCTCTTTACCATTAGAAATCTGTTGGACTTATTTTTACAATTTTATAATCTTCTATTTTTTCTCAATACTATGTTGTTCTACTAATATTGGCCAACTTAACCTTTTTTTTTTTTTCTGCTAAACATCTTTTATTTTGTTTTCAATAATATGTGTATATAGCGTCTCTATAGCTTGTACATATATTTCTGTATTGACGTAATATGTCTATAATATCTCTATAGCTTGACCAAATCTGAGTTATTTTCAGTCAATTTTCAAGGGAAAAAAATATACTTTGTGATGTTAGAAGATGTGCAGATACATTTCGTATTGTGAAAAAAAGCAAGATTCTTTTTTTGTTGCTGTAAGTCAGGTTTTATTCCACAAGTAAAATTAATTGAGCTACTTTATAATTGGATTGGAGCAAACTAGTAGACATCACGCTGAGGTCTTGGAATTGAATGACGTCGGTTATAAAAAAGAAATAAATACAAATACATTTCACAACTGGGAAATGACACGTAAAATCCGTAGGATGAAAGACTTCCCGTAGAGGAAAAGAAGAATGGAAATACTTCATATTCTTCATCTGGCGGTGTTTTTTCCAAAATCTGGATGGAACATAGCAGGCTAACCAGGCTCACCCAGGTTAATTACGAATTTGTTAGATATCGGAACTAGTTATGAACGACATCAGATAAAAATTCTGACATTTGAAAACAATACAAATAAAAACATAAAATTATAATTCCGTTCATTATTGTTGTAGTACTTTTTTAGTTGTAACATTTGACTATTGTAAATTTCCATGTTGTTTCTTGAAACACGGACACTAGATATTTAATGCTTGTTATAGCTTGTGTTTTGCTCTCAATAAATCTTGATTTTTTGGTCCGTTGTGTGTTCAACATTTAACCACAAAATGTTGTTTTTATTTCGGTAAAACCAGATTTTTTGCAGAGATGATGAATATAATTTATTAATTAAACAGCAAAAAAAAAAAAAAAAAAGTCAAATTATATAACAAGATTTTAATAATTTTTATTGTATTCAAGATAAGGAATATTTAACTCATCGATTATTGTACTTTGAATTTACTAAATAACCATTATACAGTTATTTTTGTAATTTTCAGAGCTAAAAATTTTATAATATTTTAAAAATCATTAGTCGGGATTATTTTATCATAACATTGATACAAATAAACCTAACAGTTTTAGTTGAATGCGTAAACATAGATCTGAAACATCCGAATTACGCTCAAGTTCACGAAACCAATAAGAAAAGAATTCAAAAGATAATACTTATTCTATTAATGACTCAATTTCTTATGGCATTGCATATCCATAAACAAACCTTCTTTATTTTCAGTCTTTCAGTGAGAAGCATTAAAATAGAATCACACGAAGAGAAATTTTATAATTTTGAACGGGAAAATACTTTCAATAATATACTAATCGGTAAAATTTTTTAATTAATATAATTTGATTTTTATGAACTATATAAGAAACCTGAATAAAAAAAAAGTCTTACAAATATTTTAATTAATATGCAAAGTGTAATTGTTTGTTCTTATTTTTCCACAACTTTTGTTTATTAAACTAAAAACTTTCTTAATTTTTTTTAAAACATTTTAAATTAATTTACTTATTATTCCATATGTCTTTCAAGTTTTTTGAGCAGTAATTATTTGCATAAAATCCCCAGCAAAAAATAATAGTAAGTCCTTAAAGAAGATTAAATAAGAAAAGAATTCATAAAGAACTAATGTAAGACTAATGAAAGTATAAGACTAATGATTACACATGGAGTTCAACAATTATAAATTTAAACTAAAAAATAAAAATTATTTTGCAGAGACATTGCAAAGACATTTTATGATCAACCATGCATAAATGTGTTTGTTAATTATTATTTCCTAGATTTCATTAAAACCTGAAAAGTCAAAAATTATTATTTCCTAGGTTTCATTATAACCTGAAAAGCCAAAAATTATTATTTAAAAGCAAATATTAAGGAGGCAATTTATGCCGATACATAAATAATTATATTTTGAAAATAATTTGAAATTTGTCAGACATAATAAATTAATTTAAAAAGAACTATTGGAACAATAAATAATGTTATGTATAAAAAGGTGGCTCACAAATATATAAAATCATATAAGAACTCTAGGAAGAATGTAATTTATATGCATACTATAGTTGAAAAGCAATTGTCTAATAAAAATCAAAGATTAAAAGTTAAAATTCAAAAGATAGAAAGATTAATTATTTTTCCATGCAGATTTCTCCTACCTAAAAATTTCTTTTGAAACATATAGTAAATGGAAGGTAGGAAATAAAAATGATAAATAAACAACTAAAAATATATATTCGAATCGTTTATAGTAATTCGAAATCAACATTCAAATTAAACTTTTCCGAGGTCATCAATCTTAACTACAATGGAAAAACAACTATTTTAGATGAATCTAAAGAATAGTTTAAATCCTAACTAAAAAGTTTTTTCAATTCTTTTACAGAAGAAAATAAGAAAATAATCGATTTAGAAATAACTTTAAAAATTTATTCTAATTTGATTTATCAACTAATAAGGAATTGATAAGCTAACAATTCTAAACGCAAATATTATATGAGATGTAGCTGCATCACATACTTTACATTGTTTTCATTTTAAATTAGTTGTTTTCAAATGTTAACAGAATCATTCTTACCTAGAATAAGAAGTCATTGACGGAAGTCACTTAAAATGAAACATAGAACATGCTGTATTAGATGTTCCAAAATGCGCGCGCAATATGAGTTCGCTGAATATAATTTAATTATTCTGTGAACTCATAACTGTGAACTCATAAATAAAACAGACAATATCTGTCCTATATTCGCCAGAATATTATTTTAAAATCAAAGTTAATTTTTTCTCGTAATTTCGACATTTAATTTTGGAACATATGGATACACAAATAATTACTTTTTTTAATACATTAATTTTCCCTATTTCGGCCTTTAGAAAATAAATATTTATAAAACCATGATAAATTTCATGGGCCGCAAAAATATTCAAGGCGGACCGCATGCGGCCCACGGGTTGGCCACCCCTGATCTAAAATATGTTCAGGATTTTGATTGAATTGCGTTTTATGACGTAAGATTTTAGTATCTACTAGAAAATTCCATTTCATGAGAAAATAAAAACCTGCCGATGTTCATCAATAAGATAAAAAAAATTGTTTGATATAAAATCTTATCAACAGTTTATATTCCCTTCAAAATATTGGTTTATAAAAAAATAGTATTTAAAATGAATCGCCTGTATCCTCTAAAAAAATTTACCTCGAAAAACCAAATTGAAAACTTAATTAGAAAACTTAACTTAAAATGTCTATCTTCAATAAAAAAGAAAGAAATATATATATACCTTTCAAAAGTCAATTTCACGCGGTTTTAAATCTTTCCCCTCAACATTGACTGACTGGCCCTTGTGATGGTGAATTTATCTTTCCCATCCGCAGAAACCTGCTCTGAATAGTTTTCTTTAATTAACGAGGGAAAAAATAATACCGTAAAAAGGTGAAAAAGGTTTATGAAAAAAATTCACTTGTATTATGTACCTTTCAAGATGCCTGGGTTTCTAATTACTTAACGCAGTCATTCACTTAGAATGATGGCAGTAGAAAAGGATATTTTTTTCCATTATTTATTTATTTTTACATCTATTAAAGTACTATCCTTTTTTCATTAATAGAATTTTTTTTCCTCTTGCTCAAAAAAGTACGAAAAAAAAAAAAAAAAAAAGCGTAGAAGAACTTAATGGATGAAAAAAAAATGACTTAAGATTCTGCATTTAATACCATGTGAATAGTAAGAACACCCTTATTTTAGCTTTTTCTTTTAAAACAGAACTAAAGAAGTGCTATGTCTGCATATTTTAATTTCAAAAGTAGATGTATGGACTGGAGTGTTAAATAAAAATTTAAACTATTTTTTTTTTTATTGAAGTTTTTTATAATGCTTTTGACGCATTTTTTCGCTAACTTCTTAGGATATATTTGTACTACACTAGCATATATAAATATGAAATTATTTTTTTGGAGGAATACCTTTTTCTTCTATAAAATATTTAAATAAATAAGCCTAAAGAATACATACATTTTTTCGTCATTATTTAAAATGAATTCATTTAAAATGAAAATATTGCCTGTGACAAAGTGCCTGTTATTATGATTTTCAGTTTTTTTTTGTTTCGATATCGATAAATAATATTGATTGTTTTTGAATTATTGATTCTTGGTAATTCATATTATTTTGCAGTATTTAATCTTTTTGTGAAGTGTTTTCGTAAATATTTTATTAATAATTCTTAAAAATTTTATCATAAAAAGAAAGGAAGATTATTTTTATATTTACTTATGTGGGCTCTTACTATTATTATTTACTAATGTAATTTAAAATATACTACTAAATTTAATCTCTATACTACTATTATTTTAATCTCTATACTTTATTACAACATTTAAGTATCCTTTTGACAAGTTAAGTTATTCTTGAAAGTAAGAATTGAAATAAAAATAAAAGTATCTCTAAGTGGATGGAAAGAGAGAATCCTTCATACCATCTGCTGTTAGACACATCACTGCTGTTGTTGGTACCTTTGAGATAATTTTTTTCCTTCTTGACACTCTCATCAACTCTTTAAATCACAGGATTCTCTCTATTTTTTACTTTCGATTTTGACTTTTGGATACCTTTACTCTATTTTTTTATCCACTATACAATCCTCAAATAGTCACTTCAAATAGTTCCTTTTAAACCATCAACCAGAAAGGAATTAAACTAAACCATGTTTTACTTAATGTGTGATGTCCCCCATTTATTTTAAAAATCGTCTGATCTTTCACGTAAAAATACGTTAAACCGGTTTTTTTCTTAAAAATAGTAATGGCCACCAGAAATGCCACGGCACATTTATCTCTTCTAATGAGCAGCGAACAACATCAGAATTCGCGGTTAAATGTGTTTAATTTTTTTATCACAATCTAGTTATTTTACTTAATGTAATTTGAGTGTTCTTAATTAAACATAATTAGTTAGAATTACGAAACTTAGATTTGCAATTTACATAGGATTTTCAAAATTGAAAAAAAAAGCATTGGATCTCATTAAGCTTAAGGCACATTGTTGAGTTAAAAAAAATGTAGTAATTGTATTCCAAAAATTAACATTCTAATTAATATATTTAACTATTCTTTTGATTTTTTTATTTGTATTGTATATATTATGAAGAAATCAATGCATATAAAACTAGAGATTTGTTTGTGAATGTCTGTTTCTTAAAACTTAAGAAGTATAACACATAGAAGTTAATTTGCTTTAGATTTTAAAGTTTTTAAACTGCTTTACAGCCATAAACCCCAAAAAATTATTCTTATTTCTTTTTATCTTTAATAAGAATTGTAATGTATCATTTCTTTTAGAAAATTTTCCAAGAAGAGTCTGCTTTTGTCAGTATGCTTTTAATACAGCAAAATAGAATAAAGAAACAATTTGGATGATAAATACATGGGAATTAATAATATCAATAATGTAAAAACTATAAAAGGTTCTCTGTTTTTTTGTTAGAATTTCTTATTTATTTAGAGTGTTACTAAAAATTACTTAAAATCAAACTAGTTCCTTTTTAAGTTAAACTGTAATTTTTAAAATCAAATTAAACTATATTATAAAAAAATCATCTGTTTCATTTGTGTATATTAGATAAGCCTTCGTATATATTTGATTAAAAGGGATTAAAAAGTTTTTTTTGAACGTTTTTAAATTTAAAAAGGTTGAAATTAATTTATGTAATTAAATTAATTAATTTGAATTTAAATGGATTAATGCTTGCAATCGTTTTTTTTTTTTTTTTTTTTTTTTTTTTTTTTTTTTTTTTTTCGTTTTATTTCAAGTGTCGTTCTGTTAAAATTCCTATTTTGCAATAATTGTCTTTGAATTTATCTGACTTTTTCATACCTGAATACTATATATAATTACATTCTTTGAATACAATAATGATGTTTATGAGTTAGTAATTCTTAAACTTTATTCAGTCAGAAATTCCGATTCAATCTATTTATTCAGAAATTTCGATTCATTCGTTTTCTATATAAGTATTTTGTGCAATTTTACTTGTAGAGGACAAATTAATCTTTTAATGTAGTATTTTTTTTACCAGCTTAGTAGACAAAAATAAGAAATTCTCTCTATTTTTAATTACGAAAAACAACATTTTTATTTTGTATTCCTACATGTGTTTTATAGATCAGATGCCACAGTTATTAATGATGGTCTCTCTCTGCTGGCGCGAATAGTTAAGTAAATGAATAAAAACATTTTAATTAAGTAAATATTTTATTTTACTGAGTTGCATTTAAAACATGATATCATCTGATGTTATAAATTAAATTGTTGTAAGAAAATAAAGTAGATATTTTTGTTGTTTCGTTTATATTACCTTTTAATTAACTTGAAGAAATACGATTATATTCTTATAAAGTGCTAATAATTTAAAGTTGAAATAATTTTTAGTTAACAATGATGCTTTATTTAAAAAGATGATTTTATTTATTAGTTGATATGAGTTATTAAAAATTTCAAATTTTTAATTCTGCACCAGTGTTTTTTTTCGAATTAAATTTGCGAAAGCAATAAAAAATCTTTATTTTCCGTAGCAAGACATATTGTGTTAAATTTATATAATATCAAAAAGTAAAAATTCAATAAATATGTATAATTAGAGAAAAAATTGAATAAAACTATGTAGAAATAAAAAAATAAAGTCCTGGTTTAAAAAAGTGGATAAACTTACTTAAACTTTAAAGATTTCAACGAAATTTCAAACAGCATTCCTGGAAAAAATGGCGAAACGTGTCTTTTCTTTAGAATAAAAAAAAATGAGGACAAGTTTTTTTTTTTTTTTTATTACGGGAAAGTAAAGAATAATATTATATTGTGATTCTTTTATAAATATTTCTTTAGATTATATTTAATTTCAAATTAAATTTTTTTTTTTCTGGTATCTGAGTGGATTTATTATAAATTAATTTGTTTTTCCATTGATATATGATACCAAAGTAAGTATTCAATTTCAACGGTTCACTATCTGCAAATGAATAAATCATTGAATTTATGTGATTGATTTCTTTGACACATTTATAAAAAAAACTTCGCCTTTTAACTATTTTTTTTTACTTTTCTAAAAAGATTAGATTTTTTCTAAATTTCCTAAGATTTCACTTGCAAATGAAAGATCATATGGCGACAGATCAGGAATTACAGAAATATATTTTTCATTTACAATGCCAGACGGAGTCAGCTTTTGAATTCGATAAAGTGTGACACTTAGCTCTAGATTATAAATATAATATGACATTTTATAAATTAAAAAAGTAGAAAACATTTTAAATAAAACATAATTTTTATGATACTAAATTAATACTAATACTGAATTGAATAAAAAAATATATTATTTAAGTAAATATTAATTGTAACTTCTAAACTGTAACTGTAGTTGTTACTTGTAAACATCACATCTTAGATAATAGTTCAAAATTAGACTATAAACAAATATTTATAAAATTTTCTACATTAAAATAATATTTATATGTGAATTATATTTTAAATATAATATAATATTCACAAACATATATATATATATATATCAAAATGAATTATTACATGCAGTAAAACAAATTATTTATAATACCTACACCCACACACATATACATATATACAGATAGAAAGAGAGAGAGAGAAAAAATTCATTTTAAGTGAAAATTTGTTTCAATTGGAAGATAGTCCATTGATCAACAAATAATATAATTCAATGTTCTTAATCTTTTCTCTATCCTGTACTTTTTCATAACAATTTTTATTTATATATTTCACCCCCTTCCCATCTCTCATACCGCTACCTCATCCATCCCTTAATAGAAAAAAAAATGTGCTTTTGTTTGGTAGTAATATTCTTAGGTTAGTTGACAAATTATTCAAATAAGTCAATTGATGACACTTATAATCATAAATTTTTTTACAATTTATTCCATTTTTTTTTTGTTGTTGAATATAGCGACCTAAGAATATGAAACAACATTTTATTAACTTTTACTCTCATAAACCTATCATGAAGGTTCACAAGAATTATTCAACTTGTACGTGAGGTATTCAGGACAGCTTTCGAAAATTTCAATGCGATTATTAAATTTTTTCGTGGAGTTAAATTTTTTAAAGTATGTTTTGTGGTTCAAATTATGTGTTATTTTATACAAGTTGAGTATAATTAAAGTCCCACTATCAAAATGATGTAAAAAAAGTTCCATTCTTTACAATGAGTTTAAATTAGAACTGAAGATACTTAAAGAATGGGGAAACGGTATGTCATCAAAAAACAATCCAAAAAACAAAAAGATCCACAAATTTTTCCCATCCAATTTGGTATGACCCTGCAGTGGCAGATGGGCTTTCCACTAACAGTGTCACAACTGTTGAATGACTTCGAAGTCATTTTTTTCCGTCAAAAAAAAAAAACCAAAAAAACAATCAAATACATTGAACACTACAGTTGGCTTAATGTGCCAATCATGTTAAATACGTTGTAATATTTATTCAAAATATCACTGGCAGCCGAATTCACTGTCTTCATGCTGCTTACAGCGCCATCTATTAATACACTTTGGAACTTTTTTGAGCAGTACCGTTTTGCCCTTTCTCATGTATCCTCAGTTCAAGTTTGAACTCATTGTCAAGAGTGGTTCCTTTTTTACAGCATTTTGAAAGTTTGTGATTAATTATAATCATTCTGTATGTTAAAAAATATAATAAAATAAATATGTAAAAAATAATAAAATATTAATATGAAATTATATTATTATCTTCAAAGTAATAATTATTTAAATCCCGTAACACTCAGTCAAACATAACCAGCGATGCATTCCGATTTACGGAAAAACATAAACTGATATCATAGCTCACCGAAGAGAAAGTAAAAAAACGCCTTATGAAAGATTTAAAGGGAAATATTGAAGAAAGTTAAAAATAACATATCATCAAAATTTTAAATAATTGTGAAAGTATAGAAAATAATGAAATAAAACAAAGAGATTAAATCATTAAGATTATTCTGTATAGGGTCCTGATGGCCGAATGGCTAACGCTCTGGCGTTTGGTACCATAGGTATCGGGTTCAAATCCCGACTTTTCCCATGGGTGTTGTAGTGGTTCGGAATCCTCTTTAAGCTGTAGGTCCCGGTCCTGATAGGATCCTAGAGCGCTGCGGGGGCATTGTTACTCCGTGGCTTACCATCAAGTTGCACGCTCCCCCTGGGTAATGCAAAGTGAGTAACATCGGTGCAGCCCTTATGGCGAAAGATCACTGTCCATTTGCCAGCTGCATTAGAAGAAGAAAAAAAAAGATTATTCTGTATTATAAGTGATAAACATTTGATGTTATGATAAGAAACACCAAAAAAATATTAGTTATGAGAAAAGTGAAATATTTATTTTCTGAATAATCTACTCGAGAAATTAACAGAAATATTTAGCACATGTTGTTAAAATTTATATTAAATAATATAAGTTGTATATAATAGATGTTATAAAGAATTTAAGATAACTTGAGAAATATTGTTTATACTTACTGGACATATTTCGCCGTAATAACTTGTTACGAGTAATATAAATTTAATTATTAATATGTATTTACCTCTTCAAACTATTTCTAATTTAAATGCTAAAAAAGCATATTTTTCCACAAATTCTATTCTAAATGCTACAATTTAGCATTCATTGAAATTGTTTCATACATGCTTGATATAACAAAGACAATATGTTGATTTCAAGACCTTTTTAAGGAAATTCAATGAGTTGAAAATAAATCATGAACATTTTAAAACTGTAAACAAACATTAAAAAGCGATGAATTTTTTAAAAAACCTATTATAATTTTATTTAAGAAAAAAGCTGCTTTTATTTTTTCCTTAAACTTTAAAATTAAAAAGAAAATTGTTTTAAAATAAACATGCGAGGGAATGCTACTTAAAAACCAAATAAAGATATGAATTTTTCGTATATTCTTCAAAACTATATCGTCACACATTTGTTTAACAAATAAACTTCCTTATCTCAACATAAAAAAAATTAAAAGATGCATGTTTATATGAAAAAAAAAGAATTAGAAATAACAAAATATAAGATTAAAAGAAACTACGAGAACAATGCAAATTTTCAGATTACTCAGTGAAGTATACAAAAAATAAAGCTGCATAAATCAATACTAAAGACAAGTCGAGTTTTGCGGTTTGAAGTGTCTCATTAAATTCCTAATTAGATTACTCGTATACCCCCAAGGATAAAACAAATCATTCCCCTTGGATGATTTCTCCTAATTAATTATGTTGATTCTAAGAGGGTGTTCTTCATTAACAACTTTGTTATTGATTCAAAAACATCTCCGCTAACAGGCATTTCAAACTAAAACACATGAATAATTCATTGCGAAATTTACAAAAAAATAATCTTTTCATCCAAGTATTATTTACATAAGATTTACACACATATTCATTTGAAATATAGGATCTCAAAAAAAAAAAATAATAATAATTCCAATTGTCCTGAACTGGAAATAAAATAACATATTAGATGAAAACTAAATACAAAAGTATTTGTTAAAAATTAATCAATCATTTAAATAAAATATTTTATTTGTATTTATTCAGCATTTGTGTGATTTCTTTTCGTGTTATTCGTTTAATTCTTGACTTACATTCATCGTGTAGTGCATAATTAAAATGATTTGTTATCTTTAGCACACATACATGATCGGTGTTCACTAAAATCCAATAAGCATATGTTGTCTTTATTTCAATTTACATATTGGATGTTAATTATTTTTCAAAATTCTGCATTTTTGTATCGCAAATTATGCATTTATGTGTGAAGCGGCTGATGACATCAGCGACTTCACATATTTGAACTCCTGCAAGTTAGCTGGGTATGTTATTTATTTTCATAGTGAATTTGAGATTCAGGCAATTTAATTTATATTTGTAAAAAAAAATGGTAGAAATGTTTAAACCGAAAAGTTATATTTTCCTAATATTTGCAATGAATCAATTATAATGATCAAAAAATTATAAATATTTAATTTCTCTCTAAAAAATAAACAAATTTCTTATTCGAGAATTCGAGAATTTGTTTTTCGTCCGATGTGTAATCAGTAAATGGTTAAGAAATTTTAATTGATATTAATAATAAGCTCAAAACTATACTTTTAATATCTAATCCGCCCTTCATTACTAATGGCAAGCTTTTGTACTTCCCCGCTCGTTGCAGCTGGAATTAGAAAAACAGGCATAATTCTGTAACACAGCGTTGACCCAATTGTCCTTCATTTGTTTCATTGTAAATCATTTGAAGCATGACAGAAAACCGACTCTGGGCAGAACGATTTTTCACTCCTCTTAGTTCCCAAATGCGATTGAACATGAATTTGAGTTCCGCATACGCTCCAGAGAACAGGGTTTTTCATGCGTCCTTTATTTCTTCCCCTCTCTAGCACATATGCGATTTAAAGCAGCAAATGTTTTACAATCCAGTGACTAATTATTAATAATTTTGAAGTTTGTAATAATTAATCTGCAAGAGAAATGTTTTTTTGTTATTTTTTCATTTAGTTATTTAACGAATAAATTTTTACCAATCCTACTTTCCACTTATTCTTTAATTGGGTGTAGCACCACATAGTTTGAGACTACTGGCGTATTTATTTTCTTTTATATATGTAAGAAAGTTTTAAAATTTAGATTAAAATTTATTAATTTTTAAACAAAATATGTCTAGTTTCAATTTATTACACGATAATGTATATGATAAGTGTTTAATTTTTTTTGGAAAATGTAAAATATTTTACGAAAATTGACAATAAAATTACTTGAAATAATGTAAAATAAAAAAACACGTATAATATTTAAAAATCTATAATATTAATTTCATAGAGTTAGCTCCATAGTATGCATAAGCATCGGAATTTATGATTATAGTATAATATGGAGATATGTTAGTAATATTTCAAAATGTAATTAACACGAATCAAGTGGTTATTACATATCACAAAGTTTTTGTTGAGTTATAGCAATAGTTAAATTTAATGAATGATATAATGTGATATTTTCTTCACCATAAATATATCATGAACTTAGTTTTAATTTCTTTAAATTATATTTTGCAGTGATTAAAGGAGGTAAATTTATTAGGGATTCATGTTTTCTCTATACTCTATGAAAGAAGAAGACAGCAATATTTTTTAAGTGAGGTTCTTTGTAGAACTGTAGTGTGCAGGTTGATCAACTCTACTCTAACTGGGTGGGGTTGGGTTCAGATACTTGTGTCACAGGTTGGAAAACTCACAGCTTTATTTACACACGCACAAATGTCACATACATACGAATAGAGACATACAATATTTAATATATGTAAAGACATATAATTAAAGATTCGTGGAAGCATTCCACTTCAAAGCTGAAAACATTATGCTCTGCTATACTCGCCCGATGCGCAAAATATATTTCCTCTCCGGGGGAGAGTCTGTAGGACAACAATATGCAGAGTTACGTTAAAAATATTTCTTCTGGAGATGAGAAACTATAAACTGAACATTTCACAGAAGAAGAGCGTGGTTGCGCTGTGCTTCCGCTAGGTGATAGTCTCGGGGCCGACTGGCTCTTGAACGCCAGAGGAGGTGCTCTGGCAAGTGCGAAAGAGGAAGCACGGTTACAGAACTAAAAAAAAACTTTATGTAAATATTTCTTTAAAATTACTGTAAAGACACATCATTCATACAAATAGTAATTTACACTATTAATACCATTCATACAAAAGGAAAATTAAAATGCTCAATGAAATATAAAAATTTTACCTTTTTAATATTCCTATTAAATGTGCAAAATATTGCAGCAATATGTTCGATAATGATGAATATTTTTTATAAAAAACTTAGATACTTAAAATAGTATTGAAATCTTATATTAATAGTGCAATCTTATATTAACATACAAAACGTTAAAATAAACCCGCAAGAATTTTTAAGCTACTTTTTAAAATTGAAGGAAGAATTTTAGAATGTTGATATAGATATATATTGATGAATTTGCTTCCATAAATATCCAACAACAACAATATTTATATATATATGACATGATTAAATCTATGCATCACCTCTGCGCAATCCACAAATGATGGGTGGCAGCTTTGTAAAGCGCAAAATCGACCAGCATTTCCAGCTCATAAAAACGGATTGACATTCTTTAAGATTCCAGAATCTTGTTTTGTTATTTTGGATGGCAAATCAACGAAGAATAATCAAATCACTTTCTTGAAATATTCTTCACCTTTCTAGTGGAGAAGAAGAATTTAGTATTCTCTTCAGAGTTTCATTTCAATGGAATGGGGAGTGGCATCATTAAGAAGTCTTTCATCAAGTTTGTCTTTTTTTTTCCCCAATTCCTTGCGAATTTTTTCTTTTCAACTTTTCGTGCTCACTTTTATTTTTGTGTTCTTGCGAGCTCCGGAAATTTACGAACCATTTTTTTGCTTTGTTTCCTCTATTTTGATTGATAAGAATTTGGTTTTGTCATTTGTTCGGTGACTTCCAAAAGAAGAAAAAGGTGAAAAAAGAAAAATAACATAACATATTTTCTTTCACCCTCGTTTTTGATTTTACGAATCCGACATCACTCGCATAATTGAATTTTCATTTGTGAAACGCAATTCCGAGTGGGAAGGCAGAAATCCGACACGAGACAAATTAGATTTTAAGGAAGTTGCTCTGCTTTTTTAAAATTAAAAGTAAATTTTAGTATTATTTTACAGTTTTCACTCTCCTTGCACTTTCCATTTATTATTAAAGTTTTGGAATTATCACGATTTTTTTGTATAAAAAAACATTGGCCTTTTTTGTATTTCAATGATAGCTTCTTTTCAATTTTATGCTTTATTTTTTTAACGTATCTTTTTTAAATTAAGCCCTTTTATTTTAAGAGTATTCTTCTAAAATGAATATTTCAACGTTAAAGATATTCTATTAAATTCGCAAACATTTCTTTACTAAAAGTATTTACAAATTTTTCTTTATGTAAGCTAAATTTAGTTATTTGATTTAGATACGTGGTTGAATTACTATCCATATAAAAAGCATGGATGAATTAGGCTTAGCTTTTTATTTATTTATTTGGAAATTGGATTTGTCTGATTCCTATTTTATTTTCTAAATTAGACAATTGACATGGATGATTGGTCACATTATAGTAATGGTTGGTCATATATATTATTCATCGACGGCGGAAATGGCAGTTTCCGCAACATTCCTTTTTTATTGGGTGGGTTGTCAGGGAAAAAAATCCTAAACAAAGAATAAGACTCAACTGATTTTCGTATTCAATTTTTCCTTTTCTGAACCATTATTTCTTCAAATTTTTAAAAAGATTCTGAACACTAAAAAATTATTTTATTTTAAGTAATCAAATAATTGTGTACATATTTAAAAATATAGCTGTAAAATAAAGAATTGTGAAAGCATTTTCATTCATCCTCTTAATCCTAAAGATTTAAATTTTAAATGCTGAAACGTCACAACCCTAAAACACGTTTGCTTGCTTATAATCACACAAGGCAAACGTCTATAAATAAATAATATAAAACTTTCATTAACCGATTTTTTTTTTGCAAAGCTAAAAATTTACTCAAAACAGGCATCTAACTCTTCTAAGTTCAATTAGTAGTTTAGTAGTTCAATTAGTGCTTTGCACACTAAATATTCTCCAGGGAAATCTGAAGAATCTTTTATCCGTTTTTCATCCTCGTTAATTTCTTATGTCTAAAAATAAACGGGCTTCATTGTCACTTAATCTTTAACACTTCTTTCATTTCAGAGACGCTCGTGGGAATTAAGACATCAATTTAGATTAACCTTAAAGCTCTCTTTTCTATGAAGAGCTTTCGTTTAGGAAGCAATGCACAAAGCAGAGAAAATATTTTTGCGGAAAATGTTTGGATTTTTATAAACAAAAATGTGTATAATTTAGCTGAAATCAATTTTTTTTTATGAATATGAGGGCAGAGACATATTTAGTCAAAGTATTGTGGCTTTGCAGGTTAATCTTTTAAAAACTGAAATTGGTATCATGTAATATTTGCACACATTTGAAAAGTAGAATATTTTTTTTCCTAATATATTAATTTCTGTTTCTATCTACTGCTTCAATTTATTTATTAGTTAAATTTTCTATGAAAGAAAATATTTTATTTTTAAATAAAGTTATTCGAATCAGGTGATTGACACTATCAGTATGAATAAAATCATTAGTTTGCCCGTTAGCTAGCACTACATTAACACTCTTTCTTAGATGAAGTACTTTATGCATTGCTCCCTTGTGCCATGGTGGGCAGAAGGAGTGGGGTTGCCATTCGATTTGGTCTTTTAGGAATAACAACCGCATATTTTCGTGGGAATGTGAGAAAAACCTCAAACATGCAATTTAATTTTTCAATGTACTATTTCGATTAAATTCTATTCTTTCTGAAATATCACAAAATTTGTTTAATTAGTGCATTTCCGTAATAAATTTCCTATAAATTTAATTTTAATTATTTATCTGACACACAGACTATGTTGAATTTCTAAACTGAGATTGTGGAACTGATTGAAAAGCTACTATCTTTATGTAAGATATACGATAAATATGCAGGCAGGAAAGTGAGAGGGGGTGCAAACTCCCAGTTATCCTTTGGGGGTTCTTTAAAATTGCAGTAGTAAGATGTGGGTGCTGGTTGGGAATCGCCCAGGTGCATCTAAAGCAACGTACAGAAAAGAGTGCAAGAACAGCGAGTCGATCTGGTTTTGAGTGTCTGCTTCTGCCCTTGAGAAACAATGAAACGTCACGTCTGGCTGTGCATGACAGCAGATCGTAAATGACATCCCTGAGAATTCCTTTGATGATCAGGAAAAACCGACTATGGTAGGTGCACGGCCGCGATGACTCACTTAAAGGGTTTTGTCCGCACTGAGATACAACCGTGTACTCTCATACTCTTTTCATGGAAAAAACAGCATTCGCATGTGTAGCAATAAGATTCTTAAAATTCTTGATAATAAAATCTTCTTAAAATATTAATATAAATTTAATAACTTCAGTTTCCTCCAAAATATTGGTTTATGAAAACAGTATTTAAAATGAATCGCTGGAATCATGTGAAAAAATTTGCTTCGAAAACCAAATTGAAAACTTAATTAGAAAACTTAACTTATAATATCTATCTTCCATAAAAAAAAATATAGATATGCCTATCAAAAGTCAATCTCACGCGGTTTTAAATCTTTCCCCTCAACATTGACTGACCGGCCCCCGTTATGGTGAATTTATCTTTCCCTTCAACAGAAACCTCCTCTGAATAATTCTCTTTAATTAACGAGGGAAAAAAATACTACCGTAAAAAAGTGAAAAGGTTCACGAAAAAAATTCACTCGTATTATGTACCTTTCAAGATGCCTGGGTTTCTGATTACTTAACGCAGTCATTCACTTAGAATGATGATAGTAGAAAAGCATATTTTTTTCCATTATTTATTTATTTTTACGTCTATTAGAGGACTCTCGATGTTTTTAATTAATGGATTTTTTTTCCTTCTGTTAAAAAAAGTATGAAAAAAAAGCGTAGAAGAGCTTAATGGATGAAAAAAAAAGGACTTAAGATTTTGCATTTAATATCTCGTGAATAGTAAGGACACCTTTATTTTCGCTTTTTCTTTTAAAACAAAAATAAAGAAGTGCCATGTCTGCATATTTTAATTTCAGAATTAAATGTATTGACTGGAGTGTTAAATAAAAAATTAAATTATTTTTTTTATTGTCGTTTTTTATAATGCTTTTGACACATTTTTTTCGCTCCACAATAGCATATATACATATGAAATTTTTTTTTTTGAAGGAATACTTTATTTTTTAATAAAAATATTTAAATAAATAAGCTTAAAAAATACGTACATTTTTTTGCCATTAGTATTTCAAATAAAAAATATTACCTATGAATAAGAAGTTAAGATTTTCATTTTTTTTGTTTCGATATTGATAAATAATATTGGTTGTGTTTGGATTATTGATTCTTCTTATTTCATACAATTTTTCAATTTTTTATCTTTTTCTGAAATGTTTTTTATTTAATATTTTAATAAAATGTTTATAATTAATGTGTTATTTATTTTACTATAAGCAAATTCATATGTGTATCAATTTTCTAAGATTCCTCTAACTTTCTTATATATTTATATAATTTAGAATATTTATTAATATTATAGTAAAATAACAAAGTTTTACAGTTACATTTACTATGAGGATTACAGATTTATGTCAACGATGTAATCCTCATAGTAATTCTCATCACATGTAATGTATAAATATATGAATTATATTTAAATGAGAAAGTTGACAAAAAGTAATTCTTAACCCAATTGGTAAAATAATTTTAATAATAAATAATTAAAACTACATATTTCATAAAAACGATTAACACTGAATATATTTCTTTTTATCTATCATGATCTTCTGAACAAACGAGTTCAAATAAAAGCAACAAATTGCATCGAATTTGCTAGTGTGTGATTATGTTTGAAAAAAAAATTGTTGTTTACTAATTACCCCAGCATTTCAATACACCATTATTTAATACCAATTAATATTAATTTCCGGTAAACTAATGTTATAATTTATCCATTTTATTTAAAAATAAATTTATTGCATGATAGAAGGGACCTAATAAAGAGAATAAGGAAGAGTAAACAAATATATGAATAACTCAATATAAAACAAATATAGGCATATATATATATATATATATATATATATATACAAAATAATTTGTAATATTTTCTAAATAAAAATTTTACGTTTTTTACGTTTTCTATATTAAATATTTTCTAATATTTATTTTTATTACACTAAAGCTATATCAAGTTTCTGTGTATGAAAGTTTGAAAATTGCTTAAAAATATATTATGTTTAAATAAAATGGATACATTATCAAAGGTACCTGAAAAAAAACCATTAGCATGACGCATTCTTTCGCCGAACTGTGCTTTACTAATTATAGACAATGCAATTGTATCGGTGTGGAAGCTTAGAGGAATATTAACGACTAAATATAAGCCGAATATAGATAACAAAATACACAAATAAGAAAAATATAGACAAAAAATAGACAATTAAGAAAATATAGACAACAAACTGGACAAATTAGAAAATATAGACAACAAAATAAACAAATATTGTATTGAAAAGTATTGGCAACAAAAACTTTAACCGAAGTGCTAAAAATCGAATTAAAATATTTGTAGATATCATAATACATTTCTGAAAAAAAATAACATGTTTATGCAACAAACCTTGCAGGTTTGTAAAAAGTCTAAATGGGAATTTTAGACTGTGACCAAGAAAGAATGATTTTTTTAAAGGACCAGAATTTCATTTATTAATAAATTCTGCTCTGTACAAATTTTGTATTACAAAAATCACATTGAGACCGATTTTTCATTTTCATGTATTTGGGGCTGCGTTTTCTAATTCTTCTTATACCTAAAATATTTTCCTCGGATATATATATATATATATATATATATACACTCAAGAGCCAAAACATTATGACCACCCCTACATTTTACAATGAACTCGCCTGGATGACGTGGAAGGCACGTGATTAGGTGGAAGTGGTATTTAACTGGTAGTAAGTGGTGGTATTAATCCATGCCAAGGCGGGTTGAAGCTGTGTTGCACGCCAAAGGTGGGCCAACTCGTTATTGGCAGGTGGTCATAATGTTTTGGCTCTTCAGCATATATATATATATATATATATATATTTCACATTTTTGTGATTACTAAAAGTTTTTCTTCTCTTTTTTTTACTTTGGTATTTGAAATATTATTCGCAAAAATCAATTCCACAGTATTTAGCTCTTCTTTCTACAATAACTTACAGATGGCCATCAACGAAACCAACTACATAAAAGAAAAATGTTTAGTGAAATATCAATCTCTATCAATTATTTTATTTTTGAGCTATCTTTATTTATGAGAAGAATCTGTGGGATAAAGTATCTGGGCTGAAATAAAGCCATTTACGAAAGGAATATCTTATCATAAATCAAGAATTTCAATCTGATGATTCACTTCGAAATTTTAGTCATCATCGCGACGTTTTAGGAGAATTAATTTTAACAAAATGTTGCTTTCAGTTCTTTTGCGTGATTACACTGAGCGCTGATGGGATAATTAAAACTCTGTACATCTTAGAATTTGAGTGATATGCTTTGAATTTTGAAATGGATTAATCAAAAATATTTCATATTTAGTTTTAATGATTAGTTTGGATGTTTCAAAGAAAATGTATGTTGTTGCTGTGTCTACAACTCAGTGTCTTGCTGTGCTCGACGGACATCCCATAAGTAAACTATCCATGGATGGAAGAACAGGGGCAGCTTCTATTGTGATGGAACACCCGGAGGTAGAAGTCTGACTTGGGTCCTTGTCGCTGAAGTAATAGGGCAGTAACTGCTGGCAGGAGTTTTAGGGGGAACTTCCGCGCCTTTGAGAATCTTACGGGTAAAAATCAGGAAAACTCCCACCAGGTGGTCCAACTAATGGAGCAAAATGCTGAACATCACAAACGCTATTGAGTCTTTTCGTTTTTTGAAACAGTGTCTACAACAAATCAGCCAGCTTATTGAACCTCAGCCCTAATGCTCACTAGCTGTGCATTTTGCCACAGAGCCACCAGTCGTGATTTAAACAAAATAAATAGTAGTAGTTAAAAAAAATGGTTGCTCTATTGTTATCTGTACAAAATAAATGATTTTCCCTAATAGAAACCTATTGTTTACTTTATGTTTAGTCATAAACACACACAAAAAAAATCTTTTTTTTCAAGCTTTAGATATAAAAAGAAAATATTAATTCAAAAATATTGGGTAGACTTTTTTTTCATTTTCGTCGCAGATATATATATATATATATATATTTAAAAAGTGTTAAGGAATTTATAAGTATGATGAAACAATAATTGTATGTTTTAAAGTAAAAAGTTATATAACTAATCTTTTAAATTAAAAAAAGGGAATATTAAAATAACAAACAACAATAAGTAATTTAAGTAATTTAAGTAGTGTAAAAAATTTATAAAAATTGTAAAAGCTGTAAAGAAACATTGAAAACCGATGAATTTTTAAAAATTTCTTTTTTAATTTTACTTAAGAAAAAACACTGTATTTATTGTTCGAAAACTTTAAAATGAAAATGAAAATGTTTAAAAAGATCATGTGAGGAAAGGCTTAAACCAAATAAATATATGAATTTTTCGTATAATCTTTAAACTATAGCATCACACATTTCTTTAACAATTAAACTTCCTTATCTCAATACAAAAAAATAATAAATAAATAAATAAAAATATCTGTTTATATGAAAGAAATTAGAAATAGAAATACCAAGAGGTAAGATTAAAAGAAACGCGAAAACAATGCAGATTTTCAAATTGCTCAGTGAAGTGTAAAAATAATAAAGCTGCATAAATCAATACTCAAGACAAGTCGAGTTTTGTGGTTTGAAGTGTCTCGTTAAATTGCTAATTAGATTACTCGCATACCCCCAAGGATAAAACAAATCATTCCCCTTGGATGATTCCTCCTAATTAATTATGTTGATTCTAAGAGGGTGTTCTTCATTAACAACTTTGTTATTGATTCAAAAACATCTCCGCTAACAGGCATTTCAAACTTAAACACATGAATAATTCATTGCGAAATATGCAAAAAATAATCTTTTCATCCTTGTATTATTTACATAAGATTTCCACAGAAATTCAAAAAAATATTCCAATTGTCCTGAACTGGAAATAAAATAACATATTAGCTGAATAATCAACATAACATTTTTTGATAAAAATTAATTAATTATATAAATAAATTATTTTATTTGTATTTATTCAGCATTTGTGTGATTTCTTTTCGTGTTATTCGTTTAATTCTTGACTTGCATTCAACTTGTGGCACTTAATTAAAATTGCTTATTATTTTTATCACACTGACATGATCGGTGTTCATTAAATCCCAATAAGCATAGGTTGTCTTTACTTCAATTAAATTGCATATTGGATATTCATTATTTTTCAAAATTCAGCCTTTTTGTATCGTATGAGATTGAATCTTATAGATTATACATTTATTTCAATTTTAGTAAAATAATATTTTATTGTATCACTGTAGACAGTTTATTATAGTAAATTTGGTGTTTAGTTTAGTTCAAATTATAATTATAAAATAAGAATAGTATAAATTTAAAAGCTGAAAAATAAAACTACTACATTACTCTCCTTTTCACTAGATGTAATAAATTAATTGAAATGATAAGAAATTAGAAATAATTATTTCTTAACAAAATAATCAAGCATTCGATGTATATTTTGTTAGAGATCAGTGGGTTTCGTGTACCACCTATGTTATGATATGAATAACCCATGAATGGGAAATTAGGGCTTGTATTCATATCCAACAAGACTTTCAAGGACAACTACACCACATTTATGTATTCTATAAGAGCAAAAACCTAAAAGCTTTCTCGAGGCCAGTCTGATTACCAACACTAGACGCTTTACCTATGTTTTCATTGAGTCGCCTCCTTCATCAAAACAATGAAGGCAACGGATTCATACATTTGACAAGTTAGCTGGGCACATTATTTATTTTCATAGTAAATTGGAGATTAATTTAGTTTAATTTATATTTGTAAAAAAAACTGTAGGATTTCCTAATATTTGCAATGAATCAATTATAATGATAAAAAAATTATAATTATTTAGTTTCTCTTTAAAAAATAAATAAATTTCTTATTACCATAGATAGTTATAAATTTAATTTAAGAATTTGTTTTACTCCTGATGTGTAATCAAAAAAAAAGGTTAAGTAACTTTAATTGATATTAAAAAAAAAATTAAAACTGTTAATTTTTTAAAACAATAAGCTCAAAACAATAATATTGCATTATTTTGCGTGAATATTAATGATAAAACTAATAACTGCTTAAAATAGTATTGAAATCTTGTATTAATAATACAAAAATATACTGAACATTAAAATTAATTCGCATGAATTTTTTAAGCTACTTTTTATAATTGAAGGGAGAATTATAGAATGTTGATTTAGATATTGGTGAAATTGCTTCAAAAAATATCCAACAACAATAATATTTTTATATATATGACATGATTAAATCTATCCATCATCTCCCCGAAAGCAACAAATGATGTGTGGCAGCTTTGTCAAACGCAAAAATGTCCAGCATTTCCAGCTCATAAAAACGGATTGACATTTTTTGAGATTCCCGAATCTTGTTTTGTTATTTTGGATGCCAAATCAACGAAGAATAATCAAATCACTTTCTTGAAATATTTTTCACCTTTTTAGTAGAGAAGAAGAATTTAGCATTCACTTCAGAGTTTCATTTCAATGGAATGGGGAGTCGCATCATTAAGAAGTCTTCCATCAAGTTTGTCTTTTTCTTTCCAAATCCTTGCGAATTTTTCCTTTTCAACTTTTCGTGATCACTTTTTTTGTGTTCTTGCGAACTCCAGAAATTTACGAAGCATTTTTTTGCTTTGTTTCCTCTACTTTTGATTGAAAAGAATTTGGTTTTGTCGTTTATTGTCGTTTATTTCGTTTCGTTATTTTGTCGTTGTTTTATTTATTATGACTTTCACAAGAAGAAGGTGGGAAAAAAAAACAACATAACATATTTTCACTCACATCGCTCCTGGATTTTACGAATCCAACATTTCTCGCATAATTGAATTTTGATCTGTGAAACGCAATTCCGAGTGGGAAGGCAGAAATCTGACGCGACACAAATTTGATTTTAAAGAAGTTGCTTCTACTTTTTTAAGTTAAAAGACGGTAAATTTTTGTATTATTTTACAGTTTTCGCTTAACTTTTCCATTTATACTAAAATTTTTGGAATTATTATTATTTTTTGTATAGAAAAACATTGGCCTTTCTTGTGTTTCAATGTTAGTTTCTTTTAAATTGTATGCTTCGTTTTTTAATGTATTGTTTTTATATTAAGCCTTTTTATTTTAAGAGAATTCTTTTAAAAGGAATATTTTAACATTAACGGTATAGTAGTAAATTCGAAAACATTTCTTTACTAAAAGTCTTTACAAATTTTTCTTTCTGATTTAGTTATTAGATTTAGCCACGTGGCTTAATTATTAAATATATAAAAGAATTTTAAGAATTAGGCTTAGGTTTTTATTTATGCATTTATTTCGAAAGTGTATTTGTCTGCTTTCTATTTTATTGTCTGATTATATAATTGACATGAATGATTGTCATATTATAATAACAGCATACATTATACATAACAGCATACATATTATAATAACAGCATTAATGGCATAACTGCCCATGGTAGGCCAAGACAGTTTGTCTACTGGCAGATTCCTCAACATTTCTTTTTACGGGATAGGGTTTCAAGGATAATAAACTCTAAGCAAAGTAATAATAAGACGCAACTGATTTTCGTATTCAATTTTTAATTCTCCTATTTGTTTAAATTTTCAAAGAATTCTAAACATTAAAAAAGTATTTTATTTTGTGTAATCAATTAATTATGTACATATTTAAAAATATAGGCGTAAAAGAAAGAATTGTGAGAGCCTTTTCATTCACCCTCTTAATACTAAAAATTTAAATTTTAAATACTGAAATGTCACAACACTAAAACAAGCTAGCTTGCTTATAATCACAGAAGGCAAACGTCTATAAATAAATAACATAAAACTTTCATTAAACATTTTTTTTAGTTTTTACAAAGTTTAAACTTTACTCAAAACAGGCATCTAGCTCTTCTAGGTTCAATTAGCAGATCCATGTTTGTTGCTGCTTTGCACAATAATTATTCTCCTGGGAAATCTGAAGAATCTTTTATCCGTCTTTCATCCTCGTTAATTTCTTATGTCTAAAAATAAACGGGCTTCATTGTCCCTTAATCTTTAACACTTCTTTCATTTCAGAGACGCTGTGGGAATTAAGGCATCCATTCAGATTAACCTTAAAGCTCTCTTTTCTGTAGAGAGCTTTCCTTTAGGAAGCGTCAGTTGCCACAAAGCACAGAGAATATTTTGGCAGAAAAGTTCTGGATTTTAATAAATAAAAATATATATAATTTAGCTGAAATCAATTTTTTAATGAATGTTAGTGCAGAGATATATTTAATCACAAAGTTATTGTGACTTTATAGGATAATCTTTTAAAACTGAGATTAATAAATATGAAATATTTGCACACATTTGAGAAGAAGAATATTTTTTTAGAAATATTAATTTCTGTTTCCATCAAATGCTTCATGTTATTTATTAGCTTAAATTGCTATGGAAAAACTGTATTCCTTTTGAATAAATTCATCAAAGCAGATGATTGCAGCATACGCTACCGGAATGTATAAAATCATTATTTGGCCCATTAGCTAGCAATAAATTAAAAATCTTTCTTAGATCAGGAACTTTTTGCATTGCTCACTTATGCCCTGGTGGGTAGAAGGGGTAAGGATGGCATTCGATTTAGTCTTTTAGGAATAATAACCTCATATTTTCGTGGACGCTAATATTTGCTGGTGCATCAGTTTTGAGTCTTTTCTTTTCTAGAAGCAGTGACTACAATACACACAGCCAATATGTTGAAAACAAAGGTGTATTGCACATTAGTGCGCAAATTGTTACAGGACCTCGAATTAGACATAAAAATATCTTGCGGCAGTATTTCTTGTAATTTTATTGATATAATTTTTTAATAATAATTTTGTTATTTAACTTTATTTAATATGTAAAAATTTTTTTTTTTAAACTGCAACGTTTAAAGTTTTTGTATTGTGTCTAATCCTCAGTGTCCTGCACTGCGGGACTGATATCCTATGAGGAATCTACTCATGGATGGAAGGTAACGGGTAGCTTCTGTTGTGATGGTGTAACCGTTGATAGAAGTTTGACTTGGCTTCTTGTCGCTGAAGAAGGAAGGCAAGACCTCCAGGACACAAGTTTTAGGGAAGCTACTCAACATTTGCGTATCATATGGATGAAAAACAGGAAGCCTCAAACCAGGTTGGCGACAAGCGCCGTCAACGAGGCGAGAAACACCGTCGAGTCTGCCCGATTTTTGAGATAGAGTCTACAACAAAGCAGGCAGCGGATTGAACCTCAGCTCTAAAGCTAACCAACAGCGCACTTTGCCTCTGAGCCACGATTCGGGTTTTAAAGTTATTAAAACATGTAACACTAAAAAAATTCCCTTCCAGTGGAAAACGATCATCCTAGAAATCTATTACTTTATATATTACTTAAACAATACTTTATATATGTCTCTCTTTAAAGAGAAGATAAAAAATTTAAATAGCATATATATGTATACATATTGGGTATTATAAATATGCAAATGGAAAAAGGAAGCTAACAAACTAATGAAACAATTATTTCTAAAAAATTATCTAGCTAATTAATTATTACTTGGTGTTATTAATCAATAATTATTTTCACGCATGGTAATATTTTTATTTAGTTTCAACTTCAATTAAACACAGATGACATTTTAATTAAATAAAAAAAAAGAAATCAATATTTCCTCCAGCTCTGCTGATGAGCCTTAAGAACTCCAAAACTTATTCCATCATAAATGAAGTAATCCATCCGACTTAAGAAGAAGAAGAAGAGGACTTTCTTACACCCTTCCTGATTAAAAGGTCGCCATGAATAAAACATGGCCGGTTAGATTTCTTGGCCAGAGCTGTTAGCGAGAAGAAAATATAATGCTGCTGCTCACAGAGCTACGTTAGATTCAAATGCTTCCGTATGTATCTCTGTGGGAAGGTTTACTGTGGAATAATTTTCGGATAACTTTTGCTCTCTTGTAATGGTAGTCGCAAACTTCAATGCAGAAATAGTTTTATTCTTTTAGTTTGCCGAAAATTATTCTTGGTTGAATTTTTATAAGAAATTTGCAAGCGAAAAGTTAAGTTTCTTCTGTGACAAAATGCTAATATTCATGAAAAGTTTCTTATGTGACAAAATAATGCCTATAGTATTAATAAGGTAGAATAACTGTTTTAGTAATTTCCATATTTGCATGATTTCCTGAGTCTCTGTTATTTCCCTGTTTTTTTAATGATTATTTCTGATATTTAAATATACTATTTTATTCGAATTTAATTGACTTTAGATTTTAAATTTGTTGTATAGGTTGGTTGGAAATTTAATAAACCGAAGACATGAATGATATTTACTGATTTAATTTTTAAATTAATAAATTTTAATAAATTTTTAAATTAATTAATTAACAAAATTTAAATTTAAAATTAATAAATTTTATTTTTTTTAAGCTTAATCTTTAACGTTAATTTTTTTTATTTTTTGGTAAACTTCACTTACAGATGCATCCCAAATATTTTCTTGTACATTCAATTGTTAATAATAAATTACCAATAAATACAAATGCATTAATTATTTAAAGTGTTCGATTAATTATGATATTAAAAAAAAATATCTTTAGTTTTGCATTTCCATTCTTCCTTTTTTAAAAAAAAATTAGTAAAGCACTTAAATTGCAGAACAAATATTGAAAAATAAAAAGTCTGGAAAAGTATTATAGCTCAATGTTTCTTAGAATCTTCCTTTTTCATAAAATATTCTGCAAATATCTAAAAATTTGCATTTGCAGCAAAATTAGTCGTTTTTTTCCAGAAAGATATTACTCAGACATAACTTAAAATTCTGACATCAACTGCAACAATAAGAATGCTCTCGTGCATGTTATTTTTGTGTTACTAGCAAAATATTAATACTAGTATATTTCTGCTTTAATACTTTACTATTATTTATTTTTGCATAAGTTATATCAATTATATTTTTAGTAAATTAATAAAATTTTATTTTAAAATATAAAACGAAATGTATAAAAATATACTAAATATTCAACAATATATTGCGCTAAATAATATATATAATATATGAAAATATACATTACAGGTGTATGTAAAATATAATAAAGAGTAAAATTATATTTATCTACAAAATTAAATAAAAAAAGGGTTAGTGTTAGTTATAGAGATATAAAATATCCTTTTAATTTAATGTCATTGCGTATATCTTCTTCTTCAATGGCACAACAGCCCCATGGTGGACCAAGGCTGTCTGCCAAATGGCAGATTCCGAAACATGAGGTTTTTTTTAAGGGGCAGGGTTGTCAGCCCTACGCTCAGGACTCTATGGTCATATTAGACCTGGACCTGTGGTTTAAAGGGGATTCCTAACCTCTCCAAACACCCATGGGATCAACGGAGTTCGAACCCGAAAGCTGTTGTGTCGAGCGCTGGTCATTCGACCGTCTGGACTTCACTACATATATACATGCAATAATTATTCTTAAAAGTATTTTATAATTTACATTGTAAGAAGATGTTCTTCCTTTTTTAAGAAACAAACCCCTAAGAATTTGAAACATTCGAAATCTATCAAACCGTAATGCTGAAACAGCTTTACATAAAGGGACAATCAATTTTTGCATTGTCTTTGGTAATATTAAATAATGATAATATGTTAAATTAGCTCGTTTCATTAATTGGCCGTTCTATTGAATATTTAAACTGATAGTAAATATATTTTTCCTTGAATATACTAAATTACATCAAATGAAAAAGTCGAAATAGAACACGACAATATACGTGCATAATAATCAGTTTTTATAAAAAAAAAATTAAAAAGTACTTATACTTTTATACTCAAAAAAATACCTTTCCATGTTTATTAATTATAAAATACCATCAAACCAAGCAACTTTTATGTGTCGTTTGGATATTTTAATATCTAATATTTTGTACTAATAATAAATAAAATAGTCATAAAACTATAGAATGTAGAAAAAAATTACTTCAGTTAGGAATAATTTTTTTTATATTAACGAGTTAATGACGCATATCGTTATGAAAATGTTTTTATGATTCAAATGATTTGCGCATAATAAATATTAATATCCGCATCCCCCAAAAAATTGTTTTGCTAATTATGCTGCTTTTTACACTTTCATTAGGAGATAAAAAAAACACTAGGACTACATATTTATTAAATAAAATAACTCATTGATTATCATACATTTTCAAGATTTTATTTGCATATCAATAATTTTCATTTTCTTTAATAATCTATCATTTTCAGCACGATAGATATGTAATAAAATTATAGTATTTTATGTATATTCTTCTTTAACTATTTGTGTGTCATATTTTTTACACTCTTTGGTGATATAATGCAAATATTTCTTTTGAATTAAAGCTTGTAAATATTCAAATTAATTTTTAATTTTTAAATACATATTTTTTGTGTCCTATGTTTTTACACTCTTTAGAGATAAAATGCAAATATTTCTTTTGAATTAACGCTTGTAAGTATTTAAATTAATTTTTAATTTTTAAATGCATTCTACTACTTTGGCCACTACTACTACTACTACTACACCACGCTACATCCCTGTGCCTAGAGCTGAGCTGCCCCTATACAGTCTGATAATGATGTGGTTGAAATGATGGACGCAAGATGGGGGCGGAAAAATTTTGCATAATTTACTTTAGGAGGTACAGAAACTGAACAATGGGGAGAATTTTTACTTTGGCCATTAGAAAATAAATATATTTTGTAAAATCATGATAAATCTCACAGGCCTCAAAAATATTCAAGGCGGACGTCATGCGACCCTCGGGTTGGCCATTCCTGATCTAAAATATACTCAGGCTTATGATTGGTTTGCGTTTTATGACGTAGATTTTAATACCCAACGAAAAATTTCCCTTCACGCGAAATAAAAAAAACAAACTTCGGATGTGCAGTAATAAGATAAAAAAACATGCTTGATATAATATCTCATTTAATATAAACTTAATACTTTCAATTTCCTTTCAAAATATTGGTTTATAAAAGCAGTATTTAAAATGAATCGCTAGTATCACCTAAAAAAATTGCCTCGAAAAATCAAATTGAAAGCTTAATTAGAAAACTTAACATAAAATGTCTATCTTCCATAAAAAATATATATTTTTATACCTTTCAAAAGTCAATTTCACGCGGTTTTAAATCTTTCTCCTCAACAGTGACTGACTGATGATGAATTTATCTTTCCCATCCGCAGAAACCTCCTCTGAATAATTTTCTTTAATTAACGAGGGAAAAAAAATAACACCATAAAAAGGTGAAAAAGTTCATGAAAAAATTCACTCGTATTATGTACCTTTCAAGATGCCTGGGTTTCTAATTACTTAACGCAGTCATTCACTCAGAATGATGAGAGTAGAAAAGGATTTCTTTTTATATTATTTATTTATTTTTACGTCTATTAGAGTACTCTCGTTTTTTTCCATTAATGGGAATTTTTTTTCCTCTTGCACAAAAAAGTATGGAAAAAAAAAGCGCAGAAGAGCTTAATAGATTTAAAAAAAAATGACTTAAGATTCCGCATTGAATATGTCGTGAATAGTAAGGACACCTTTATTTTCGCTTTTTCTTGTTAGAAATAAAGAAGTGTTACGTCTGCATATTTTAATTTCAAAAGTAGATGTATTGACTGGAGTGTTAAAGAAAATCTCAATAAATCGCAATATCTCGGATTTTCGGATTTGCGTGACCGTTGCTTAAACATCTGGTACAATCTGTCTCCGGCCATCTACCATGGATTTGTGGCATCCATGCCAAGGCGGGTTGAAGCTGTGTTGCGCGCCAAAGGTGGGCCAACGCGTTATTGACAGGTGGTCATAATGTTTTGGTACTTGAGTGTATATATTTTTAACATAATATCATCGGAATTTTTATATAAATATGAAAGTATAGAAAATAATGCAATAAAATAATCAGATTAAATCATCGAGATTATTCTGTATTATAAACGTTAAACATGTGATGTTATGATAAGAAACAACTAAAAAATATAATTATGTGAAAAGCAAATATTTATTTTCTGAATAAACTTCAAACTTTTCGGTAATAATTAGCACATTTTGTTAAAATTTATATTGATGACATAAGTTATATATAATAAATGTAGTAAAGAATTTAAGATAACAGGAGAAATATTACTTTTACTTACTAAACATATTTCACCATAATAACTCGTTTAGAGTAATATAAATTAAATTAATGATATGTATGCACCACTTCAAACTATTTTTAATTTAAATGCTAAAGACTATATTTTTCCAAAAATTCTATTCTAAATGCTACAACTTAGCGTTCATTGAAATTGTTTCATACATGCTTGATGTATCAAAAATAATATTATGATTTCAAGACATTTTTAAGTTCAAATAATAAATTCAAAAAATTGTAATTCATAAAAATTTTAAAATTATAAGCAAACATTGAAAAGCGTTGAATTTTTTAAAACTCTTTTATAATTTTATTTAAGAAAAAAAAACTGCATTTATTTTTTCAAAAATTTTACAATTAAAAAAATTGTTTAAAAAGATCAAGAGAATGAATGTTACTTAAAAACCAAATAAAGATATGAATTTCACGTGTATTCTTCAAACTAATATCATCATACATTTCTTTAACAAATAAATTTCCTTATCTCAATAAAAAAATGAAGATGTGTTTATATGAAAGAAATAAAAATAGAAATAACAAGAGCTAAGATTAAAAGAAACGCGAAAACAATGCAAATTTTCAAATTGCTCAGTGAAGTATAAAAATAATAAAGCTGCATAAATCAATACTCAAGACAAGTCGAGTTTTGCGGTTTGAAGTATCTCATTAAATTCCTAATTAGATTACTCGTATACCCCCAAGGATAAAATAAATCATTCCCCTTGAATGATTTCTTCTAATTAATTATGTTGATTCTAAGATGGTTTTCTTCATTAACAACTTTGTTATTGATTCAAAAACATCTCCGCTAACAGGCATTTCACACTAAAGCACATGAATAATTCATTTCGAAATATACAAAAAAAATCTTTCTATCTATGTATTATTTACATACAATTTCCGCACATATTCATTTAAAATATAGGATACCAAAAAAAAAAAATTTTTCAATTGTCCTGAACTGGAAATAAAATAACATATTAGCTGAATAATCAACATAACATTTTTTGATAAAAATTAATTAATTATATAAATAAATTATTTTATTTGTATTTATTCAACATTTGTGTGATTTCTTTTCGTGTTATTCGTTTAATTCTTGACTTATATTCAAGGTGTAGTGCTTAATTAAAATGGTTTATTGTTTTTAGCACACAGACATAATCGGTGTTCATTAAATCCCAATAAACATAGGTTTTCTTTATTTCAATTATATTATATATTGGATATTCATTATTTTTCAAAATTCAACATTTATGTATCGTATGAGATTGAATCATAGATTATACATTTATTTCAAAATTAACATTCTATCCTATTACTGTTGACAGTTTATTATCGTAGTAAATTTGATGCTTAATTCATTTTAAATTAAAATTGTAAAATAAAAATAGTATGAATTTTAAAGCTGACAATTAAAATTACCCCATTATTCTCATTTTCACTAGTTGCAATGAATCAATGGTAATGGAAAACAATTAGAATTATTTTAATAAAATAACCAACATTTCAACATCTATTTTTGATGAATGTCAGTGAATTTCTGGTACCACCTATGTTATGATAAGAGTAACCCACCGATGGAAAATAAGGGCTGCATTAATTTCCCAGATGACTTTCAGGGACAATTGTGCCACATTTACGTATCACATAACTGAAAAAACGAAAAACATTCACGAGGCAGTCAACACTAGAAGCTTTATCTATTTTGTCATAACCGCCCTTGATTCTCCTCCTTGATAAAAGTAATAGCGGCAATGGATACCACTAGCGGATTCAAACCTTTGACCTCCTGTAATTAGTTGGGTATGTTATTTATTTTCATATTAAATTTGAGTTAAATTTCAGTTTAATTTATATTTGTAAAAAAAATTACAAACATATATTTAACTGTAGGATTTTTGCAACCGAAAATTTCCTTTTTTCTAATATTTGCAATGATTCAATTATAACGATAAATTTAAACATTTCATTTCTCGCTAAGAAATAAACGTATTTCAAATTACAAAAGATAGTTAAAAATTTAATTTACGAATTTGTGTTTCGTCTGATATGTAATCAGAAAAGGATTAAGTAACTTTAATTGATATTTAAAAAATTAAAACTGTAAATACTTTTAAATAATAATATCAAAACAATATTTTTAAAACATATTCCACCCTTCATTAATAACAAGTAGCGTTTGTCCTTGCTCGCTAGTTCCAGCTGGAATTAGAAAAACAGGCCCAATTTTGTTATAAAGCGTTGACTCAATTGTCCTACATTTGTTTAATCGTAAATCATTTGAAGTATGACAGAAAACCGACTCTGGGAAGAACGATTTTTCACTCCCCCTAGTTCACAAATGCGATTGAACATGAATTTGAGTTCCGCTATGCTCCAGTGGACAGGGTTTTTCATGCATTGCTTAGTTCGTTCCGCTCTCTAGCATATATGTGATTTAAAGTATTATTTTTCTTACAATTCAGTGACTAAGTTGAAGTGACTAAGTTCAGTGACTTTTGAAGTTTATAATAACTAGTCTGCAAGAGAAATATTTTTTGTTAATTTTTCATTTAGTTATACAGTGAATAAATTTTTATTTGTCTTCCTTTCCACTTGTTCTTTCTTTGGAAGTAGCACCACATAGTTTGAGAACCTCTGTGGAATGTTTTTTTCCCGATCAATATAAGAAAAATTTTTGAATTTAAATTAAATTTTTTTATATGTCCGCCTTTCAATTTATTACAATAATAATTAAATTATTACAATAATTACAATAATTTAATAAGCAATATATTTTTTATAATATAATATAAATTTTAATTTTAGTGGAAAATATAAAATATTTTAGAAAAATTGCGAAGAAAATTACTGAAAATAAATTAAAAAAAAAATGAAAAACATATATTTTATAAAAGTACTGTATTAATTTCATAGCATTATCTC
Source organism: Caerostris darwini (assembly GCA_021605075.1). Classification (NCBI taxonomy): domain Eukaryota; kingdom Metazoa; phylum Arthropoda; class Arachnida; order Araneae; family Araneidae; genus Caerostris; species Caerostris darwini. The sequence goes on from BPLQ01002694.1 coordinate 327,232, forward strand.
CTAAATATGTATAAGCATGGAATTTATGATTATAGTATGATATGTAGATATATTAGCAACATTTGAAATGTAATGAACACAAATATTGTAGTTATTACATATCAAAAATATGTTTGGTAATTTGCATTAAATGCATTTGCATTTGCATTAATTAAATTAAATGAATAATATAATTGTAATTTCTTAAGCATAACTATATCATAAACTTATAATTAACTTAATTTCTTTAAATTATATCTTTCAGCGACCAAATGAGGTAAATTTATTAAGGAAAAGATATTCATGATTTCTCGATACTTTATGAAGGAAGAAGAAATGTCAGCAATACTTTTTAAGTGAAAATGTTTGTAGAACTGTAGTGTGCTGGTTGGACAATTGGACTTTAACTGGGTGTGATTGGGTTCAGATACTCGATTGGAGGTCGAGATTGGATACTCGAGGTTGGAGAACTCATAGCTTTATTAACACAGGCCACACGCATACAATTAGACACGAACAATATCCAACACATTTAAACATATATAATTATAGATTTATGGAAGGAATACACTTCTAAGCCGGAATCCTGAAACTCAGGTATGCGCAGGATGCGCGAAAAATAATTCCTGTCTGGGTGACAGTGTGTAGGCAAGTACACAAATACGCAAGATGACGTTAAAAATATTTCCTCTCGGGATGAGAGACTATATACTAACAAACAACGCAACCACGCGTTTCTCAACAGAAGCGCGGGATTGCGCTGTACTTCCTTTCGGTTGAGAGTCTCAAGTCCTACTGACTCTTGAACGCCAGAGGGGGCGCTCTTGCCAGTGTGTAAGAGGAAGCACGGTTGCAGAACAAAATAAATTTTTTTTAAATACATATTTAAAATTACTGTAAAGAAACATATCATTCATACAAATAATACAAATTATAACTATTAATACCATTCATACAAAAGGAGAATTTAAATGATCAATGAAATATAAAAATTTCTATTTTTTGAAACTTTTTATTAAATATGCAAAATATTGCACCAATATGTTGGATAATGATGACTATTTTTTATTAAAATCTTAGATTCTTAAAATAGTATTGGAATCTTATATTAATAGCTCGAAATATTCAAAACATTAAAATTAACCTGCAGGAATTGTTAAGCTACTTTTTACACTTGAAGGAAAAATTTTAGAATGTTGATATAGACATTGAGGAATTTGCTTCTAAAAATATCTAACAGCAATAGTATTTTTACATATATAACATGATTAAATCGATCCATCATCTCTGCGAAATCCACACATGGTGGCTGGCAGCTTTGTAAAACGCAAAGACGACCAGCATTTCCAGCTCATAAAAACGGATTGACATTCTTTAAGATTCCAGATTCTTGTTTTGTTATTTTGGATGCCAAATCAAAGAAGAAGAATCAAATCACTTTCTCGAAATATTTTTCACCTTTTTAGTGAAGAAGAATTTTGTATTCTCTTCAGAGTTTCATTTCAATGAAATGAGGAGTGGCATCATTAAGAAATCTTTCATGAAGTTTGTCTTTTTTTTTTCCAATTCCTTGCGAATTTTCCCTTTTCAACTTTTCGTGATCACTTTTTTTTTGTGTGTTCTTACGAACTCCGGAAATTTGCGAACCATTTTTTTGTTTTGTTTCCTCTGCTTTTGATTGAAAAGAATTTGGTTTTGTCATTTGTTTGCCGACTTCCAGAAGGAGAAGTGGAAAAAAAAATAACATAACCTATTTTCTTTCATGTCATTCCTGGATTTTACGAATCCAACATCACTCGCATAATTGAATTTTCATCTGTGAAACGCAATTCCGAGTGGGAAGGCTGACGTGAGACAAATTTGATTTCAAGGAAGTGCGCTGCTTTTTTAAATTAAAAGATAGTCAATTTTAGTATTATTTTACAATTCCCACTCTCCTTACGTTTTCCATTTATTATTAAAGTTCTGGAATTATTATGATTTTTTCCTATAAAAAAACATTTTCCATTTTTGTATTTGAATGTTAGCTTCTTATAATTATATGCTTGGTTTTTTTTAATGTATTGTTTTTAAATTAAGCCCTTTTGCTTTAAGAGTGTTCTTCTAAAATGAAGAATCCAACATTAAAGGCATAGTACTAAATTTGCAAGTATTTCTTTACAGAGAGTATTTCAAATTTTTATTTTTGTAAAGTAAGTTCAGTTATTGGATTTAGTCACGTGGTTTAATTATTAACCATATAAAAGGCTTTTAGGACTTAGGTTTTATCTTTTTATTTGGAAAATGGATTTTTCTGATTCCTATTCTATTGTCTGACTTAGACAATTGACATGAATGATTGTTCATATTATAATAACAGCATACTTATTCTTCGATGGCGGAACTGTCCCATGGTGGGCTAAGGCAGTCTGTCTACTGGCAGATTCCACAATATCTGTTTTTTTACGGGTTAGGTTTATCAGAGGAAAAAAACTCTAAGCAAATTAATAATAGAACACAACTGATTTTCGCATTCAATTTTTCTTTCTATAAGCCATTATTTGTTTAAATCTTTAAAGGATTCTAAACATTAAAAAATATTTTGCTTTAAAAAATCAATTAATTATGTACATATTTAAGAATATAGTAATAAAGGAAAGAAATAGCCGGAGCCTTTTCATTCATCCTCTTAATCCTAAAAATTTAAATTTTAAATGCCAAAACGTCACAACACTAAAACAAGCTTGCTTGCTTATAATCACACAAGGTAATCGTCTCTAAATATATAATATAAAACATTCATTAAGCATTTTTTTTTGTCACAAAGTTAAAAATTTACTCAAAACGGGCATCTAAATCTTCTAGGTTCTATTAGTAGATCCCTGTTTTTGCTGCTTTGCACAATACATATTCTCCAGGGGAAATCCGAAAAATCTTTTATCCGTCTTCCATCCTCGTTAATTTCTTATGTCTAAAAATAAACGGGCTTCATTGTCACTTAATCTTTAACACTTCTTTCATTTCAGAGACGCCGTGGGAATTAAGGCATCAATTCAGATTAACCTTAAAGATCTCTTTTTCTGTAGAGAGCTTTCATTTAGAAAGCGTCAGTTGCCGTAAAGCAGAGAGAATATTTTGGACGAAAGATTTTTGATTTTAATAAATAAAAATATGTATAATTTAGCGAAAATCAATTTTTTTCATGAATATTAGTGCAGAGACATATTTACTCATAAAAGTATTCTGATTTTGCAGGTTAATCTTTTAAAAACTGAGATTTATATCATGTAATATTTGCACACATTTGAAAAGTAGAATTAATAATTAAATATTAATATTCGACCTACTGCTTCAATTTAACTATTAGCTTAATTTGCTATGAAAGAAAATATGTAACTTTTAAATAAAGTTATTCGAAGCAAGTGATTGATACTACCAGTATGAATAAAATAATTAGTTCGCCCGTTAGCTAGCACTGCATTAAAACTCTTTCTTAGATTAAGAACTTCATACATTGCTCACTTATGCTATGGTGGTTAGAAGGGGTGGGGCTGCCATTCGATTTGGTCTTTCAGGAATAACAACCGCATATTTTTGTGGAAATTGGAGAAAAACCTCAAACATGCAATTTAATTTTCCAATGTACTATTTCGAATAAAATTCTGTTCTTTCTCAAATATTACAAAATCTGTTTAATTAGTGAATTAAATTTCCTATAATTTAATTTCAATTCATTGAACAATCTGACACATGGACTGTGTTAAATTTCTAAGCTGAGATTGTGCAACTGATCGGAAAGCTACTATTTTATGTAAGATATACGATAAATATGCAGGCAGGAAAGTGAGAGGGGGTGAAGCACCCAGTTGCCCTTCGGGGGTTCTTTAAAATTGCAGTGGTAAAATGTGGTAGCCGGTTGGGAATCGCCCGGGTGCATCTAAAGCAGCCTCCAGATGAGAGTACAAGAAGAGCTGAGTCGATCTGGTTTTGTGTGTCAGCTTCTGCCCGTGAGTAACAATGAAACATCACCGCTGGCTGTGAGTAACGCGAGAATCCCTTTGATACACTGAAAAAACCAACAATGTACGTGCTGGGCTGAGATGACTCATTCCGAGGGTTTTTTCTGTACTGAGACAAACCCGTTTATAATTGGCTCGTGAGACTGACTAATTCTCGCACTCACATACTCTTTTCACACAGAAAAAAACATGCCATTTCCTACTTCCAGAGACAATGAGTCTGTCTAGTAATCCAGATCATATAAAGAGCCTTACAACAATAGCCATGCCTTCTCGTGGAAGTATTCCGGATATTCTCATATACGATTATTACCGTTAAAAGAGCTACCGTGTTCATAATAAACATAAAGGTAGGTTTCCACCGGTTGCAAAAGTCTCAACATTTAAAACTCCATCTGATCGGATGTATGATTTAAAATTTACTCAGCCTTTTGATTGAATTGCGTTTCATGACGTAGATTTTATTATCTAGTAGAAAATACCATTTCATAAGAAAATAACAACCTGCATGTGTTCATCAATAAGATAAGTGAGACTGACTAGCTCTCGTACTCTCATACTCTTTTCATACAGGAAAAAAACAAAACAACAACAACAACAAAAAAAAAAAAAAAAAAAACATGCCGATTTGCAACAATAAGATAAAAAAAATGTTTGATATAAAATCTTATTTAATAGAAATTTAACACTTTCGATTCCCTTCAAAATATTGGTTTATAAAAATAGTATTTAAAATTAATCGCTGGTGTCATCTAAAAAAATTTGCCTTGGCAAACCCAATTGAAAACTTAATTAGAAAACTTAACTTAAAGTGTCTATCTTCCATAAAAAAAAATATATAAATACCTTTCATAAGTCCATTTCACGCGGTTTTCAATCTTTTCCCCTCAACATTGACTGACCGGCCTTCGTGATGGTAAATTTATCTTTCCCTTCCGCAGAAACCTCCTCCGAATAATTTTCTTTAATTAACGAGGGGAAAAAAATAACACCGTAAAAAGGTGAAAAGGTTCACGAAAAAAATTCACTTGTATTATGTACCTTTCAAGATGCCTGGGTTTCTGATTACTTAACGCAGTCATTCACTTAGAATGATGATAGTAGAAAAGGATATTTTTTTTCTAGTATTTATTTATTTTTACGTCTATTAGAGTACTCTCATTTTTTTCATTAATGGAAATTTCTTTTCTTCCTGCTCAAAAAAGTACGAAAAAAAAAAGCGTAGAAGAGCTTAATGGATGAAAAAAAAAATTACTTAAGATTCTGCATTTTATATCTCGTGAATAGTAAGGACACCTTTATTTTCGGTTTTTCTTTTAAAGCAAAAAATAAAGAAGTGTTATGTATGAATATTTTAATTTCGAAAGTAGATGTATTGTCAGGAGTATTAAATAAAAATTTAAACTTTTCTATTATTGAAGTTTTTTTGTAATACTTTTGACGCAATTTTTTTCGGTACTTTCTTAGGATATATGTATACTACAATAGCATATATAAATATGAAACTATTTTTTTTGGAGGAATTTTTTGCCATGAGTATTTGAAATAAAAATATTACCTATGAAAAAGAAGTTAAGATTTTCAGTTTTTTTTGTTTCGATAATGATAAATAATATTGATTGTTTTTGAATTACTGTTTATTGGTAATTCATAGTATTTTGAATTTCTAATCTTTTTGTGAACTGTTTTTCCTTTAATATTTTAATAAAATGTTTCTAACTAATGTGCTGTTTATTTTACTACGTTGAATCCCTTCAGTCAACTCAAACTGATAATACAAATTTATAATGTTAATACCATTCATATAAAAGGACAATTTAAATAATCAATGAAATATAAAAATTTCAATTTTTTAATTTTGCTATTAAATATGCAAAATATTGCACCGATATGTTGGATAATGATGAATATTTTTTTTAAAATCTTAAATGCTTAAAATAGTATTGAAATCTTATATTAATGGCGCAAAAATATACAAAAAAAATTAAATTGCAGGAATTTTTAAGCTATTTTATACTTGAAGGAAGAATTATAGAATTCTGATAAAGATATTGATAAATTAGCTTCTAAAATATTCACCAACAATAATATTTTTAGATATATGACATGATTAAATCTATCCATCCTCTCTGCGAAATCCACAAGTGATGGGTGGCAGCTTTGTAAAACGCAAAAAGGACCAACATTTCCAGCTCATAAAAACGGATTGACATTCTTTAAGATTCCAGAATCTTGTTTTGTTATTTTGGATGGCAAATCAACGAAGAATAATCAAATCACCTTCTAGAAATATTTTTCACCTTTTTAGTGGAGAAGAAGAATTTAGTATTCTCTTCAGAGTTTCATTTCAATGAAATGGGAAGTCGCATCATTAAGAAGTCTTTCATCAAGTATGTCTTTATTTTCCCAATTCCTTGCGAATTTTCCCTTTTCAACTTTTGGTGCTCACTTTATTTTTGTGGAATAAAGTGGAAACTCCGGAACTCCGGAAATTTGCAAACCATATATTTTTTTTTTTTTTTTTTTTTTCCCCCTCTACTTTTGATTGAAAAGAATTTGGTTTTGTCATTTGTTTCCCGACTTCCAGAAGAAGTGGAAAAAAATAACATAACATATTTTCTTTCATGTCGTTCCTGGATTTTTCGAATCCAACATCACTCGCATAATTGAATTTTCATTTGCGAAACGCAATTCCGAGTGGGAAGACAGAAATCTGACGCGAGACAAATTTGATTTTAAGGAAGTTGCGCTGCTTTTTTAAATTAAAAGACAGTGAATTTCAGTATTATTTTACAGTTTACAATCTCCTTACGCTTTCCACTTATTATTAAAGTTTCGGAATTATTATGAATTTTTTTTGAACAAAAAAAAAATTGTCCTTTCTTTTATTTGAATGCTAACTTCCTTTAAATTTTATGCTTGGTTTTTGTCAATGTATTGTTTTTAAATTAAGCCTTTTATTTTACGAGTATTCTTCTAAAATGAATATTTCAACATTAAAGGCATAGTAATAAATTTGCAAACATTTCTTTTCTAAAAGTATTTATAACTTTTTCCTTTAGTAAACTAAGTTTAGCTTTTTGATTTGCACAGGTGGTTTAATTATTAATCATATAAAAGTCTTTTAAGTATTAGGCCCAGTTTTTATTTATTTGTTTACTTTTATTTTGAAAATTGATTTGTGTAATTCCTATTTTATTGCTTAACTTATACAATTGACATGAATGATTGGTCACATTATAATGACAGTTTTTTTATTCTTCAATGGCGGAATTGTTTTGGCCTTATTTGGGTCTGTGTCATTGTGTCTACTGTCAGATTCCACAACATTTCGTTTTTACTGGGTAGAGTTGTCAGGGTAAAACGATTCTAAATAAAGTAATAATTAAACGAAACTGATTTTCGTGTTCAATTTTTCCTTCTACAAGCCATTATTTGTTTAAATTTTCAAAAGATTGTAAACACTAAAAAATTATTTTACTTTAAGTAATACATTAATTATGTACATATTTAAATATGTAGCTGTAAAAGAAATTGAGAAAGGCTTTTCATTCATCCTCTTAATCATAAAAATTTAAATTTTAAGTCTAAAACGTCACATCACTAAATCACGCTTGCTTATAATCACACAAGGTAAAATGCCTATAAATAAAGAATATGAAACTTTTATTAATCAATTTTTTTTCTTAGAAATCTAAAATTTTACTCAAAACATGCATCTGACTCTTCTAAGTTCAATTGGTAGATTCATGTTTTTTGCTGCTTTGCACAATAAATATTCTCCAGGGAAATCTGATGAATCTTTTATCCGTCTTTCATCCTCGTTAATTTCTAATGTCTAAAAATAAACGGGCTTCATTGTCATTTAATCTTTCATTACAGAGACGCTGTGGGAATTAAGGCATCAATTTAGATTAACCTTAAAGCTCTCTTTTCTGTAAAGAGCTTTCGTTTAGAAAACGTCAATTGCAACAGAGCAGAGAGAATAGCTGGTGGAAAATGTTTGGATTTTCATAAACAAAAATATGTATAATTTGACTGAAATCAATTTTTTTTATGAATGTTAGTTCAGAGACACATTTAATCGAAAAAACTGTTGCGACTTTATAAGATAACCTTTAAAAAACTGAGATTAATAAATATCATGCAATATTTGAACACATTTGAAAAGAAGAATATTTTTTTTGGAAAATATTAATTTCTGTTTATATTAACCGCTTCACGTTATTTATTAGCTTAATTTGCTACAAAAAATAATATTTTCTTTTTAAATAAACTCAACATTCTTTTAAAATTCATTCAACATTCATTCAACATTCTTTTAAATAAACTCAAACACTACACTATACCGCAACAGGGGATGCGAAAAGTAGGTCAAGATAGGGGACGTGCGGTTTCAGAAACCACGCATTGATATAACTTTTTAAAAATAATTTAATTAAAATTTCATCCTGATATTAGACTTGGATGTTCTTTGAACTTTTAACTGTTAAAAAAAATATAAATTTTTACATTTTAAAGTGGGATAAAAGTTTTCCCAGAAATGTTTGCAAGATCCTTAGATTTTTCTATGAAAGATTATATGGTGAAGTAAATTTTATAAAATTAATAATAAAAACAAATCTATTGTGTGCTAATTACTCCCTTTTATTCATTTAATATATGCCATATTTTTCAAAAGAAAAATTCAATATAGCGCAATACAGAAGAATTTTGACAGTACTCGATGTATCAGTATCTGACAGTAACAGTCAGACTTCAGTGTTTACCAGACTTCTTTCTTTTTCCCGATTTTCTGGATTCACTAGGGTAATTCAAAATGGATAACCCGACCTGCCCGAAGGCTTACGGAAACATTGAATGACCTGAAGCAACGGCAGAACCCACTCAGGGCTACCAGGATTCCGCCTTATCCGGCTCCACGGAAAGGGTGATATGTAATAAGTACAACACCCCCACCGCTTATGGCTGCCCGCAACTGGGCTTACTGTTACTCCAGGGCATCAACGTCCACGTTATAGAGCGTGTTCGTGAACACCCGCGGAGACATGTGGATCTCTTGGCCGTCTTAATTGACGTTACCAGGGGGCACCACGGGGAGGTGGATCCACATCGTCCCCTCCCCCTATTATCTGGATTATCAAATAGCTAATTTGAAAGAAAAAAATTTAAATATTTCAGTGACATCACTGTTCGAAAAATGTAGAGGCCGGTTTCATCCGTGGCAAGAAAACGTTTAATATCTTCATGATTGAATTTGAAGATTGATATGTATATGAACAAATCCAAAAGTACTCTCAGTTCATAAATACTAGTATTTCAATTTCACCTTTAATTGGCTAAGAGGTGTTTTTTCTCTTTCTTCCAATCCATAAATTTATCCATTTTCTAATTATGCAAAAAAATTTAACCGGTAAAGAGTCGTTATTACTAATTTTTCGGATTTGAATGATCAATTTGTTCATAAGGTATTAATACTTATTATGTTGTGAGATGTAAGCGTTTCGATTAGCTTCAACGGATGACCATTTGAATCGATTTTTCACATAGTAGTATTTCATAGAATTACTAGTTGCTTTGGATCGTCTGAAGAAGGTTTACAGACAAAATCTTCTTCGTAGTCATCTTCTGTACTAACATCACTTCCAAATTCATTTTGAAACTCTTACAGCTTTTCTGCATGACGAGAATTAGATGTATAAATCAATTTCCTCTATTCTCACTTCAGAACCACGTGTTCTACTGCCGAAAATTGTAATATTGAAAGAGAGGTGAGGTCTCACAGACCACTAGTGAAGTATGCGATGGAATTTCTACCTGATGCACGTTCCAAAACAATGTGATAAATAGGGGTTATGTTCAAGGTCACAAAACAGGAAGCCAGAGGAATAATCTATTCAATTGGGCTACGCATGTAACAGAGATGAGGAGAGGAACAATTTGAGAGGTCGGCGAAACCGCAAGTCCCCTGCTAAGAGTAACAACCTTTTTTAAAACAATTTCTGCACTTCTCATAAACTATGTCAGATACGATGGGTAGAAGGGGTGGAATTGCTATTCGGTTGGTCGTTTAGGAATAACAGCCGCATATTTTCGTGTTAATGAGAGAAAAATAACAAAATCTCAACCATGAAATTTAATTCTTCAAGGAATCGAATTTTATCGATGCTAGACACTAATATTCGCTGTCGCACCAGTATTAAGAATTTTCGCTTCTAAAAGCAGTGACTACAATACACACTGGCAATACGTTTAAAAAACGGGCCTGCTACAGATTACTATTGGAGTTGCTACAGGACCTCGAATTGGACATAAAAACATATCACCGCAGTATTTTTTGTTAAAATATATTTTTTTTAACTACTTAAGCAATTTTAACTTGATTTAACATGTAAAATATGCTTTAAAACTTACAGCTTATAGTTTGTAAAACCAGCAAAACTAAAAAAAGCGGTAATGATCGTCCTAGATATATAACATTGCTTCATATTTGTATCTCTTAGTAGAGAAGAGGAAAACTTTAAGTAGCACATATATATGTATATATATTGAGTACAATAAATATGCAAATGTAAAAAGGAAGCTAATGAATTATTGAAACAATTAATGCAAAAAATTTATTTAGCTAATTAATTATCAATTGGTTCTATTAGTCAGTTATTATTTTCACGTATGAAAATATTTTTATTTAGTTTCAACTTCAATTAAATACAGATGGCAATTATAATTAAAGAAAAAATAAATAAATATTTCCTTCAACTCTGCTGATGAGACTTAAGAACTCCAGTACTTATTCCATAATGAATGTAGAAATCCATCCGACTTAAGAAGAAGAAGAAAAGTTCCTTACACCCTTCTTGATTAGAAGGTCGCCATGAATAAAACATGGCCGGTTACATTTCTTGGCCAGAACTGTTAGCAAGAAGAAAATATAATGATGCTGCTCACACCGCTAAGTTAGATTCAAATGCTTCCACATGCATCTCGGTGGGAAGGTTTACAGTGGAATTATTTTCGGATAACTTTTGCTCTCCTGTAATGGTAGTCACAAACTTCAAAGCAGAAATAGTTTTATTCTTTTAGTTTTCCAAAAATAATTCTTCTGGGTTGAATTTTTAGTTTTCCAAAAATAATTCTTCTGGGTTGAATTTTTTTAAACTATAGAATTAAAAAGGTAGCAAACTGTTTTAGTTATTGATATTTACTGATTTAATTTATAAATTAATAAATTTTATAATTAATTAATTATTAAAATTCTAATTAAAACTGAATAAACGACATTAAAATTTAATTAAAAATGAATTTTTTTTTTTTTTTTTTTTTTTTTGATAAGCTTTCATTTAAAGATGCCTTCCAAATATTTAATTGTATATTTAATTGTTAATAATAGAGTTAAAAGTTTAAAAAAATAAAATGAAATATACATATAATTGAATTATTTATCATGCTCATTTAAAGCTGTGCCTTTTTATGATAAACACATAAAAGAAACTTATTTCTATTAAAATTCTATTCTTTCTGAAATTGCACAAAATACGTTCAATAAGTTCACTAAATATCGTATAAATTTAATTTTAACTTATTGAGCAATCTGTTACATAGGTTGTGTTGAATTTCTAAACTGAGATTCTGGAGCTGATTCGAAAGCTTCAATGTTTATATAAGAAATATGATAAACTTGCAGGCCGGAATATCCATCCTTCTGGCTGGGGAAGAAAGTGAGTGTGCTGAAAACAAACAATTGCCCTTCAAAATCGTTGTGAAAAAGTGTGTTTATAGGCTGGAAATCGCCTGGATGCATGTAAAGCAGCGTCCAGACGAGAATGCAAGATAAACTAGTCGATCTCGTTCTGAGTGTCACTGTCTACCCGCGAGAAACAATGAAATGTCCTCTCTGGCTGTGAGTGACAGCAGGTCATAAATGGCGTCCGCGAGTATCCCTTTGATGTGCGAGAAAAACCGTCTATGATAGAGGAGGGGCCGAGAGAGATAACTCACTCCGAGGGTTAATTCCGTTTCGAGACATGCTAGTTCTCGTACTCTCGTCTTAACACAGTTTAAAATAACCGAGAATGCTCCATGTATCTGATGTTATCGCGCTAATTGACTTTCGATCCAAACATCTGACTTTCGTTTCAGGCATTGTGTTGTGTGGGCATTTTAATTATTTAGTATATTATATAACGTCTTTCTTTGATTTACTACAATTTTTTAATAAAAACCCAAAATTGAAATACTTATATATTTGCCCCACTTATTTGGCTATTTTTATTTCTGATTGAGAAGCTTGCTTAAATTTTAATGTTTGGTTATATAATTGAATATTTGTTAATTAATTAAATATTTCTGGCTGGAATTTATTTATCTATACTGAAATTTTGAATTGAATCTAAAAATTTGTAGATGGTACTTACAACAATAATCAAGTCAAGTACTTACAACAAAAATCAAGTATGGTGAAAGTATTCTGAGTTTTCTCCAGTATGATTCGTAAATGTGGACCAGTAACCTTACCAGGAAGGTGCGTCCTGCCATCGTCATCCGTCAGTATACTCTTTGTAATGTACATAAAGATAGATTTCCATCTGATACAAAAATCTCAACATGTCAACACGTAGAACGTCAGACAATCGGATGTATGATTTAAGATATACTCAGGTGTTTGATTGGGTAGTGTCTTACGACGTCAGATTTTAGTATCTAGTGAACAATTCCATTTCATGCTGAAAATAAACCGATGTGCAGCAATATGATAAAAAAATGCTTGATGGAATCTTCTTTAATATAAATTTAATATATATCCTTCGAAATATTAGTTTGCAAAAATAGTATTTAAAATGAATCGCTGGTATCATATAAAAGTATTGCTTCGAAAAACCAAACTAAAAACTTAATTAGGAAACAAAGGTCATGCCTTCTGATGGAAGTATTCAGAGTTTTCTCCCACATAATTAGTAAATGAGGATCAGTTACCTCTAAAAGTACTCCCGGAAAATGACGTGATCCCAATGTCATTCGTAATATACATAAAAGTAGATTTCCACCGATACAAAATCTCAATAAATGGAACGACACCCAATCGGATGTATGATATGAGATATTCTCAGGTTTTTAATTGAATGGAGCCATGCGACGTAAAATTTTAGTATATGTTAGAAAATTCCATTTCATGAGAAAATAACAGCCTGCCAATGTTCATGAATAAGATAATGTTTGACATAAAATCTTATTTAATACAAATTTAACACTTTGTATTCCCTTCAAAATATTGGCTTATAAAAATAGTATTTAAAATGAATCGCTGGTATCACATAAAAAAAATTGCCTCGAAAAACCAAATTGAAAATTTAATTAGAAAACTTAACCTAAAATCTTCCATAAAAAAATATATGTATAAATGCCTTTCAAAAGTCAAATTCACGCGGTTTTAAATCTTTTCCCTCAACATTGACTGACCGGCCCTTGTGATGGTAAATTTATCTTTCCCATCCGCAGAAACCTCCTCCGAATAATTTTCTTTAATTATCGAGAGAAAAAAAAAGAATACCGTGAAAAGGTGAAAAGGTTCACGAAAAAAATTCACTCCTACTCCCTTTCAAGATGCCAGGGTTTCTAATTACTTAACACACTCATTCACTTAGAATGATGATAGTAGAAAAGCATATTTTTTTTCTGTTATTTATTTATTTTTAAGTCTATTAGAGTACTCTCGTTTTTTTCATTAATGGAATTTTTTTTTTCTTCCTGCTCAAAAAAGTACGAAAAAAAAGCGTAGAAGAGCTTAATGGTTGAAAAAAAATTACTTAAGATTCTGCATTTAATATCTCGTAAATAGTAAGGATATCTTTATTTTCGCCTTTTCTTTTAAAACAGAAATAAAGAAGTGCTCTGTCTGCATATTTTAATTTCAAAAGTAGATGTAGTGACTGGATGTAGTGTTAAATAAAAATTTAAATTTTTTTTTTATTGAGGTTTTTTTTATAATGCTTTTGGCGCATTTTTTTTCGATACCTTCTTAGGAACATATATACCACAATAGCATGTATAGATATGAAATTATTTTTTGGAGGAATGCCTTCTTTTTCTATAGAAATATTTTAATAAATAAGCATAAATATTACATAAATTTTTTTGTCATTAGTATTTGAAATATAAGTATTACCTATGAAAAAGGAATTCAAGATTTTTAGTTGTTTTTTTTGTTTCGATATTGATAAATAATATTCATTGTGTTTGGAATATTGATTCTTGGTAATTCATACTATTTTGCAACTTTTAATTCTTTTGGGAAGTGTTTTATTTAATATTTTAATAAAATGTTTTTAACTAATGTGCATTATAATATTTCAATTGCTTGTATATTTATATAATGTAGAATATTTGTTAATAATATAGCAAAATAACAAAGGTTTACAGATATATTAACTATGAGGATTACAGTATTATGTCAATAATGATGTAATACATGCAATATATAAATATATGAATTATATTTAAATGAGAAAATTGGCAAAAAAGTAATCCTAAACCCAATAGGCGAAATATTTTGATGAGCATGCGTTTTAATTATCTTTAATTTTAAAATTATAATTGAATACAGTCTGATTAGTTAGAAATTATGGATATAAATTTTAAAACATTTAAGTAAAAAACATAGATCTTTATCATTATCTGATTGCTAATAAATTAAATATTTAATAATAAATAATTAAATTAAATATTTCATACAGAGGATTAAAAATGAAAAATTTTTTTTATCTATCATGATCTTCTGAAGAAAAGAGTTTAAATTCAAGCAACAATTTGGTGTTAATTAATGTTATTTGGTGTTAATTAATGTTACAGATATGAAAAATATAGATAAAAAACAAGACAAGATGAATATAGACAACAAATAAGAAAAATATTGTCAACAAAAATTTTAATCGAAGAATTAACAACCTTAACATCTCGGATTAAAATGTTTGTACATATCATAATACATATCTGAAAATGCATAACATGTTCATATAATAAACTTTGCAGTTTTGTATACGTCTAAATGGGATTTTCAGACTGGGACTAATAACGAAGATTTAGAATTTCAATTATTAATAGATTCAGCTCTGCATAAATTTTGTATTACAGAGATTAAACCGCAATGTGACTAATTTTTTTTTTTCTGTATTTAAGCAAGTATTTTGTAATTCTCCTTATTCCTAAAATATTTCCGGTACAAACATTTTTAAAGTTTCACATTACTTATGGTTTACTTTATTCTGTAATAATTTACAAATGGTCATTAAAAGGAATAAAATATATATATTTCATATCTTCGTAAATACTAAAAGGATTTCTTTTATTTTATTTTGATATTCGCAAAATCGGTTCCGCAGTATTTAGCTCTTCTTTCTACAATAACTTACAGATGGCCATCAAAGAAACCCACTACACAAAAGAAAAATATTTAGTGAAGTATCAATCTCTGGATGAGCTATCTTAATGTATGAGAAGAATCTGTGGAATAAAGTATCTGTGCTGAGATAAAGTCATTTACGAAAAGAATATCTTAGCATAAATCAAGAATTTCTATCTGATGATTAACATCGAAATTTTACGTCATAATCGCGACGTTTTAGAAGAAGAATTAAAATTGCGTGCATTTTATAATTTGAGTGATGTGCTTTGAATTTTGAAATTGATTAATCAAAAACATATCATTTTAAATTTTAATGATTAATTTCGATGTTTTAAATAAAATGTATGCTCTTATTGTGTCTAATCCGCTGTGCCGAATGGACATCCCATGGGTAATCTAATCATGGATGGAGGAAAAGAGGGGGAAGCTTCCGTTGTGATGGACCACCCATAGGTCGAAGTCTGACTTGGCTCCTCGTCGATGAAGCAGGAGGGCAGTAGTTTCCAGGAGGACGTTTAGGGAGAATTACCCCTCATTTGAGTATCGTATGAGAAAATATCCGGTAAACTCCCACCAAGTAGTCCGACTCATGAGGCAAAAGATTGAATATAACAATTGCTATCGAGTCCATCCGTTTTTATTGAAACAGCGTTAAAAAAAACCCACCAGCAGATTAAACATCAGCCTAAATTCTCACCAGAGAAATCGTGTTTTATATAAAATAAAAGTAGTATAGAATAAGTAGTTAAAAATAACTTGGCTATTCTATTGTTAAATGTAAAAAGTAAAGGATTGTGTTAATAGTAGAATATTGTTAAATTTATATTTATTCACAAACACACAGAAAAAGAATAATCTTTTATTTTTCAAACTAACTTTATTTAAAAAGTAAAAATTCTTTCAAAAATATAGAGTAGACTTTTCTTCATTATCGTCGCATATAACCATTTTTAAAAAAAGTGTTAATGATGATACAATTACTTCTTTTTGTATATTTTAAAGTGTAAAAAATTCTCTAACTAAACCTTTAAATAAAAAAAAAGATAATATTTAAAATAACAAACACAAATAAGTAATTGAAGGATGCATGTTTTAAGAACACAACTATAAAATTAACATATTATTATAGATATCCAACCATAAACTTTTTAACTAATACACCAAATTACTTTCAAAGTCAAATATTTAATTTTTCATATCGCAGTGATAAATAATATAATTTTTTCAAACAGTTTTAAAACAGAAAATTTTTCTTCATACTTACTAATACATTTCTTACTATCTACTTACTTACATTATTTTACTTTTAATTTTGTGATACTTAACGAAGTATTATTATTGTTGCCATGTTTTTTTAAATTAAAATTTATTATTACATATAAGTAATTTAAAAATTAATTTTTCCTTTATTATGGAATTTGCTTCCAGTTATTTACTAATAGGAAAGGTTTCACTAATATTTTATTGATAATTGAATTAGTAAAAGAAAATCTCCCCGCTACTACAATAATTATTTATTACTTAATTGAGAATATATAATATTGATTTTGACAAAAAAAAATATTTTATTATCTAGTTTGGAGATCATTATTTTAATATTTGATGATATTTGTGTTTTAGATTTTAATTAACTTAGTTATTGATTAAAATATTAACATACTATAAATTTTTTATACATAAAATTATATTTAGTTATTAATTAAATTATAAACAAGAAATTTATTATTGGAAATTTTGTTAAAGCAAAAAGTATAATGTGTAAAAAATTTAAAACCCGATTTCTTAAATTAAATTATTTTAATTAGATGGCAGAATTAATAATTACATAAAAAGGTTCTCAACTACGTTTATTAGAATGATGATGAATAACTAATTTTTTTTAAATATTGTTTGTTGGTTTTTTCAAAAGAAAATAATTTTTTCGAATGTGATAAAGTATTTTTATTCCAACTTTTTGTTTATTGAAAACATCTAATTAATTTTATGGTCATAATACTATTTTTAGTTATTAGAATATCTTTTAATAGTTAGAATAGTTTTATTAATTAGAATATCTTAAACAATTAGTGACCTCCTGCTTTGGTTTAGAATTATTTTTCCATTCGTTGCATTATTTTATTTCTACTGATAATTTTGTTTCTGGAAAGCTTTTAGGTAACCTACCACGTATTTCTCATGGTAACTTACAATGTATTTCATGTATATTCATTTGCATATTAATTAAGGTATTCTGTATAATAATGTCTATTCATTTGCATATTATTCATTTGCTAATAAGGCAATGGCCAGCGACGTTATCTTATAGATTATTGGGTATTTCCAATTTTAAGACTCTCACTTTCTAATGGTGGCATGAAAAACCATTGGAGGAAGTAGACCCAAAAGGTTATCATAGAAGAGTGGAACCAAACCAACCTCGATATTTAAAAAAAACCAGTGGATCTGAAGATTAACAGTAGACTTCGAAGAGATATTCAGATACAGTCAGAATTGGAAAGATGCATGTTTGCCAGAGAAACTACACTATCTGGAAGAAAGTGACGGGACACCCCTCGAAAAGTAGAAAAGTCGACAATACAGCTGACACATGCGCAATAATAGGTATCACGTGTCAGCCATATCCTATAAATACTTTGTGGAGTCGACTAGAGTTGTTTTTTGTCAAGATGCCGCCACGGGAAGAGTTGTCTGAGTTCGAGAAAGGTGTGTTGGTTGGATTGCATCTTGCCAAGGTGTCAATTAGGGAGATATCCCGTCTCCGTAACTGCTCAAAATCAACTGTAGCACTTGTTGTGTGTCGCTACAAGACTGAGGGACACTGTCAGAACAAACCCCGAAGTGGACGACCTACAGTTCTCACCAGCAGGGACCGGCGGGTGCTCGGCAGGGAGATTCGAAGTAACCGTCAAACATCCATGGATAACATCGCTAATGAGTTTAGACAAGCCACAGGTGTGGCCGTTTCGACCAAGACTCTTCGTATCGAGACCCATAAGTTAGGTTACACTGGACGTTCGGCGGCCCATAAGCCTTTGATTAAGAAAACCAACAAGAAAGCGCTCCTTCGATAGGCCAAAGACCACCGTACTTCGACTCTGGATGACTGGAAACGCGTCCTTTGGAGTGACGAGTCACGATTTACCCTTTTCCGTTCCTATGGACGTGTTTGGGTATGGCGTTTACCAGGAGAACGCCTTTTGCCCGAGTGTGTCGTCTCAACTGTAAAGTTTGGTGGAGGAGGATTGATGGTATGGGCCTGTTTCTCCTGGTATGGGGCTGGCCCACTGGTGAAGGTTGATAATGCGATGAATGCCGATAGATACTGTGATATTCTCGACAATCCTGTCCTTCCTACCTTGTGGGCAACGTACGGTATGGATGATTGCTGGTATCAAGACGACAACGCAACATGTCATGTTGCAAGGACTCTTGATTGGTATGTGAACAACAACGTTAAACGCATGGAGTGGCCGGCGCAGAGCCCTGATCTTAATCCAATTGAACATCTCTGGCACGAATTGGACCGTCGGTTGAGGGCCTGCACCCCACTCCCCAAACGCAAGCCTGAACTATGGAACTTCCTGTTAAACATTTGGAAGGAAATTCCTCTTGCCACTATGGCTAATTTAGTGGAAAACATGCCCAGAAGGGTTGCAGCTGTGATCGCAGCCAAAGGAGGCCCTACCACCTATTAATTTTAATAAATATGGGTTTATTTTGTTATAGTGTCGTGTCCCGTCACTTTCTTCCACATAGTGTATTAAAAACAGAGAATTTTTTTAAAACTTTATATTATATTAATAAAATAATTTTTTTATCACATATTTATGTATACCAGTGAACACTACATTAAGGGCACACAGAATATCACAGTAAACATTTCTTTAAAAAATCAATATTAACATTAAAAGTTTTTTTTTTTTTCAATTTTAATCAAATATGTTCAAGTAAATGTTTTTATAAATAATTTTTAAAAATTATATCATAAAAGGAATAGTTATTTGCACATTTACTTATATGGGCACTTAATAATATTATTTACTGATTTAGATTAAAATATTCTAGTAAATTTATTTTTCATAGTACTTTCATCTGTATACTTTATTGCAACTTTTAAGCTTTTTAATTGACGTATTACATTATTCTTGAAAGTAGGATTTGGAATAGAAATAAAAATATCTCTAAATGGAGGGAAAGAGCGAATCCTTCAAACCATCTGCTATTAGACGCATCACTGATGTTGTTGTTACCTCCAAGAGAAGATTTCTTTTTCCTTCTTGACACTCTCATCAACTCTTTAAATCCCAGGATTCTCTCTCTTTTTTACTTTCGATCTCGACTTTTGGATACCTTTACTCTATTTTTTTTTCTCCACCTTACAATCCACCAACAGTCTCTTCAAATAGTTCCTTTTAAAACCATCAACTAGAAAGGAATTAAATTAAACTATGTTTTGCTTAATGTGTGATGTCCTCTTTTTTATTTTAACAATCGCCTGATTTTTTCCGTGAAAGTACGTTAAACACGGGTTTTTTTGAAAAATTATAATGGCAACCAGAAATGTCACTGCACATTTATCTCTTGTAATGAGCAGCGAGTAACATTAGAATGGGAAGTTAAAATGGTTTACTTTTTTTATCACAATCTGGTTAATTTACTTAATGTAATGTTGAGTGTTCTTAATTAAACATAATTAGTTGGAATTACAAAACTCAGATTTACAAGATATATAGGATTTTCAAAATTAAAAAATCAATGAATCTCATTAAGCTTATGTCACATTGTTGAATTAAAAACAATTTGGTAATTTTATTCCAAACATTAGCATTTTAATTAATTTATTTAACCATTCTTTTGAAATTTGTTATTTTGTTAGCTATTATAAGGAAATCAATATGTATAAAACTAAATATTTGTTTGTGAATGTATATTTCCTTAAACTTAAGAACTATAACACTTAGAAGTTAATTTTTTTTTAGATTTTAGAGCTGTTTCAATTGTTTCATAGCCATAAACCATAAAAAAATACTTATTCCTTTTTTAATCTTAAATGAGAATTGTAATTTATCATTTCTTTTAAGAAAACTTTCCAAGAAGAGTCTGCTTTTGTCAGCATGCTTTTAATACAGCAAAATATAATAAAGAAATAATTTGGATTATAAATATTATTGTGTTCAATAAATAAGACCAATTCTCAATTTAAAATTCCCGGGGTAATTTCAATTTTTTTTTCTTCTTTAGGTTATTGGCACTGTCCGTGAAATCTGTGTGAAATTTGTCATCTAAATAGTCAAAATATTCATATTCATTAAAAAAAACATATTTTTACACAAATTCTATTCTAAATGCTACAAATTAACATTCATTAAAATTGCTTTATATATCAATTATAATATGATGATTTCAAGACGTTTTTAAGGAAATTTAGTAAGTTATAAATAATTCATAAAAATTTTAAAGTTGTAAACCAACATTGAAAATCAACGAATTTTTAAAAAAAATATTTTATGATTTTATTTAAGAAAAAAAACTGCATTTTAATTTTTCTGAAACTTTATAATTAAAATTTTTTTTGTGTATTCTTCAAACTAATATCATCACACATTTCTTTAACAAATAAACTTCTTATCTCAATACAAAAAATAAAAATTAAAGATGTGTTTATATGAAAGAAACTAGAAATAGAAACAACAAAATGTAAGATTAAAAGAAACCACGAAAACAATGAACATTTTCAAATTGCTCAGTGAAGTATAAAAATAATAAAGCTGCATAAATTAATACTCAAGACAAGTCGAGTTTTGCGGTTTGAAGTGTCTCGTTAAATTCCTAATTAGATTACCCCCAAGGATAAAACAGATCATTCCCCTTGGATGATCCCTCCTAATTAATTATGTTGATTCTAAGAGGGTGTTCTTCATTAACAACTGTGTTATTGATTCAAAAACATCTCCGCTAACAGCCATTTCAAACTAAATCACATGAATAATTCATTGGGAAATATACAAAAAAATCTTTTTATCCATGTATTATTTACATAAGATTTCCACGCATATTCATTTGGAATATAGGATATAAAAAAAATTCCAATTTTCCTGAACTGAAAATGAAAATGAAATAACATATTAACTAAACATTAAACATAAAATTTTTGTCAAAAATTAATTAATTATATAAATAAATTATTTTATTTGTATTTATTCATCATTTGTGTGATTTCTTTCCGTGTTATTCGTTTAATTCTTGACTTACATTCAACGTGTAGTGCTTAATTAAAATGATTTATTATTCTTATCAAACAGACATGACAAGTGTTCATTAAATCACATTAAGCACATATTGTCTTTATTTCAATTAAGTTGCATATTGAATATTAATTATTTTTCAAAATTCAGCATTTATGTATCGTATGAGATTGATTCAGAGATTATGCATTTATTTCAATCTTAGTAAAGGAATATTCTACCGTATCACTGTTGACAGTTTATTATCATAGTAAATTTGATGTTTAATTCATTTTAATTTATAATTGTAAAATAAGAATGGTACTAATTTTAAAGCTGAAAATTAAAATTAACCCATTACCCTCATTTTCACTAGTTCCAATAAATCAATTGTAATGATAAACTATTAGAGAAATTTCATTATTTTAATAAAATAATCAAACACTTCAAAATATATTTTTATTGAATATCAGTAGGTTTGGTGCACCACTTACGTTATGATATGAATAACCCACCGATGGTAAATTTGGGCCGGCATTCATTTCCAAGATGATTTTCAGGGACAAGTATGCCACATTTACGTATTATGTAATAGAAAAAGCGAAAAACTTTCAAGAGGCAGTCTGATTATCAACACTTGGTTCTTTACCTATGTTGTCATATTCGCTATTGAGTCTCCTCCTTTGTGAAAGCAATGACAGGAACGGAACCACCATTCAAACCTTTGAACTCCATCAAGTTAGTTGGATATGCTATCTATTTTTATAGTAGATTTGGAATTAATTCGTTTAATTTATATTCGTAAAAAATTGTAGGATTTTTTTTTATTAGAAAAGTTACATTTTCTTAATATTTGCAATGAATCAATTATAATGATTAAAAAAAAATATAAATATTTAATTGCTCGTTAAAAAAAAATAAACAAACTTTTATTACCAGAGATATTAGAAATTTAATTTAAGAATTTTTTTTTTCATCTGATGTGCAGTCAGAAAATGGTTAAGTAACTTTAACTGATATTAAAAAATTGAAACTTTTAAACAATAAGCACAAAACAATACGTTTACAACCTAATCCGTCCTTTATTAATAACGGCGAGCATTTGTCCTTCTCCGCTAGTTGCAGCTGGAATTAGAAAAACGTATGATTTTGTAACACATCGTTGACCCAATTGTCCTTTATTTGTTTCATCGTGAATCATTTGAAGCATGACAGAAAACCGACTCTGGCCAGAACGATATTTCACTCCCCCTAGTTCATAAATGCGATTGAACATGAATTTGAGTTCCGCCTACACTGGATTGAACAGGGTTTTTCATGCGTCGCTTAGTTCTTCCTCTCTCTAACGTAAATGTGATTTAAAGCAGCAATTGTCTTACAGTCCAATGACTAATTATTAATAATTTTTAAGTTTATAGTAATTAGTCTGCAAGATAGTTATTTTTTGTTAATTTTTCATTTATTTATTTAGTGAATAAATTTTTATCAGTCCTCCTTTCCACTTGTTCTTTCTTTAGGAGTGGCACCATATAGTTTGAGAACCACTGTCGCATGTTTTTTTAACAATATCAGAAAAGTTTTAAATTTAGATTTAAATTTCTTAATTTTTCAAAAAATGTTTGTCTGCCTTTCAATTTAATACTCGATAATGTATAATCTAAGTGTTATTTTGTTTGGAAAATGTTAAATATTTTTGAAAAATTGCCAACAAAATTACCTGATATCATTTAAATTAAGAAACGGATATAATGTAAATATATATAATATTAATTTCATAGTGCTCTCTCCTTAGTATACAAAAGCATTGGAATTTATGGTTATAGTATAATCTGCAGATATATAAGTAATATGTGAAATGTAATTAACATAAATCTTGTAGTTATTACATCGTATAATAAAGTTTTTGTTGAGTTACGACATTAATTAAATTTGATAAATGATATGATGTGATGTTTTCTTCACTATAAGTATATCATAAACTTAGTTACAATTTCTTTGAATTATATCTTGCATCGAATAAATTTATTAAGGAAAAGATATTTATAGTTTCTTGATTGCTCATGGAGAATAAAAGAAAGCCACCAATAATTTCAAATAAAATTTTTTGTATAACTGAAATAACACTTTATTTCAAAATTTATTTAAACTTTAAAAAAAAGATTAATACAAATAGTAACATTTATGCTATTAAAATCATTCATACAAATAGGAAATTTAAATGCACAATGAAATATCAAAATTCAAGTAGAAATTTTTCATATTTCCCTTAAATAATCAAACTATTGAATTAATATGATGGAAAATGATAAATAATTTTGATAAAAACCTTTACAATAATAAAAAAATCTTAAATTAATAGTACAAAAATATACAAAACATTATAAGACATCGACCCGTAGAAATTTTTAAGATACATTTTTTTTATATTTGAAAGAAGAATTATAGAATGTTGATTTAGGTATTGTGGAATTTGCTTTTAAAAATGTCCACAAAAATAATATTTATATATACATATGATATTAAATCTATCCATCACTTCTGCGAAATCCACAAATGATAGGTGTCAGCTTTATAAAACGCAAAACTGTCCAGCATTTCCAGCTCATAAAAACGGATTGACATTCTTTAAAATTCCAGAATTTCATTTTGTTATTTTTGATGTCAAATGAAAGAAGAATAATCAAATCACTTTCTTGAAATATTCGTCACCTTTTCAGTGGAGAAAAAGAATTTAGTATTCTCTTCAGAGTTTCATTCCAATGAAATGGGGAGTGGCATCATTAAGAATTCTTTCATCAAGTTTGTCTTTTTTTTTCCCCAATTCCTTGCGAATTTTCCCCTTTCAACTTTTCGTGCTCACTTTTTTGTGTTCTTGCGACCTCCGGAAATTTACGAACCATTTTTTTGCTTTGTTTCCTCTACTTTTGATTGAAAAGAATTTGTTTTTTTCATTTGTTTGCCGACTTCCAGAAGAAGGAGGTGAAATAAAATAACATAACATATTTTCTTTCACGTAGTTCCTGGATTTTACGAATCCGACATCACTCGCATAATTGAATTTTCATCTGTGAAACGCAATTCCGAGTGGGAAGGCAGAAATCTGACGCGAGACAAATTTGATTTGATGGAAGTTGCGCTGCTTTTTTAAATTAAAAGACGGTAAGTTTTAGTATTATTTTTCACTTTTCACTTTCCTTGCTATTTCCATTTATTATTAAAGTTCTGGAATTATTATGATTTTTTTTGTATAAAAAAACATTGGCCTTTCTTGTATTTCATTGTTAACTTCTTTTAATGTTGTGCTTGGTTTTTTTTAAGAATTGTTTTTAAATTAAGCCCTTTTATTTTAAGAGCATTCTTCCAAAATGAATATTTCAACATTAGAAATGTAGTGCTAAATTCACAAACATATCTTTACTAAGT
Source organism: Caerostris darwini (assembly GCA_021605075.1). Lineage (NCBI taxonomy): Eukaryota > Metazoa > Arthropoda > Arachnida > Araneae > Araneidae > Caerostris > Caerostris darwini. Next base: position 352,254 of record BPLQ01002694.1, read on the forward strand.
GTATTTATCAATTTTTCTTTTTGTATAAAAAGAAAAAATGGTAAATACACTTAGTAATGAAATGTATTTATGAATGGAATCAAATAATTTGGGATCTTTTGTTTTGTTCTTTTTGTAAACTAAGTTTAGTTTTTTGATTTTGTTGCGGAGTTTAATTAATAAACATATAAATGCTGGCATAATTAGGCTTAATTTTTGTTTTTCTAAATTACTTTGTCTGATTTCTATTTTGGCGTCTGATGGCCGAAGAACTAGCTCTCTGGCGCTCGGTTCCACGGATATTCGTAGTTGTTCAGAATCCATTTTAAACCATAAGTCGATGTCTAATATGACTATGAATAACAGCATACTTCTTCTTTAATGACGCAAATGCGCCATGGTGGCCCAAAGCCGTCTGCCTACTGGCAGATTCCGAAAGAAGAGATGTTTTCTTTTTACGGGATAGGGGTGTCAGCCCTTCTCTCAACACTCAGTCATATTAGACCAGGACTTTTGGTTTTAGACCAGGACTTATTGTTTTTTTTTTACTCCAAACTACAACAAACATCATTGGAACCGCTGGGACTCGAAACCAAAACCTGTGGAACCGAGCTCCAGTCACTCGGCCATAAGGTCCCTAATAACAGTCTAAAAACAGTAATATTTAGATTCAAAGTGTCAATTTAAGTTTTAAAAATCTTATTATGTGTTTTTATGCATGGAATCAAATAATTTGGCATTTATTATGTATATTCTCTTTGTTATAATATTATTTTCTGAAAGGCGAGGCTAAAAATCATTATTAAGATAGCAAATAAAAGGTTTTGCTATGTATTTTTAAGTAAAATAATTAGTCCATTTTATTAAACATTATCTGAACAACAGTTTTATTCATAAGATATTAAAAAGGGAACAAACAAGATAAATAACAAAGTAATTATAAGACGCAACTGTTTTTTACTATTCACTTTCTCTTTTTCTAAGCTATTAATTCATTAAATTTTTCAAAGTTTTCTAAACACTAAAAAATTATTTTATTTTAAGCAATCAATTAATTATGCACATATTTTAAAATATAGCTGCAAAAGAAAGAACTTGCGAGAGCCTTTTCATTCATCCTCTTAATCCTAAAAATTTAAATTTTAAATGCTAAAACGTCGCAACAATAAATCAAGCTTGCTTGGTTATAATCACACAAGGTAAACGTCTATAAATAAATGATATAAACTTTCATTAAACATTTTTTTTGTCCCAAAGTTAAAAATTTACTCAAAACATGCATCTAAATCTTCTAGGTTCAATTATTAGATCCTTGTTTTTGCTGCTTTGCACAATAAATATTCTCCATTGAAATCCGAAGAATCTTTATCCGTCTTTCATCCTCGTTAATTTCTTATGTCTAAAAATAAACGGGCTTCATTGTCACTTAATTTTTAACACTTCTTTCATTTCAGAGACGCCGTGGAAATTAAGCCATCAATTTAGATTAACCTTAAAGCTCTCTTTTCTGTAAAGAGCTTTCGTTTAGGAAACGCCAGTTGCCACAAAGTAGAGCAAATATTTTGGCAGAAAACGCTTTGATTTTAATAAACAAAAATATGCATAATTTGAGTGAAATCATTTTTTTTATGAATATTAGTGCAGAGACATATTAAGTCGCAAAGTTATTGTGACTTTGTAGGATAATCTTTTAAAAATTGAGTTTAATAAATATCATACAATATTTGCACACATTTGAGAAGAAGAAATTTTTTTTTGAAAATATTGATTTCTGTTTATATCAAGTGCTTCAAGTTATTTATTAGCTTAATTTGCTGTGGTAAAATATATATATTTTTTAAATTTAAGTTCTTCAAAGCTGGTGATTGCTGCATACACTACCAGCATGAATAAAATAATTATTTTGCACGTTAGCTTGCACTGCATTACCATGTAACAGGTGAAAAAGTATGGCATGGAATCGCGCATCGTTATAAATCGTGATTGCTGCATACACTACCAGTGTTAAAACCGACATAGAAATGATGCCGTTAGTCTACGTATACTCGTAGGACGGCCAAATAAATTAACATTAATATAAAAACAATTAAAATAAATACGAAAATTAATACTGAAACAAACAACTAATTTACCTTTACTTTTAATGAATACTAATATATACAATTACAATCAAATTTAGGATTTTTACATTGGCCCTTAAAACAGAATAAATAAAAAATGTTTATAAAGAAGCAATCATAACATTACGCATACCTCAAATGAAATATTCCCATGAGTGGGTAGGCAGTGATTTACCAGTAGCCTCAAAACCTTTTAGCAAAAAGAATGCTCACCGGAAATTCAAAGATGGACATAGATATAAATTATAAATTATCCATGTAGCCATTCTCGCAGCAAAAAATTGTGTACCAGGCTCACGCACTGTCGCAGATCATTCGCTCTACTTTCAACGGGTCTTCCTTTCTGCCCGCAAAAGCTCCAGAAAAGGGGTCCCACCTAACCGACCGGTTCTTTTGGACCTGACCGTGTGACCGGGAGGGGTTATCTACCATTCCTGGATTCATACAAAAAAATAAAGGAAATACCCCTTACCCACACACAACAGGATAATTACCAGTTAAAACAACCAGTATGAAAAAATCGTTAGTTTGCGCGTTAGAGGGCACTACATTAACAGTCTTTTTGTCTAAAGTTCTTAGATCAAGAACTTTGTGCATCGCTCACTTATGCCATGGTGGGTAGAAAAGGTAGGGTTGCCATTCGATTCGGTCTTTTAGGAATAACAACCGCATATTTTCGGGGAAATGGGAGAAAAATTGCAATTCCTCAACCATGCGATTTAATTTTTCAGTGAATGAAATGCTATTGTTGCAGACTCTAATATTTGCTGGTACATCACTATTGAGTCCTTTCTTTTCTATAAGCGGTGACTACAATACACATAACAAATACGTGCAAAATAAACGCCTACTATATTGCTACGCAGGTTGCTACAGGATCTCGAATTGGACATAAAAATATATCGCCGCAGTTTTTTTTGTTAAGCTATTAAAATAATATTCTTTGTAATAATTTCTGTTATTTTAATTGCTTACATTATTTTAACTTGATTTAACATGTAAAATATTTTTTTTTCATGCACCGTTTAAAGTTTTTGTATTGTGTCTACTCTTCAGTGTCCTGCACTGCGGGACAGATATCCTATGAGTAATCTACTCAGGGATGGAGGATAATGGGTAATATTCTGTTGTGTAATTGTGTGCACGTACGTAGATGTGTAACGTGTCTACGTGTCACTCGACGAGGAGGGCAATGGACATCCGGGGATGCTTTTAGGGAAACTTCCCAGCATTTTAATATCGTATGGGAGAAAACCCGGAAAACCCACAAGGCAATTTGACTAACGAGACAAGATATTGAACACCACGTACACCATTGGGCTTCCTCGTTTATTGAAACAGTATCTACAGCAATGCCTCCAGCCTCCTACAATGTCAACAACAATGCCTTCAATCTTACCCCTAATGCTCACCAGCGGCGAGCATTGCCGCTGAGCGACGAGTCGGGTTGGATTTGATGTAATTTCTAGATATTAATAACAAATTTGAACTGGAATGAGGGCGGTGAATCAATATGAAAATGTGAATCACTGTGATTCATAATTACAAAACAAATGTTCTCTCAGAAAAATCCTAATATTATGCATCATCCTAATTTGCTTTCTTAAGTCAAGAGATGCCAAGATTTTTAAGACAAAATATCACATTCATATAGCTTATCATTCATGTGAGGTCCTCAAAAACTTATATTTAAAACTTAAATAGTTTAAATCTTGGAATTTACATCAAGAATTGCACTTTAAAAATATAAAATCAAAAATATCTTTTAAGTATTTCTGAGAACAAGTAGCAAGACGGGAAAAAAAGAAATTTATACTTTTCTGCCTTACTTTTAAATCAAAAACAATTGTTGCTAGTGAGCCACGAGTCGGGCCTTAAAGTTTTAAAAACATGTAACACTAAAAAAATCCTTTCCAGTGGGAAATGATCATCCTACAAATCTAACATTACTTTATACATGTATCTCTTTCTAGAAAAAAATGAAAATTCAAGTAGCATATATATATGTATACGTATTGGGTATTATAAATATGCAAATGGAAAAGGAAACTAATGAACAAATGAAACAATTACTTCTAAAACTTTATCTAGCTAATTAATTATTACTGGGTGTTATTAGTCAATTATTATTTTCATGTATGAAAATATTTTTATTTAGTTTCAACTTCAATTAAATACAGATGGCAATCATAATTAAAGAAAAAAAAGGAATCAACATTTCCTCCAACTCTGTTGATGAGCTTTAAGAACCCCAAAACTTATTCCATAATAAATGAAGGAATCCGTCCGACTTAAGAAGAAGAAGAAGAAAACTTCCTTGCACCCTCTTTGATTAAAAGACCACCATGAATAAAACATGGCCGGTTACATTTCTCGGCCAGAACTGTTAGCGAGAAGAAAATATAATGATGCTGCTTACACAGCTAAGATAGATTCCAATGCTTCCATGTGTATCTCGGTGGGAAGGTTTGCAGCGGAATAATTTTCGGCTAACTTTTGCTCTCCTGTAATGGTAGTCACAAACTTCAATGCAAAAATAGTTTTATTCTTTTAGTTTGCCTAAAATAATTCTTCTTGGTTGAATTTTTATAAGAAATTTGCAAGCGAAAAGTTAAGTCTGTTCTATTACAAGAATACTTATATTTATGAAAAGTTTCTTATGTAGCAAAATAATGCGTGTCGAATTAATAAGGTAGCATAACTGTTTTAGTTATTATACATATTTGCATGCTTTTCTGAGTCTATGTTATTTCCCTGTTTTTCTAATGATGGTTTCTGATATTTAAATATACAGTTTAATGTGAATTAAATTGACTTTAGATTTGAATATTTGTTGAGTGGGTCTATTGGAAATTTAATAAAACGAAGACATGAATGATATTTACTGATTTAATTTTTTAACTAATAAACTTTAAAATTAATTAATTATTAAAATTAAAATTTAAAGTTAATATTTTTTTTTTTTTTTTTTTTTTTTTTTTTTTTTTTTTTTTTTTTTTTTAAAAGCTTCCATTTAAAGATGCTTTCAAAATATTTTCTTGTATATTTAATTGTTAATCATAAAATTAAAAGTTAAAAAAATAAAATGAAATATTTATATAATTGAATTATTTATCATGCTCATTTATATGTGTGCATATTTATAATAAATACTTAATAGAGACTTACTTCTATTAAAATTCTATTCTTATTCAATATTTATATAAGAAATATGATAAGCATGCATTCCGGAATATCCATTCTTCTGGCTGGAAAAGAAAGTAAGTGTGCGGTGAACAAACATCTGCCCTTCAAAATTGGTGTTTATAGGCTGGAAATCGCCTGGATGCATATAACACAGCGTCCAGACGAGAGTGCAAGATAAGCTAGTCGATCTCGTTCTGAGTATCACTGTCTGCACGCGAGAAACAATTAAATGTCCTTTCTGGCTGTGAGTTACAGCAGGTCATAAATGGCGTCCGCGAAAATCCCTTTGATATGCGAGAAAAACCGTCTATGATAGAGGACGAGCCGAGAGAGAGATGAATCACTCCGAGGGTTCTGTCCCCACCTGATAAATCGGTTTATAATTGCGTGGCGAGGCATGCTGGTTGTCGTACTCTCGTCTTCACTCGGTTTAAAATAACCGAGAATGGTTTATGTATCTGATGTTGTCACGCTAATTGACCTTTGGACAAATTGGCTGGAAATTGCCCGGGTGCATCTGGAGCAGCGTCCAGACGAGAGTGCAAAAAAGCTAGTTGACTTCGTTCTGAATGTCATTGTCTGCTTGTGAGAAACAATGAAATGTCCTCTCTTTCTGTGGTTGACAGCAGGTCATAAATGCTGTCCGTGGTACCGTCCGTCCCCATCCGTTGCTGATCGTTTCTTTGATGTGCTAGAAAAAGAAGACGAGATAGCTGCAAGGCCGAGAGAGAGAGAGAGATAGAGAGATGAGTCACTCCGAGGGTTTTGTCCACATTGGACAAACCGATTTACAATTGCATCGCGAGACATAGTGGCTCTCGTACTCTCGTCTTGACGTAGTTTAAAATAACCGAGAATGCTCCATGCATATGATATTATCGCGCTAATTGACCTTAGATCAAAACATCTGACTCTCGTTTCAGGCATTGTGTTGTGTGGGCGTTTTAATTATTTAGTAATTTTTTATTATTATTAAGTAGCGTCTTTCTTTGTGTTAGTACCATTTATAAATAAAAACTCAAAATTCCCATACTTATACATTTGTCCCACTTACTTGGCTATTTTTATTTCTGGTTGAAAAACCTACTTACATTTTAATATTTGATTATATATTTGTTAATTAATTAAATATTTCTGGGTGGAATTTATTTATCTACACTGAAATTTTGAATTGAATCTAAAAATTTGTAGATAGTATTTACGACAATATTCAAGCCACCTGGTGGAAGTATTTTGGGTTTTCTCCAGTATGATTCGTAAATGTGGAGCAGTTACCTTACCAGAAAGGTGCGTTCTGCCATCGTGATCCGTCAGTATACTGTACGTAATATACATAAAGATAGATTTCCATCTGATACAAAAATCTCAACACGCCAACACATAGAACGCCAGACATGCGGATGTATGATCTAAGATATTCTCAGGTTTTTAAATGAATGGAGCCTTACGGCGTAAGATTTTAGTATCCATTTCATGAGAAAATAAAAACCTGCCGATGTTCACCAATAAGACAAAAAAAAAAAAAAATTTTTGATATAATAATCGTATTTAATATAAATTTAACACTTTATATTCCCTTCAAAACATTTTTTTTAAAAATAGTATTTAAAATGAAATGGCTGGTATCATCTAAAAAACTTCCCTCGAAAAATATATTGAAAACTTAATTAGAAAACTTAACTTATAACGTCTATCTTACATAAAAAAATATATACCTTTCAAAAGTCAATTTCACGCGGTTTTAAATCTTTCCCCACAACGTTGACTGACCGGCAATTGTGACGGTAAATTTATCTTTCCCATCCACATAAACCTCCTCTGAATAATTTTCTTTAATTAACGAGGGAAAAAAGGAATACCGTCAGAAGGTGAAAAAGGTTCACGAAAAAAATTCACTCGTATTACGTACCTTTCAAGATGCCTAGGTTTCTAATTACTTAACGCAGTCATTCACTTAGAATGATGATAGTAGAAAAGGATATTTTTTTTCTATTATTTATTTATTTTTACGTCTATTAGAGTACTCTCGTTTTTTTCATTAATTGAAATTTTTTTTTCTCATGCTCAAAAAAGTATGGCAAAAAAAAGTGTAGAAGAGCTTAACGGATGGAAAAAAAATTTACTTAAGATTCCGCATTTAATATCTCGTGAATAGTAAGGACATCTTTATTTTCGCTTTTTCTTTTTAAAACAAAAATAAAGAAGTGCTACGTCTGCTTATTTTAATTTGAAAGTAGATGTATTGACTAGAGTGTTAAATAAAAATGTAAACTATTTTTTTTGAAGTTTTTTTATAATGCTTTCGATGCATTTTTTTTTTCGATACCTGCTTAGGATATATGTATAGTACAATAGCATATATAAATATGAAATTATTTTTTTGAAGAATACCTTATTTTTCTATAAAAATATTTAAATAAATAAGCCTACAAACTGCATACATTTTTTCAGCATTAGTATTTGAAATAAAAATATTACCTGTGAAAAAGAAGTTATGATTTTCAGTTTCTTTATTTCGATATTGATGAATAATATCGATTGCGTTTGAATTATTAATTCTTGGTAATTCATACTATTTTTCAATTTTTTATCTTTTTTGAGGTGTTTTTCATTTAATATGTAATTACAATATTTATAACTTATGTGTTATTTATTTTACTATTAATATTGTTACTACTGTTATTATTTTACTATTAAATAAATTCATATTTGTATGAATTTTCTTTATTCTCCTAAATTGCTTATCTATTTATAAAATATAATTATTAATATTATAATATAATTATAATATAATTACAAAGGTTTGCAGTTATATTTACTACGAGGATTACATTATGCCACTAAGGATGTAATACATTTAATGTATAAATATATGGATTATATTTAAATGAGAAAGCAGACAAAAAGTAATATTCAAAATATTTTGATAAGCATGCATTTTAATTATCTTTCATTTTAAAATTAGTAATGATTACAGTCTGATTAGTTAGAAATTGTAGATATAAATTTTAAAAACTTTAATGATACAGATCTATATTTTTGTTCAACTGATTGCTATTAAATTAAATATTTAATAATAAATAATTAAATTAAATATTTCATCCAAATATTTCATATTTCATAAAAACGATTAACATTGAATATATTTTTTTTTATCTGCCATGATCTTCTGAACAAAAGAGTTCAAATTCAAGCAACAACTTGGAATGAATTTATTAGTATGTGATTATGTTTGAAAAACGATATTTGGTGTTTACTAATTATTGTTGCTTCTCAATTCTTTTCATTCTTTAATTTCAATTAATATTAATTTCTGGTAATCTAATGCTCTGAATACTTTAATTTTGAGTAACAAAAAATGCTATTTAAGTATTGCTGTTATAATATAAATTAAAGAATATCTGAAAATTATTGTGGTTTTTCTAATTATGAAAATGTGTTGAAAGTGATGCAAAAAATATTATTTCTGCCAAGGATGTGGTGTCGTAGAAATAATTTTTAATCAGAGGTATTTGAAATAAAAAAACTTCAGTCATACTGTAGTGGAAAATTTTATTGGAAAATAAAGTAGTCCATTTTTTAGTAGATAATTTAGAACGTTTCGTTTGAATGATAATTGCTGATATTAAAAATTGGTTTACTCAAAGATTTTTACTTAGTAGTTTTAGCGCTCAGCAAAATTTATAAATTTTGTTATTCATTAAAATGTTTTAAATATATGTCAATTTTTCTCGCAATTTCGCCAACCTCTTTACTATATATATATATATCGATTTGGGGATATTATTAAATACATTCGTGAAAACTATTATTAATTTTATACCTTTTTATTATTTAATTTAGATATAAGCTAAGAATTTTTTGTAAGAACTTATGACGATATGAATTAGTTTTTTAATTATTTTCCTGAATATTATTACGAATTCATTTTTCTTTATTTGTTAAATCAATTAAAATTTGTAAAATAAAAATTTTTCAGAACCTTTTTTATAAAACCTGATACTAGAAAAATATTTTTCATAGGAATATTATACGAATAGCGAATTTTTTGAAATAAATATATATTACAAATCAATTTACATAAAAAATGTTAAACAACTCTTTTTCTTTATATTGCATTAGACTATTTTTTTATGTTCTGTTAACAATTATAATTTCTGAAAGACGATATATGAAAATTTTACTGCAAGATTTTACTTCAAAGAATTTTTACTACTTGGTTTTAGGTTATAGAACAATTTATAAATTATTTTCTTTAAAATATTTTGAATATCTGTCGGTTTTTCTCGAAATTTCACCAATATCTTTACTATGTATATCACTATGAGGATATTATTAAATATATTCGTAAAACCTATTATTAATTTCATACCTTTTTATTAGCTAATTTAGATATAAGCTAAGAATTTTTGTAAAATTTTATGAAGGCATGAATTAGTTTATTATTTTTTTTCTCAAATTTCATGTAAATTTCTTTTTTATTTTTTAAATCTATTAAGATTTACAAAACTAAATTTCTTCTGAAGGCAGTTTTAAAAAAACCTAATACTTAAAAACATTTTTATAGGAATGCATTATATAAAGAGTGAATTCATTGAAATAAATATATTTTACAAAGTGATTTACATAAGAAGATGATAAACTAACAACTAATTTCTTTACACTGTATTAGTTTATATTCTTTATATTGCGTTAGCAATCATAATTTTCTGAAAGAACATTGTGTAAAAAATTTTACTGCGATGACATTTTTTGCTCAAAATACTTTAGGGAAGCAAACTCTTGAAGAATTCAAGAATTCTTGATACAAAGCAAACATGGGTAATTGAAATAATAATATAATTTTGAAGTATTACTGATTCTAATTTTAAATCTTTTATTCATTCATTGGAAATTAAAATTGTTAGTTTCACTGCAAACATTCAAACTTTGAAATGATGCAAATTCTTCTAAACATATTTACTTAGTACTTAAATTTTCTTACTGACTTTAAAAGTTTCAGAGAGATAAAACTGTTTTAAATAGTCAAATATTAAAAAAAACATTCAAAATATTATTTATAAAGTAATAAATTACATATTTATTTACTTAAATATAATGCTTTTTTGTAGTATATTCATGAAATTTTATTACATTATAATCAATTTAATATACATCAAATATGAAGAAAACATTAGTGTGATAACATATCATGTGTTAAAACTTATATTACAGAATATTCCAAAAATTCTTATATTTCTTTCTTCTTTTTCTATTGACATCCAATAGTAATATTTTTTTGTATAATAATATGTCAAATTCTAAATGAAGAATTTTATTATTAGTAAACGTACGGAATTTTTTTACTATACAAAAAATTTCAATGTTATAAAAAAGAACATAAATTTTTGATAAATAAATAAATATGAAAAATAATAAATGAATAAATAAATAAATTTTTGATGAACATATTTCTTAATAGCAAATATAACAGGAAAAAAACCTACGTTGATAAGGATCTAGTATTCAGGCTGGTAACAAATTCATCAAGAACTTGATTCTTTTAGTCTACAATAAATTATATTATTATTATTTTGTTGTCCATTATATTACTTTGGGCTGTTTTTATAACTTTTAATGTTAAACTATTAATGGCAGCTCTACATTAGATTATACCTCCTGTATTAGTTTAGTATAGTTTTCCATTCGATGTATTATTTTATTTGTAGAGATAATTGTGTTTCTAGAAAGCTTCTAGTGGTAACTTACCATGTATTTGGGGAGTATTCATTTTTACTAATAAGGCATAATAATTAAAGAACGAGGCTTAGAAATAAAGTCAGAATTAAGACTATTCAATTTAAATGCATGTCCACCAACGTCTCTCTTATAGATTATTGTGTATTTAAACTTTTAAAACTCTCACTTTCTAATGGTGGAATCCAAAACCATTGAATGAAGTAGAACCGGAACATTGTAGTAGAAGAGTGGAACCAAATCAACCCAGATATTTTTAAAATCAGTGCAACTAAAAATATCCATTACACTTCGAAGCGATATTCTGATAACTACAGTCACAATCACCAACGAGTGTTCTAGTATCTAATGGAAATATGTGCAAAGAATTTTGCTAGTGGAAATGAACCTTCGATTTCTTGCAGATTTAGTAAATATGCCGAGAAATAGCCAACAGTAATATGATTATGAATTGGAAAGTTGTATGATTGCCAGAGTATTAATAACAGAGAATTTTTAAAACTTTCCATAATATTAATAACAGAGCATTTTTTAAAACTTTACATCATATTAATAACAGAGCATTTTTTAAAACTTAACGTCATATTAATAAAATTATTTTTTGTCACATATTTATACATACTAGTTAAGTTCAAACACATTATGCCAGTAAACATTTCTTTTAAAAACAAATATTAACAATAAATGTTTTTATTTTTAATTTTTATTCTAGTAAATTTAATTTGTTTTAATTTAATTTAGTTTATAAATAATTTTTAAAGTTATATCATAAAAGGAAAAGTTAATTCCACGTTTACTTATGAGAGATCTTGCTAATATTATTTACTAATGTAAATTAAAATATTCTATTAATTTTTTTTTTTTGCGGAATTTTAATCTGTATATTTTATAGCAACATTTAAGCTTTCTTTTGGCATGATAAATTATTCTTGAAAGTAGGAATTGGAACAGAAATAAAAAGTGTCTCTAAGTGGATGGAAAGAGCGAATCCTTCAAACCATCTGATTTTAGACGCATCACTGATGTTGATACCATTGAGATAAGTTTTTTTTCGTTTTTGACACTCTCATCAACTCTTTAAATCACAGGACTTTCAGTCTTTTTTACTTTCGATCTCGACTTTTGGATACCTTTCCTCTATTTTTTTGTCCACTTTACAATCCACCAATAGCGTCTTCGAATAGTTCCGTTTAAACCCTCAAATAGAAAGGAATTAAATTAAACAATGTTTTGCTTAATGTGTGATGTCCACTTTTTATTTTAAAAATCCTCCGATCTTTCACGTAAAAGTACGTTAAAAGGGTTTTTTTTGAAAAGTAGTAATGGGCCACCAGAAATGTCACGGCACATTTATCTCCTGTAATGAGCAGCGAGTAACATCAGAATGGGAGGTTAAAATAGTATAATTTTTTTTATCACAATCTGGTTAATTTACTTAATGTAATGTTGAGTGTTTTTAATTAAACATAATTAGTAGGAATTACAAAACTTAGATTTACAATTTGCATAGAATTTTCAAAATTTAAAAAAAAGTGATGGACTTCATTAAGATTGTTGAGTTAAAAATAATATGTTAATTTTATTCCAAAAATTAACATTTATGACTTTGTTTATTTTTTTGAATATTATAAAGAAATCAATATATATATAACGAGATATTTGTTTGCGAATGTCTATTTCTTAAAACTTAAGATGTATAACACATAGAAGTTAATTTAGTTAAATAGTTTGGTTTAAAGCCATCAAGCACAAAGCAGTTAAATTAAACCATATTTTGCTTAATGTGTGATGTCGTCTTTTTATTTTAAAAATCGTCTGATCTTTCACGTAAAAAAGTACGTTATACGGGGTTGTTTTTAGAAAAATTGTAATGGCCACCAGAAATGTCTTATAATGAGCAGCGAGTAATGTCAGAATGGGAGGTTAAAATGGTTTAATTTTTTTTATCACAATCTGGTTATTTTACTTAATGTAAAGTAAAGTGTTCTTAATTAAACATAATTAATTGGAATTACAAAACTAAGATTTAAAATTTACATACGATTTTCAAAATTAAAAAAAAAAAAAAAAAAATTTTAATCTCAAGGCACAATGTAGTTAAAAAAAGTTTATTTGAGTTAAACGCAATATAGTTTATTCCAAAAATAGCATTCTAATTAAACTATTTAACTATTCTTTTGAAATTTGTTATTTTCTTGGATAAGGAAATCAATATATGTAAAACTGGAGATTTGTTTGTGAATGTCTGTTTCTTAAAACATAAGAACTATAACATTTAGAGGTTAATTTTTGTTTTAGATTTTAACGTTCCTAAACTGCTTCATAGCCATAAACCATAACAAATTATTCTAATTTTTTTATCTTAAAAATAATTTTAATTTATCATTTCTTTTAGGAAAACTGCTTCGTCTGCATGCTTTTAGTACATCAAAATTTAATAAAGAAACAATTTGGATGATAAATATATTGAGATTCTTGATGTGAATAATATAAAAAATTATAAAAGGTCCTATTCTTTTTTGTTAGGATTTATTATTTATTTGGGGCATTATCAAAAATTACTATAAATTCAAACTAGTTTTTTTTTAAGTTAAAACTAAAAATTTTAAAAGAAAATGAAAATTACATTATAAAAAAATCATCTGTTTCATTTGTGTACATTAGGTAAATTTTTGCATATATTTGATTAAAAGATATTAAAAATGTTTTTTTTTTTTAAATATTTTTGAATATAAAATGTAACCAATTTTAATGCTTGCAATCCTCTTTTTCTTTGTTTATTTCAAGTAAAGTTCTATTAAAATTCATATTTTGCAAACATTTTCTCAGCATTTATATTTCTCATAATTTCTTTCTTCTCAAATCTTAATACTATATATAATTACATTCTTCGAATACAATAAGGATGACAATGCTTTAGTAATTTTCATCTTAATCCATTCATAAATTTCGATTCCTGTTTTTAATTTAGAAATTCAGATTCATTCGTTTACTATGTAAACGAATAAGTATTTTCTGTAACTTTAGTTGTAAACTTTTAACTCGGTATTTTTTTACCTTCTGAGTAGAAAAAAATAAGAAATACTCATTATTTTTAATTAAAAAAACTACATTTCTGTATTTCGACGCGTGTTTCATGATCAGAATCCACTGTTATTAATGATCGCCACTCTGTGCTGCCACCAAAATAATAATGTGCTGGCGTAATTGAATAAAAACATTTTAATTACCTGAATATTTTATTTTACTGAGTTGGATTTGAAACCTGATATCGTCTGGTGTTTTTAATCAAATTGTTGTAAAAAATTAAAGCAGAAATTTTTGTTTTTTTCGACTATATTATTTTTTAATTAACGTTAAAAAAATACGATTATGTTATTAGAAAGTACTAATAGTTTTAAGATGAAATAATTTTTAGATAAAAATGATGCTTTATTTTAAATAAAGATATTATTTTTTTTTAAATTTATAGTTAATGTAGGTTATTTAAAATATCATTCTTTTAATTCTGCACCAGTGTTTTTTAAAAATTTACGAAAACAAAAACGCAAAAAATAATTAAATAAAATCTTTATTTTCCGTAACCGAACAACATCAGGTCAAACCTCCTAGTTATATAGCTATAATATATTGTCTTAAAATTATATAATATTAAAATGTAATAATTCAGTATATAAGTATAATTAGAAAAAAGTTGAATAAAACTACATGGAAATAAAAATAAAATAAAAATCGTCTTTTAATTCAATTCTAATGTTTGTTTTAATAATAAAAAATCAATTAATCAAATTCATTTGATAATTCATATTTTTTAAAGTTCTGGTTTAAAAAAGTATATAAAGCTTCTGCAAATTTTAAACGTTTTAACGACATTTTAAACAGCATTCTTGGAAAAAATGGCGAAAAGTGTATTTTCTTAAGGAAAAAAATGGCGGAAATTATTTTTTTTATTACAGGAAAGTAAAGAAATATTATTTTATTTTGATTCTTTTGCAAATAATTTTTTAAATTATATATTTCAAATTAAATTTTTTTTATTTGGTAGCTGAGTAGATTTATTATGAATTAAATTTTACTTTTTTTTTCTTTCGATATATGATACCGAAGTAAGTATTCAATTTCAACAGTTCACTTTCTGCAAATGAATAAATCATTGAATTTCGGTGATTGATTTCTTTAATTTTCTTTCTTTATAAAAAAACTTCGCCTTTTAGCTATGTTTTTATTTCTCTAAAAGGTTATTTTTTACTAAATCGAATTCCCTAAGATATCACTTGCAAATGAAAGATCATATGGCAAAAGATTTCAAGTAAATGGAGAATTAATTTTTCATTTACAGTGCACGAGGAAGTCAGTTTTTGAATTCGATAGTGTATTTCACTTAGCTATAGATTGGATAGAGAGTACATTTTATAAATTAAAAAAGTTGTAAAGCATTTAAATAAAACATAATTTTTCTTATACTAAATTAATACTAATACTGAATAGAATATAAAAAGGAATTAATTATTTAAGTAATTGTATTATGCTAGCACTGTAATTGTTACTTGTAAACATTACATTTTGGATAACAATTCAAAATTGTAAGAATTTTCTATGTTAATAATAAATATATATATATATATATATATAATATATAATTTTATATATTAATAATAATATATATATATATATATATATATATATTATGAGTGGGAAAGTATAAATTGGGTTCAACCGTAAAATAATCCATACACCAACAAATAATATAATTCAATGTTCTCAATCATTTTTCTCTATTTTACGTTTTTATGAAACCTTTTATTTATATATCGCTCTCTCACCATCTCTCATAACTCAACATCACCCATCCCTTAATAAAAACAAGTTTTTTTTCGTTTGGTATTAATATTCTTAGGTCAACTGACAAATTATTCAAATGAGTCAAATTGATGACACTCAAAAGCATTAGTTTTTTATTTTACAATTTATTCCATTTTTTAATAGAGGGCTCTATGTATATAAAAACAGCATTATAATAACTTTTATTCTCATAAACTTATCATGAAAGTTCACAACAATTATTAAAATTGAAAGTCAAATTTTGGAAAATTTCAATACGATCGCAAAATTGTTTCGTGTGCTAAATTTTTTAAAGTGTGTTATGTGGTTCTAATTATGTGTTATGTCTTCCGCAGTTACAAAAGTTACGTTTAAAAAAAGTTATTTGCTTTTGCGTGCCTTCAAATAATTGGGGCCATCAATTCATGAATTACCGCTGTAAATGAGAAAATATAATAATATATGTTTATCATTTTCAAAAAACATCTATCTTCAAAATAATGCAATATGTATGTCTGATATTTAAATCTCGTAAAACTCAATCAAACATAACCAAACAGAAACTTTTTCAAACAGAAACAAACATCAAACAGAAGCTGATATCATGGCTCACAAAAGAAATTGCCACAGAAAAGAAGAAAAAAAACTGCAATATGAAAGATTTAAAGCAAAATCTGTAAGAAAATGTTTTTATAAAATTTCAGCAAAATTTTAAATAAATATGAAAGTATAGAAAATAATGAAATAAATTAATTACATTAAATCATCAATTTCATTCTGTATTATAAATGATAAACATGTGATGCTATCACAAGTTATAACAAATATAACAATAAAAAAAAAGTTATGTGTAAAGTTAAATATTTATTTTTTGAATAATCTGCACGAGAAATTTTCAGAAATAACATCGCACCTTTGTTAAAATGTATATGTATTAAGGAACTTAAGATAATATGAGAAATATTGTTTTTCTTTAATGAAAATATTTAACCATAATAACTCCTTAACAGTAATATAAATTGAATTAATAATTATTTAATTTATTTTTTAATATAAATGTTAAAAAAATATTTTTTTCAAAAACTTCTATTCTAAATGCTACAACTTAGCATTCGTTGAAATTATTCTACACATGCTTGATATATCATAGATAATATGATAATTACAGGACGTTTTTAAGGAAATTCCATAACTTATAAATAATTCATAAACATTTTAAAACTGTAAACAAACATTGAAAAGCGACGAATTTTTTAAAACAAATTTTATAATTTTATTTAAGAAAAAAACTGCATTTTTTTTTCTAAAACTTTAAACTTAAAATTAAAAAAGAATATTACGTAAAAAGATCAAGCGAATGAATGCTACTTAAAAACCAAATAGAGATATGACTTTTTCATGTATTCTTCAAACTAATATCATCACACATTTCTTTAACAAATAATCTTCTTTATCTCAATACAAAAAAAAAATTAAAAGATGTTATGTTTATATGAAAGAAACCAGAAACAGAAATATAAAAGTTAAGATTAAAAGAAACGCGAAAACAATGCTAATTTTCAAATTGCTCAGTGAAGTATAAAAATAATAAAGCTGCATAAATCAATACTCAAGACAAGTCGAGTTTTGTGGTTTGAAGTGTCTCGTTAAATTCCTAATTAGATTATTCGTATACCCCCAAGGATAAAACAGATCATTCCCCTTGGATGACTTCTCCTAATTAATTATGTTGATTCTAAGATGGTGATCTTCATTAACAACTTTGTTATTGACTCAAAAACATCTCCGCTAACAAGCATTTCAAACTAAAACACATGAATAATTCATTGCAAAATATACAAAAAATCTTTTCATCCATGTATTATTTATATAAGATTTCCACACATATTCATTTCATATCAAAAAAAAAATATTCCAGTTGTCCTGAACTGGAAATAAGATAGTATATTATCAGAACACAATATAAAATCACCCCCGCAAAGCTCTACGATCACTAGATCGGGACATATGGTTTAAAATTGATTCCGAACCCTTACAAACATCCATGGCATCGCCGGGACTCGAACCCGAAACATGTGGTACCGTGCGCGAAAGCGCTAGCCACTCGGCCATTCAAATCGCACTCAATGAAATATAAAAATTTCAATTTTGAAATTGATTTCAATTTTTCAAATTGATATTTTTTAAAGTTTCTATTAAATATGCAAAATGTAGCACCAATATGTTGAATAATGATGAATAGTTTTTATAAAAATCTAGGATACCTAATATAGTATAGAAATATCAATAGCGCAAAAATATACAAATCATTAAAATTAACCCGCAGGAATTTTTTGAGCTACTTATTATAATTGAAGGAAAAATTACAGAATGTTGATACTGATATATATAGAATTGATGAATTCGCTTCTAAAATTATAGGAAAATAGGATTCTAAGCATTAAAAATTATTTTATTTTGAGTTATCAATTAATTATTAACATATATAAAATTATAGAGGTGACAGAAAAAATAGCGCGAGCCTTTTCATTCATCCTCTTAATCCTGCAAATTTAAATTTTAAATGCTGAAACGTCACAACACTGAAACAAGCTTGCTTGCTTATAATCAATCACACAAGGTAAAAGTCTATAAATAAACAATATAAAACTTTCATTAAGCATTTTTTTGTTACAGAGATAAAAATTTACTCAAAACAGGCATCTATTTCTTCTAGATTCAATTAGTAGATCCTTGTTTTTACTGCTTTGCACACTAAATATTCTCCTGGGAAATCCGAAGAGTCTTTTATCAGTCTTTCATTGCCGTTAATTTCTTATGTCTAAAAATAAACGGGCTTCATTGTCACTTAATCTTTAACACTTCTTTCATTTCAGAGACGCTCTGGGAATTAAGGCATCCATTCAGATTAACCTTGAAGCTCTCTTTTCTGTAAAGAGCTTTCGCTTAGGAAGCGCCAGTTGAAACAAAGCAGAGAGACTATTTTGGCGGAAAAATGTTTCACTGTAATAAACAAAAATATGTATAATTTCTCAGAAATATTTTTTGGGGGTAATTTGATAGCACGGGCATAGTTAGTCACAAAGTTATTGTGACTTTATAGGATATTTTTTTAAAAACTGAGATTAATAAATATCATGTAATATTCGTACACATTTGAATATTTTTTTCGAAAAAAATTAATTTATATCAAGTGCTTCAAGTTATTTATTAGCTTAATTTGCTGTGGTAAAAAATATTTTCTTTTTAAATAAAGTTCTTCTAAGCAGGTGATAACTGCATACACTACCACTATGAATAAAATCATTAGTTTGCTCGTTAGCTAGCCCTACATTAACACTCTTTCTTAGACCAAGAACTTAGTGCATTGCTCACTTATGCCATAGTGCGTGGAAGGAGTTGGGTTGCCATTCAATTTTGTATTTTAGGAATAACAACCACATATTTTCGGGGAAATTGGAGAAAAATTGCAAATCCTCAACCAAGCAATTTAATTTTTCAAAGTATGGAATGCTATTGATGATAGACGCTAATATTTGCTGGCACATCAGTATTGAGTCCTTTTTCTTCTAGAAGCAGTGACTGCAATTCACACCACATATAGGTGCAAAATAAACGCTTACTATAGTACAATGGGAGTTGCTACAGGATCTCGAATTCGACATAAGAATATATTCTTAATAATAATAAATTTTGTTATTTTAATTGACTAATTTATTTTAACTTGATTTAACATGTAAGATACTTTTTAAAATGCACTGTTTAAAGTTTTTGTATTGTGTCTAATCCTCAGTGTCCTGCACTGTGGGACTGATATCCTATGAGTAATCTACTCACAGATGGAGGGTAAGGGGTAGCTCCTGTTGTGTGATCGTGTACACGTAAATAGAAGTGTGACGTGTCTACGTGTCGCTCGAGAAGGAGGGCAATGAGCATCCGGGAGGGCCTTTAGGGGAACTACCCGAAATTTGAATATTGTATCTTGATATAATAATCGTATTTAATATAAATTTAGCACTTTATATTCCCTTCAAAACATTTTTTTTTAAAATAGTATTTAAAATGAAATGGCTGGTATCATCTAAAAAAACTTCCCTCGAAAAAATATATTGAAAACTTAATTAGAAAACTTAACTTATAACGTCTATCTTACATAAAAAAATATATACCTTTCAAAAGTCAATTTCACGCTGTTTTAAATCTTTCCCCTCAACATTGACTGACTGGCCCTTGTGATGGTAAATTTATCCTTCCTATCCGCAGAAACCTCCTCTGAATAATTTTCTTTAATTAACGAGGGGGAAAAAATAACACCGTAAAAAGTGAAAAGGTTCACGAAAAAAATTCACTCGTATTATGTACCTTTCAAGATGCCTAGGTTTCTAATTACTTAACGCAGTCATTCACTTAGAATGACGATAGTAGAAAAGGATATTTTTTTTCTATTATTTATTTATTTTTACGTCTATTAGAGTACTCTTGTTTTTTTTTTCATTAATGGAAATTTTTTTTTTCTTCGTGCTCAAAAAAATTATGGAAAAAAAAGTATAGAAGAGCTTAATGGATGGAAAAAAATACTTAAGATTCTGCATTTAATATCTTGTGAATAGTGAGGACACCTTTATTTTCGCTCTTTCTTTTAAAATAAAAATAAAGAAGTGCCTTGCCTGCATATTTTAATTTCAACATTAGATGCATTGACTTCAGTGTTAAATAAATATGTAGACTATTTTTTTTTATTCATCCTTTTGTTTATAATTCTTATGAGCCTTTTTTTCGATACCTTCTTAGGATATATGTATACTACAATAGCATATATAAATATGAAATTATTTTTTGGAGGAATATCTTATTTTTCTATTAAAATATTTAACTAAATAAGCCTACAAAATACAAACATTTTTTGACATTAGTATTTGAAATAAAAATATCCCATATGAAAAAGAATTTAAGATTTTTCTTTTTTTTTTTTTTTTTTCATTATTGATAAATAATATTTAGTGTGTTTGGATTCAATAATCCAAACACACTAAATATTATTCTTGGTAATTCATACTATTTTGCAATTTTTAAACTTTTGGTAAAGTGTTTTTATTTAATATTTTAATGAAATATTTATAACTAATGTGCTATTTATTTTACACTAAGGAAATTCATATTTGAATCAATTTTTTGGACTCTCCTAAATTGCTTATATATTTATATAATGTAAAATATTTGTTAATATTACAGTAAAAAAACGACGATTTACAGTTATACTGACGATTGCAAATTTATGTCAATAAGGATGTAATAAACATAATTCATAAATATATGAATTATATTTAAATGAAAAAAAATAATCCTAAACCCAATCGGCAAAATATTTTGATGAACAGGCGTTTTAATTATCTTTAATTTTAAAATTATTAATGATAAAGATCTATGTTTTTTTTAATTAGTTGCTTTTAAATGAAATATTTAGTAATAAATAATAAAATGCAATCCTAAATAAATCATTGCAAATATTTATTTTTAACTATCTTCTGAACAAAATCTGAATAATCTTCTGAACAAAATCTGAATAATCTTCATAATCTTCTGAACAAAAGATTTCCAATAAAAGCAACAAATTACATCGAATTTGTTAGTGTTTGATTATGTTTGAAAAAAGATATTTGTTGTTTACTAATTACCGTTGCATTTCAATACATCATTATTTAATTTCAATTAATATTAATTTCTGGTAAACTAATGTTCTGAATACTTTAATTTTGAATAAAAAATGCTATTTAAGTATTGATGTTATAAAATATATTGAAGAAAACATGACAATTATTGTTGAATTTTAATGATGAAATTAGGTTGAAAGTGATGAAACAAATATTATTTATGCCAAGGATGTGGTGTCGTAGAAATCATTTTTAATTAGAGGTATTTGAAATAAAATAACTTCAATCAGAATCTAATGTAAACTTTTTTTTGTGGAATAAAGTAGTTCGTTTATTTTCAGTACATAATTTATAACGTTTAGTTTGAATGATAATTGAAAAATTCCTTTGTTGATGATTGAAAATCAGTTTACTCAAAGATTTTTATTTCTTAGTTTTAGCCCATAGCAGAATTTATAAACGATTTTCGTTAAATTGTTTTGAATATATGTCAAGTTTTATTGAAATTTCACCAAGCTCTTTACTATATCTATCAAAGTGGGGATGTTATTAAAAATAATTGAAAAAACTATTATTAATTTGGTTTTTGTAATATAATTTTAGATATAAGCTAAGCATTTATGACGGAATGAATTAGTTTATTAATTATTTTCCTGAATTTCATTTAGATATCTTTTTTTTTTGGTTAAATCAATTAAAATTTTGAAAAACGAATTTCTTCTTAAACATTTTAATAAAATCTCATTCATACAGTTTTATAGGAATGTACTTTATGAAGCGCGGATTCTTTAAAATAAATATATTTTACAAAGCAATTTACGTAAGCAAATGTTAAACTAACAACTATCTTCTTTAAACTGAATGAGTTTATTTCCTTTATACTATGATAACAATTACATTTTTCTGAAACATTATTGTGTGTAAATCTTTACTGCGATGACATTTTTTGCTCAAAATACTTGAGGGAGAATTCTTGATACAAAACAAACATGGATGATTGAAATATTAACAGAATTTTGAAGTATTACTCATTCTAATTTCGTAAAAATCTTCTATTCATTCATTAAAAATTAAAACTATTTTTTTTACTGCAAATATTAAAACTTTTAAATGATGAAAACTCTCCTAAAGATATTTACTGTGTGCTTGCATTTTCTTACAGATTTAAAAAAATTTTCAGTGACAAAGCTACATAAATATTCAAAAAAAAAAAAAACATTAAGAATACTAAATATACAACAATAATCTATTGCATATATGCATTCTACTGAAAGATAATACAAAGGAAAATTTAAAATATTTTTTTTTTTTTTTTTTTTTTTTTTTTGTATTTTCAGGAAATTGTTTGTTTTGTTGTTGTTTCTTATCCCACTTGGCTGGCCAAGCCCACGAGCCCATATGGACTCATGATTGAAGGGGAAGGAAGCAGCTTCTGTTGTGATGGAGCACCCGTAGGTAGAAGCCTGACTTTTGCTCCGTGACGCTCTTACAGTCATAGGAGACCGGGACCTACGGCTTAAAGTGGATTCCGAACCACAACAAACATCCATGGCACCGCCGGGATTCGAACCCGAAACCTGTGGGGCATCGAGCGCCAGAGCGCTAGACACTCGGCCATTCAGGTCCCAAATTTGCCAACGGCACGCAGTGTTCCCAGGTGGTCACCCACCCAAGTACTGACCGCGACCAATGATGCTTAACTTCGGTGATCTAACGAGAACCGGTATATTCAGCATGGTACGGCCGTTGGCTAATTGTGTTATTTTATAATCAATTCAATGTACATCTAATATGAATAAAAAATTACAAAATTGAGCGTGATAACATATCATGATTTAAAATTATATTACAAGACATTATTCAAAAAATAATTTCTAAAATATTTCTCTTCACTTTCTGTTGACTTAAAATAGTAAATTTTTTTGTTAAAATCTTATATCAAAATCTGAATGAAAAATTTTATTATTAGTAAACATACAGAATTTTTTTAGTTCAATATTGTAATAACGAACATAAATTTTTGATGAATACCGAGAAGACAATATACCAATAAAGATTTTCATTAGCTTAAGTAATTATAACTAATTCGTAATTATAAAAGTTTTTTCTACTTTATTTATTGTGGTATTTGAAATATTGTTCAAAAATTGGTTCCGCAATATTTAGCTCTTCTTTCTAAAATAACTTACAGATGGCCATCAACGAAACTAACCACACAAAAGAAAAATATTTAGTGAAATATCAATCTCTGGATGAGCTATCTTTATGTATGAGAAGAATCTCTGGAATAAAGTATCATTGTAAGTATAATATAATATAAAGTGAGAATAATAAAATAAAGTATATAGTGAGATGTAGACATTTACGAAAAGAATATCTTATCATAAATCAAGAATTTCAATATGATGATACATTTCGAAATTTTAGTCATCATCGCGACGTTTTAGGAGAATTAATTTTAACAAAATGTTGCTTTGAGTTCTTTTGTGTGATTATATATAGTGACGGATTTCCTCATTTTATTGAAGCAGTGTTTAAAAAAAAGCCAACAGCGGATTAAACATCATCCCAAATTCTTACCAGCGGCGCACGTTGCCACTGAGCCACGAATGAGGTTTAAATATAAGATAAATAAACGTAGCTAAAAATTCACTTATTATTCTATCGTTAACTGTAAAAAGTAAATTATTGTGCCAATAGTAGCCTACTGTTAACTTTATATTTATTCACAAACTCACACTATTTTTCAAGCTTTAGATTTGAAAAAAAAAAACATTACAGTAGACTTTACTTCATTATCGTCGCAGATAACTTTTATTTAAATAAGTAATTTCAGGATGTATGTTTTCAGAACACAACAATACTATCTTAAAATTGACGTATTATAAAAGATATTCAAAGATTTGTTATAAATCTCATCAACCAATCTATAGCCTATTTATATCCAAAATTATTTGTACTCTAAGACGCTAAAACTAACACAAAAAATAGCAATAAACTTTTTAGCTAATACACCAAATTACTGTTAAAGCCAAATATTTCAATT
Organism: Caerostris darwini; assembly: GCA_021605075.1. NCBI lineage: Eukaryota > Metazoa > Arthropoda > Arachnida > Araneae > Araneidae > Caerostris > Caerostris darwini. The sequence goes on from BPLQ01002694.1 coordinate 376,793, forward strand.
TTCATACGGCAATAATAAATTTTTAATAAATTTTCATATCGCAATTATTCCTATATCGCAATTTTCGTAAACCAAAAATTATCGCCAAATATTTCAATTTTCATATCGCATTAAAATTTTTTCAGAGTTTTAAAATAGAAAATTGTTCTTAATATTTACTAATACATTTCTTACTACCTATTACTTAGTTAATTCCGGTTCCTTCTTCCGCGCAGTATAGACGTGTTTTTTCCGCTCCTCGTTTTCTCCCCTCGTATTATGATCTTTGTCTTGTAATTCTGGATTTTAAAATTTTTACACAGTTAAGGACGACCAAGGTAATTCTTCTCTCACAAGATATATTTTATTTGATTAGTGATACTTTTTATTATGCATTTATTCTTTTGTAAAATCTTTTCGCTTTTTTTTTATATTTGATCATTTTACAACAATTTATATTTTTTTCTCTTACAATTTTGAGTGTGCTTTTTGGTTTCTTGGTTTATCTTTTATTGTCTTGCCTTCTAGGGATTCCCATCCCCATCTTATTTTTTGATTTTTAAATTTTCTATTTTTCCTCCTGTTCATTTATTTTTAACTACATCTTCCTTTGAATTTTGTTAATTTTTGTCCAGTTTCAGTAGTATTTATTATTATTATTTTTTTTATTTTTATCCAACTCTTCTTTAGAAATTCAGTTCAACAAGATTTTTTTTTTTCTGTTTTTTTTGTTGGTCAATTTCTTCTCAGTAAATTCTTCTTAATATTTGTTTTTCTCTTGAAATATTCTAATTCTTCTTTTGCTGCTTTAGATTTTTTTTGAAGCTGTTTTTCATTTAAAACTTTTTGTTTATCGAATTTTTTGCTCTAATTTTCACTCCTATGAATTGGTCTACGCTTTTCCAGTAGTCAGCCATTTTGTCTAACTTTCCACCCGCTGTCTTTCAGTTTTTTATTGCAGAGTAGAAATATTATCCCACCCTTTTTACTTTTCGTTTGACCTTGGCAATCAGACAGACTGTTTTGGGGTCTTTCCTTTCTCTCACCCCCATCTTTGAAGCCACACTCAGATGACCTTTAACCCCTGTCACTCCTCAAAGCGCTCTCCCCACTCTTGACAATTTTGAAGTTGTTCCTTTTGCAGGACTTCATTCCCTTCTTGTTGCTCCCCCACCCCTCCCCAAAATAGTGCATAATAGAGCAGTGCCACTGATTTATTTTGCGAGGGTAGCGAGAACCGTTTGTCTTCTTTCTGTTTTTATTTATTCATTATTTTTACACTTTTGAGTTTAACCATGAATAACTTGAGAAGTGAAAATCACGAGCAAGCTTTTCGTACTGTGGAAAAGGAAGACATCAATGATTTACCACCATCAGAAATTATCACTGAAATTAGAAATCTTCTTAATGAGAAAACAGGCTCTCGCTTCATTTTAAATTCTGCCCTTAGATCGTATGGTGATAAACTATTGAGAATACTTGAACTTCACGTTAAAAACTTCCCGGCAAATACCCCTGCTGCCTTAGATAATTCTCCTCCTGATACAAATCCTTCCCTCACGTATGCAGAAACTTTAAAAAGTCCACCCAAGATTTCGCATACAGTACTACTGCACCCTTCTCAGTCAACTACAGATTCATTATGCACTGAAAAGGAAACATCACTGAGAGAATTGTTGAAAAATCTCTTACTCCTTCAAAGAAAAAAATTGAAATTAATTCAATCAGAAATTTACGTAACAATGGCCGCCTCGCCGTGAATTGCGCAGAGGAAAAAGACGTTGATAAACTCATGAATTCAATAGGTAACTCAGAATTACTTAAAGAAAAGATTAGGCATCATAAGCCCCCTCGAAGATCACCCAAATTAATTATTTACAATATTCCAAAGCAACTCTCGGATCTTGAACTCCAGGAGGCCTTAGAAATCGCGACAGGGTTCAACAAGCTAACTTTCAAAATTTTCTTCAAAATAAAAGGAAGAAAACAAGATTGCAACCATCGCATTGTAGAAGCTTCTCCAGCGGCTTTCAAAATTTTGATAAATGACGGCAAATTAGTTGTTAACTGGCAAATATACAACATCAGAGAATTTTACAATGTTCGAAGATGTTACAATTGTCAGAATTTCGGACATTCACAACATCAGTGCCCAAACAAAATCCCATACTGCGCTTTTTGCTCATCTAATCATTTCACACATAATTTCAAATCGAATGATCTTTACTGCATAAATTGCCATGATGCTAACATCAAATATGGCACAAACTTCGACCCTAGGCATTCAGCTGGCGATTCACACTGTCCTTGCTTCATAAAAAAATCAAAGCATACAAAAGGTCAGTAATCTATTAAAAGTCTTGCAGTTGCTTTTTATTATCATTATTACATAAATAAATAAATATATATATATATATATATATATATTATATATATATATATATATATATTTTTATTTTTTTTTTTTTTTTTCAATTTTTTAAGACCTACATCCCTTAAACAATCACTAAATTAAGTTCCAAATTTAGATATTATAATGTCTTCAAATCTTGAGCCTTGCAATACAACTAATCCATTTACTAATTTTCCTCAATGGACGCTTCAAGATCTTAATTCCACTAACTTGAACATTGTGCAAATCAACCTGAGAAAAGGCAAAGTAGCTACCCTTTTATTAAATCAACTTGTTCAAAAATTTAAAACGGATTTCATTCTCGTCCAAGAACCTTATGTCAAAAATAACAGAATTGAAGGAATACCCAGAACTTGGAAAAGTTGGTTATCCCAAAATGGAAAAGCAGGCATTGTCGCTCTCCCAAACGTTCAATTGCCGATTGTGCTGGGAATAAGTAGGAGTGCAATGGCAATTAAAATTTCCGATAACAATCAACCTCTTACTATAATTTCAGGATACTGTTCACCTTACGATAATCTCCAAACGACTTTAAACGAGATTAACAATTTCACTTCTTCGATTGAACATGAGAAATTGTTAATTGGAGCAGACCTAAATGCACACAGCACAAGTTGGGGCTATAATTCAGAAGACGCTAGAGGTTTGTTAGTGGAGAAGTTCTTAGCAGCAAATGACTTCCATTTATTAAACAATCATCGCAATAGTAAGGGATGCCCAGATGTTACTCTCGTCTCTTCAGCAGAATTGGCCTCTAGATGTGGCTGGGAAGTTCTAGAGGAAGAAACTCTCAGTGATCACAAATACATAAGAACAACTATACATTCTGAAAGGAAAACTATTACATTTAAAAGATTTAAAACTGCGTTCGGGGGACATAAAAATTTCTTTAATGCCTTCTCTCCATCTTTTCCTAGTTTAATTTCCACGTTGAACAATGTTAGTAATGGGAGTCAACTAAATGAAGCTACTCACATTCTTCAAAAAAACATTGTTAAAGCATGCTCTAAAGCATATCGAATCAAAACAATAGTAAAAAATAAACCTCTTACCTGGTGGAACCCACAACTAGAAATAAGAAAAAAGCAATTAAATGCTCTTAGAAGAAGAATGCAAAAATCGGAAGGGGTTGAAAAAGAAAACTATACTTCGGTTTACTCCAAAACAAGAGCAACCTATAAAAAAGAAATTCTCCACGCAAAACGTCAAGCCTGGAGAAAATTCTGCTCAGAATCAGGTACTCCTTTTGGAAAACCTTTCAAGACCACAGTCAATACTTCCCTTGCCCCATCTGAAATCTTTAAAGCCATAGATGTATCAGGAAGTGGGAATAGCAAAGCAATTGCCAAGAAACTTCTGGAAAAAATATATCCTTTCAGTCCCCAAGAATCTCCTTCTTCTCTTCCTGAAACTTTCTCTTTTGCTAAAGATCCGCCATTTACTAAAGAAGAAATTAAAAGAGGGATACAAACGCTACCAAAAGGGAAGGCTCCTGGATTTGATGGCATAGATAACCAAGTCGTTCACATTATTAATGATTATTTTCCAGATATTTTCCATAAGCTCTTTAACAAATGTTTACAGTTCCATACTTTCCCAAACGTCTTTAAAATAGGAGTTGTGATCCTTTTCCACAAGAAAGGCAAAGACAAAGCAGATCATAATTCCTACAGACCAATTTCTCTTCTCCCCAACAGGCAAAGTTCTAGAGAAACTCTTAACCCAAAGATTATCCTTCAAACTTCAAGAATTAAATAAGCTGAATTCCAGACAATATGGATTTCGTATAGGTAGATCGGTCGATGATGCGCTCATAGCTGTAATGGACTTCGTCTACGATGCTAAACAACAACAACAACACATAGTAATCATTTCTTTAGATATTAAGGGTGCATTTGATAACCTTCAATATAATTCAATCCGAAATAGAATGAAGAAAGTTCTGCAACCTTCAGATGTTACAGAAACTCTTCTGGACACCTTAGCCCAAAGATTAGTTGCAATTCAAACAAGTGAAGGTCCAGTAATGTGGGAACAATCTAAAGGTTGTCCTCAAGGTTCTTGTAATGGACCAATAATGTGGAAGATGAGGTACTCAATTATCAATGGCCTCCAGCAGTGCATTTGCAAGCCTTTGCAGACGACTTCATATTTGCCATTAAAAGTCCAACTAGACGGGGACTAGAAAAACTTTCAAACGAATCCCTCCAGAAGTTTAAAATTTGGACAGATAAACATCAGCTATCTATATCTATAGAGAAAACGAATTACCTCGTCACAGGAAAGCTGTCAAGAGGGCCCGTTATCAAATGGGGAAATGATTCCATCAAAAGGAAAAAAATTCGTTAAATACTTGGGTGTTTTCATCGACGAAAAACTCAATTGGGCGAAACATCTAAGTGAACAAGACAAAAGAGCAACAGATATAAGTCGTTTGTTACGAAGGAGTGCCGGTAACACCTGGGGTACAAAACAAGAATTCAGGCGAATCTTATACAAGACGATAGCGGAAAGAGTGTCACGGAGCAGCAGTCTGGGCACTCTTTCTAACCTCTAGAATTGAAAAAATTGCAATCTATTCAAAGACTCTTCCTTCTGTATATAACTGGGGCATACAGAACCACATCAACAGCTGCTCTTCAGATTATCACTGGTCTCGCCCCTCTTCACTTAAATTGCAAGCAGAAGCTGCATTCACTGTTGTGTCTAGAACTAGTAAAAACTTACAGATGGAAACTCTTCAAATAGCAGAGGATGACTTTGAGCAGAAGATTGCAGGATTGTCACTCCACCCAATCCATTGTTTTAATATCTGCAATCAAGTTGACATACGGACACAGTTCTTTTCAACAAATGCTGAGACCTTTTATACGGACAGCTCGAAATCGAGTGAAGGCACAGGGGCAGCATTTTGCTCCTTCAAAAATGGGATAAAAATTTCAGAGTGGATGGGTAAATTGAACCCTCATAACTCTGTTTTCCAAGCAGAGCTAATAGCCATCCGCGAAGCAATTAGACATGTATCCACAACAAGAAAACATGTAAAAATATGGTCTGATAGCCTCTCTGGACTACTAGCTATTTTAAATCCTTTTACACCACATCCACTCGCAAGGGAAATTCAGTGTTATCTCCACTCCAATAAACTGATAAAATTGGGATGGATAAAAGTACATATTGGACATCTCGGCAATGAAACCGCTGATGAGCTTGCCAAGCAAGACATATCAAATGGCCAGCCAATTCAAATAAAAAGTCCCCTTTCAGAATTGAAAGGTTTTTTAAATAATCACCTCCTTTCTAAATGGCAAAAACAGTGGGATGAAGGATTAACGGGTCGACCTATTTATGAAATTATTAAAAAAGGGTAGGCATATTCTGCTGGATGGACAAGAGAGGAAACCATGTTTTTAACAGGGCATGATGGTCCATTTCCCTCTTAGCTACAACGATTTCATTTGAGGGACGCAAGCTATTGTTATTGTGGAGATGTGGGTAATCCTCTTCACTATGCTACCTCCTGCCCACTTACTTTATCATGGCATATGAAGAAACCTTCCGAAGAGAATACTATTCAATGGAAGATTAACATCTTAAAATGCAAAGGGTCTCGACTCAAAATCCGAAGCATGATAAACTTTATTTGTGAAAATCAAATCTCACTTATCCCGGACTAAGTGTCAAACAATATTTTGTACACACATTTTTAAACAATCTTTAGTAACATACTTCCTTTTTCTACATATATATATATTTTTCTTACTCTGTGCGTGTGTGAATGTATTTATAAACAGAGTAATCCTGCTTTCTAAAACAATTGACATGTGTTTACTCATCATGTGTATATACTTATAGTTTTGCTTCTCACAAAGATTTAAGTGTGTGTATATCTATATGTATATTTTTTTGCGTGTATATTTTAAGTAATTTTACTTTTTAAATAATCTAAGTGTTTGCATATACTGTGTTAGAATATTAAGGTAATTCGCTGTTAAAATAATTTTTTATTGTGAATCATGTAAAGTAATTAACTTTATAAAATAATCTTTGCTTGTGTATATATTTAAGGTAACATAACCGTACTATGTTTGAATATTTAAGTAATTTGTTTTACAAAACAATTTATGCTTATGTATGTATCAAAGGAAATTTTATATTATAATGTATATAATTTAAGTGGGTCCATCAGCATATTTCTAGGGCACACTAAATTTGAAACAATTCGTTTTCTTCTTCATTATTAGACTTCAAATTGCAAAATCAAAATTTTTTTATGTGAATACCATTTTTCTAGTTATATACCACCACATATTTATCTCTTATGTAATATCTCCTGCCTTTTTTTTTTTTTTTTTCTTATTACCTTTGTCCATAATTTTGCAGCAACTGCTCCTACTGTCGATTTATTTATTAGTTATTAAGATTTTCTAAATTCTATAATTTGTATCATATTGCTTTTAATTTTTTCTCTAAAATCTCTTACCTAACGTTTTTATATTTTTCGCATTTCATATTCTCCTTTTAAATTTTTTTAAATTTTTGACATTTAGTTCTGTTCTTGTATGAATTTTTCCTCCATTGTTCAGCTTCTGTACCTCCAAAAGTGAATT